>CAXKVX010000211.1:0-577572 GCA_964058865.1 Eleocharis quinqueflora | reverse complement strand
CCAATTTGCGTTGACTGTTGCGTTTTAAGAGCGTAATTATTTTCTTTTGTGTGTTACGTTGCGTTTAATAAACGTGAGATTTTTTGTGTTGAACATTGTGCTTAAATTGACAAGCAAAACATTAAAAACGTTCAATTTTTTTGAACGTTTACAGCTGTCAAGTATGTGGACAACAGAGCCAAAAAATTTATGAAAAAATCATGAAAAATAGGAAAGATTACATGTAAAGCCTATACAATCAAAACAAATCAAAACATAACATCAAATTTAATTGTTTTTCACCACATCAATATTTAACCATTCAACTATTCAAGCATAACATTAAACAAATACCATTGCAAATTCACAACAAATCATAACATTAAACAAACAAAAACTTCTTGTAAATCCTATACAACAATCAAAAGTCAGGAGTATATGAGATAGTCAGACAAAGAGTACTCCCGTAAGCATGATATAATTTTAGTATAATTTAAATTTTTTAGTAAAGCATGATTTTATAATTTTATATAAGCATGATGTAAGAAACAGTTAAAACAAAACGTAACGAGTCTGTTGCATTTTCGTTGCATTTAAGTCTACCAAATTCTAGAATTTGCGTTAAACGTTTCGCATACTGAACACAACTAAAATCTCTTGCGTTTTACGTTGCGTCTTTCGTGAACAAAACACAAAACGTTAAAAACGCGTTGCGTTGACAGCCCTACAGGCAAGCAATGATCAATGCAAATACATTACTATCAATTGTGGGCCATTGGCCCATTCAACAACAGTTTTATCTTCCTTTATCTTTGGACCAATCTAGTGAATTCAATCATTTATCAAATATGATTAGTTTTGAGACACTATAGTCTCATCTTTCAGCTATCTGCAATTGCAAAGTGGCTACAATTGAAACTTCCCCATCACTGCTGGTGCTGGTTTAATAACTAACCTGCTTTTTCCATAAGTTTGATCCCACAAAGCTCTCTGCCTTTTTTTTATTGATAGCATCAAATCACATTTTAGATCTTGCATTAAACCAACCTCTGTCAGATCTTGTTTCTTCACTAGGTCGCATCTTTAGAACTAGCTTGTCTCAGAAAAGAGATCCCCATTGTTTGTCTTAATATAGGAAAAAAAAATATCCAGAATAAGTTCAACAATGTTTCATATACCAAACTGCTCCCGTACTGGTACTGATATGGTGCTGGTACAGTATACATTACAGTTCAATATATGAATTTATCTCAGAAAATTAGCAGATATGGTAGAATGTAGGGTCATTGTAGATATCTTCAATACTCAAACTACATGTGATGTCATATTAAAGAGGACTGACATTTTGCATGAAGTATAGAAATCAATTTGCATATTTGTACTGTTTTATAGATACTCCGTAACTCATATCAATGAATTTTCATGAATGAGAACTGATTAATAATTCCTAATTGTACAAGGCTAGTCTGTGTACTGAGCTAATATGTCCTTGTAGGGACAATCCACTATAAAAATTTGGGATACCATATCTAAATCAAAGGCCAATCACACTGGCAGTGCCAGAGAATTGAGGACCCATGAAATAAGATGCTCACTTAATTTGTTATTTCCTACTAGTATTTCCTTAGGAAAGAGATCCCCACTTGGAGTGGCGGAACCACCAGTGGGGTCGGGTGGGCTCCGGCGCCCCTTTGGTCCAAAAAATGTAAGCTTCTTATTTAAATTTCTAATTAAATTTTATTAAATGGTAAGTTTTTAATTAAAATTTTAATTAAATTTGAAAATTTTTACTAAAAATTTGTGAAATTTGATTAGAATTGAACTTTGACATTCTTATAACATTAAAATTAGACTACACTTGTAAATTGACTCTTCCTAACTCGATGTTTTGATTACGCCCCTACGCACTCCCCTTCTCTCTCTCCCTCTCTTTCTCTCACAAACACACTTTTTTTTTTTTTTTTTTGAAACTTTCGCAGAAGCTGCGAAGTCGTGAGAGGGGAATCGAACTCTCGACCTTTGGGTAGAACAATCCTGAAACTTTTTTCTCCTAGCCAACTGCGCTACCTCCCCGTCTCCTCACACACACACTTAGTCAGAGCCTCAGAGGACAACCTACTCCAAAAATTTGGGCGATTGAAAGCTACAACCTTACAAATTGGGCCCTTATATTCCATGTTATCATTATGAGAAAAGAAAAAGGAAGCCTTAAAAGTTAAAACCCACCAGTGATTCTATTCCAAAAACACTTCTGAAGTTGCTTTCTGGTGCTTAGAGAACAGAATCGCAGGTGATCTTTCTTGTCCCTTTTTCATAATCAAATTGTTACTTAGTTTTCAATCCACCAGATTTTTGCTTTATAAAAGCAGCTATATGAGAGGTTATTTTATTTAGATCAGCTGGATACAAATTAACTATGAACCGTTTGACATGATATATGCTAGTTTAGCCGCTATTCACAAAGAAACATGATAAACAAGAATCTGTTTTCTTTTATAGAAAAATGGATACAATTGGGTTTGCAACTTATATTCCGGAAGAAGGGTTTATGTAGCTCCTGCTGTGGTGTTTTCTAGTGGACTCGTATTCTATGCATCTATTTTTAGAGATGCAGAATGCATCTCTAAAATCTGAACTGCTGAATTAGATTTCAATGATTGAACGTCAATTATACAATTCAAGAGAACTTTTATAGTAAAGTTGTAGGACTTAGAAGTAAGGATGAGGGGCTTTTCACAAGCACCACACACACATAGATCCAATGGGTCACCTTATAGGGCTCCCAAATGGGGCTCAAAGAAAATATTTGGACCAATATACCCACTAGAAAAATCAAGCCATTAGTAGTGATAGTGAGTAGATCAGGAAAGGGGGAGTAGATAACTATCTCCATCGGCTCATCCCCTTTACTGTTGAGAGATTTCAATATATGTTGTGCCAGAAAAAGGTTCACCAAGTATCTTTTGTTTCATCTTTTTTTTTTCACTTTTTCAAGTATTTTCTTTCTGTTTGTTTTTCTTTTTGTAAAAAGAAGAGAAGTGGTTGCTGTTTATCAAACAAAATCTCTGCATGGTCTAAATATTATGTGTTACTAAACCCACAATTATACTGGGAACGTGATATGTGACGTCACAAATTATTGAGATTAACATATCAACCTTGCATATATATATATATATATATATATATATATTTTTCAGATTGGCCTGTATAAAATTGAATGTAATTCAGAACCATCTTCTTTGTAAGTGTGTAGATTATTACGATTATAAAATTGATAATAGAAATATGCAAGTTCACAAAATCAGACAATATTTACTTGTAGTGAGCTCAATTCAAATAACAAAGATAACAATTTCATTTTATTTTTTTATTTTAACGGGTCTTAAAGTCCAATTGTTGTCAAGTTTAGTGTTATCACGTTTGGTAATATCAAAATCATCATACATATCAACTTGGTGTTGTTATGAACTTATGATAATATGATATAAACCAGAACTAATTGTTTGCAATCCACTATGTTGGTGCATTTCTGTATGGTCTAAAAAAGTCAGTGATTTAGTATTATAGAAAAGAAAAAATATATAATTTTGTTTTCTATCTCTGTCAGCTAGGAATTCTCCTCCTTTTATTATTTTGTTTTCATTTTTTAGTCTTTATGTTGTGGAATTCTCAAAAACAAAAGGACAAAGCATCATAGTCAGTAACAAACAATAAAAAAAAAGCAAGAGAGAAAACAAAGTTTGTCTTCCACAAAACACATCATGCTCCAATGAAAGAGAAGCACAAACCCAAAAAGGATTCAGTGTGCTTTCCCTTTCTCACCACCACAGCACTCTAATTTTCACCTCTCAATTCCAAGCTAATTCAATATTTGGCAACACTGCCAATGGACTAATTGTAAATAAAGAACTGGCAACCCCATCACCAGATTTGTTATGAAACATTTATTATATTATTATTTGCTAAAATGGTCATCAAGGATTGTAGCACTAATATCTACCTGCATTGGAGGATTTTTTTTTTGATTCATTATCCGTAAGCTTACAACACACACACTCACAAAAAAATCAGAAAATAAACTTGAAACTCCTCTAAAAATAGCTCCTAAGAGGACTTGAATCTCAGACCTCTCCCATGAAAGCCTCGTGGCTCACCACTACACTAGATAGAATTTTAAAAAAAAACCAAATGTGGCTCACTACTGCACTAGATAAATTTTACAAAATAATCCAAACATTGGAGGATCATTTAGTAACTGCAAAGGACCAATTACAATGCTAAAAGAAAGTTTTGTGAAAATTGCTTCCATTCAATTTAAAAAAGTAAATAGTGATGTATTGTAGATTTTACTGCTTGACCAATAATGTAGAATCTTGCAACAGAGCATATACTCCCAATATTGACTATTGTAGATAGGACCTAATAGTTAATGGTAAATTTGTACTCTCTTTAGGATGCCCTCTTTCTGTGGAAGTTGTTCTTCTGCCGCGCAACAGTTACGGACGGTTCAGATTTTTTGCGCTGTAGATTACGGACAGCTCAGATTTGATTCATGGGGTTTTATATTATAAAATTGAGCTTGTACGAATCTCGATGCAAATCAAAGGTTGAGATTTGCTACGCAACACGCACAGTATTTTTGCTGCGCGTTAGAAGATCTCATTCCTCTTTCTGTAGTATACATTCGACATTCCTTTTTTTTTATTTTGGAGAGAAATATTGATGACAATAAAAAAAAATTACAACTGACTTAAAAAATTTCAAAATAAGAAAACTAACTTGTCGATATATTATGTTTCTAGGTAAATATGTATAAATTTGATGCAATTTAAAATTGACCACTATATGTGGATAACCAAATTTTTGTATGTCATCGATTTTCACATATTGCTAGATTAATAACTACTAGTTATTATAAATTCAACAACATTGAATATGTGGAACCATCATTTTTATTTCAACTATAATGATGATGGTGTTATAAATTGTGGTCGTATATATCAAAGCATAACTTAATTCGAGGAAGAACTTATTTTACCAAGAGAGACTTCATAAGTTATGAAGTGGTAAGTCTACTTGATCTATTTTTTTTTTTATAATTATTCATGTTTGATTTCAGAAATGAAAAATATAAATTTATTCATTGCGCTTCAATCAAATATATCTTTTTTGTTTGAAATTTGAACTTCCTACACTCAGAGACCCTCCAAATTTATGTTGCCCCGGTTCTTTCGGTACCTAGAAGAATCGGTATCGGGTGCGACTTCAGAGCGACATCAGTGTGTATCGGGTATGAGTGCGGCTTCGGAGCGGCATCAGTGTGTATCGGGTGCATCACGTGATGCACTCTATTATTTTAATAGATTTGACTGGCCAATTCAGCTCGGGTGCGACAGTGTGTGTCTCGAATGCTACTGGATGCTTATAGTTCTCTCAAAGGTCACCCAAAATTTATTCTTGGGTGCAAATTGAACCCAATGCCTTTTGATTTCCAATAAGTCAAAGAACTAATGTACCAAATCTCACTTGTGATAGGTTTAATATATATAGAGTGTGACTAATGTGAAAACGTTTGCACTTCGGTCGAAGTGCAAAAGTTTCACATTAGCAAACTTTTTTTGGTCAAAATTTAAATTTAAGTTGCTCAATAAATTTTTCATATCAAAATCTTATAGGAAATCAAATTTCATGATTTTTAAAGCTTTCTAGCTATATTTTAAATATTTTTTAAAAACAGCCCTGAAAATGTCATGTTTTTTTTAATATTAAACTAGACTGTTTTTTAAAAATATTTAAAATATAGCTAGAAAGTTCTAAAAATCACGAAATTTTATTTCCTACAAGATTTTGATATGAAGAATTTATTGAGCTATTTAAATTTAAATTTTGACCAAAAAAATGGCTAATGTGAAACTTTTGCACTTTGGCCGAAGTGCAAACGTTTTCACATTAGCCATACTCTATATATATATAGAGAGAGAGAGAGAATTTGACTAACGTACTAACGTTAGCAAAATCAAAATCGTGCTAACGGATGTTTATCTCGAATTCCAAATCAAAAAAGGCTGATTCGAACCGTTAAAATTGTCGTCCATACTAAAACCTACGTAGGAACCAAATTTTATATTTTTTCGAATTTTTTTACTATTTTATCTGAGGCATTGAAAATGAATTAATCTAACGATTCAGAAAAACTTATAATTTCAACACATTCTTAAATGGCTCGGATAAATAGTAAAATGAATATATATATATGTATTAAACTTGTGATGAAAAATTTTAAATTTATTTGTTTATATATTATTTATTATTTATTTTAAATTTATTATATATAATATCTGTATCTATGTTTTTTTGAAATTAATATATAATTGAACATGCATCGTATCCGATACGATACTCGCACCTGCATCCAAATAACATATAGCCCCAAACTTTTCTCCTTTCATCCCTCCTATAACGTGCAAAGCACACAACATAGAAGGCAAAGTATGTTGAACTTTATATCCAATTTGTCAATATAGTTCGTGAAAAAATAAATAGTGCATAAATTAGAATTCTTCATCCGTTTCGGATTGAGTCGAGTCGACCCCTTTAATTGTACTTTGTTGAATTGAATTTAAAAAATACTCAGTGGCCCGGTAATAACTAAGAAATCGGTAATAAAAGACTATAACTTTTGAAAAAAACAATTTTTAATTTAATATCGATTTTTTTTGTTAAAAATCAGTGTTAAAAGTGACTTTTATCACCGAATTTTAAGAAGCAACCAGTGATACCTTAATCGCCAGTTGTTTCTTAATATCTGGTGATAAAAGTTTACTTTTAATACCTGATTTTTAATACCAATCGGTGATAAAGATTTTATCATCGGATTTTCTAGATAAACCGACATTAAAAAATCAAATTTAGAAAACCTGCGGCTCCAGCGTATTTTTTTTGTCTCTCCCTCCACTCTATCTCCATGTCTCTTTATATATATCGATCAGATGCAAAATAGCCACCATTGTTCTTCTTGTAAAAAAATGGTGAGATTTGAAGAGAGGCCGTTTGGAAAAGCAACTGACCGTCATTATTCTTCTCTCAATATCAGATGCAAACATTGATTTTGTCTCTTCTTTCTATTCTTGTTCCATTTTATTTATTTATTTATTTCTATTTTCTTATTGTCATTTATTTTTTTTTATGTGTTTTGTTCTATTTTACTTTTATTTTAATTAATCTTATGTTCTCTTGTTTTTTGTTCTATTTACGGCTGCTATTCACATTTGTAATTTAAATTTCAAATTTTAAATTCAATTTTAAAACAAGAAATTAGAAATAAAATAGAAGATTAATCAAAAGTGCATATATACGTTCTGCAACAAACTGTTAGATTGCATAACGTACAACTTTTTTTCTTTTTATTTAACTTTTAACATCGATTTTTTATTAATATCCGATGTTTAAAATGACTTTAATGTCAAATGTTTATTAAAGTGGGTGATGAAGGTCTCTTTTATCACCAATTTTTCCTTTTTTTTTTGTGCTAATAACAGATGATAAAAGTCGATCTTTTATCATCGATTTTTAATATTTTTAGTATTTCCTACTGGTAAGAAAACTGACAATAAAATCCAAAAATTTCGAAATAATGTTATTTTTTGTAGCAGTAGAATAAGAATTTGGCGGTAGAGACACTTAGACACATCAATTATTTCTTATCCTTGCACAATGGGGACTTAGAAACTTTTTAAGGTTTGATGGGGAGACAAATATTTTATGATTTTTTATGAACATAATATCAACAATTATCCCAATGAACTTGTTACTTATAAATATAATAATCAAATAATACACAGAAGAATGCAACAAATTAAAACGCCATGAGAAATTAAATCAGATTCCTTCCTCGGGGTCATACATGGAACCAACACCAAAGCATATATACAACCAAAAACTTGTTAATTTCTGTGTGTTGCCTTATATATTCGCTAAATATATTTCTACGGTGAAAGTCGTAGATCTTGCTCAACCCAATCCAAATCGATTTCATATCTGTTATTTCGAGTGAATAATAGAATTATGTTATTTAAAATCTGATCGTTCATTTTCGATTTCGCAACTAATTTATATAATACAACGAATTTCGTACAGTTTATCTGTATCGTATCGTTCGTATAAATCAAATAATCAGCAACAAAATAATAAATCTCTGTTATTTTCTCGGAATAACAGCGAATAAGGACTCATCCAAATCGGGATCCATCCCTGCCATAAATTTAGGTAGTTGGTAGTTGTGGGCCCACACACCGAATTCTTTTATGTGGCTTGAAGACAACCCCTATGGAATCTCTACATATATTTATTACTGTATCAATATATAGTCTACAATAGTGTACAGATAGTAGGTTGGGGCTACATATTTTAAACTTCAAACTTATGCTATACATCGCCAACATAATGGCCTCATGAATTAAGTCTTCATATATTATATTTATATATACATGGAGTTCTCAAAATCAATCTTAACATAAGCACTATTTGTGGAACCAGATTTAATTTACACACCCATAATAAAATCATCTTCATCTATCTTTGCTTCATTTTCAAGATCAAATCTGATCAATTGATTACAATCATCGATCGTTGTTTTTTATGAAGAACTCTAATTACCTTCGAACAAGTCATTACCCGCTTTAACAAGTCGGAATATATGTTCGTCGGTTTTTCGATTATTCATATCATATTGACAAAATTGGTCTTATTGTATTTCTTACATGTTCATTTTCTTGTTACACGAATAGGCATTCCTCTCTTGAGTCTTACTGTTGGAAAGTTGATGATTTGATCTGATTCAGCCACCCACCTGTAAATTAAGTTTACACACACACAAAAAAAAAAATAGATGTCATTTGCTTGCAATGTCTATCATAAATTCATAATGTATGATAATTGATAAAGAATCATCAAGAGAAAAAAAGAGTGACGTAAGCAATTTGAATGCACATGCTAAGAGGGGCTCCTTCACGTGTAAACTGATGGTGCTTGTTTGCCAATTTGCTTGTCAGTTGTAGAAATTAAATTACAAGTTGTTCATTGATTCATTGGTTACTAAAAGAGATTGGAACAGAATACTGAGCACAGGTGTGTGACTTGTAGTCTAAATCTGGATACCTTGCTAATTATACACCTTTTGATATATAATTCATGTGAAATTTGTATTTAATTAATGTCAGTGTCACATATGGTAATGCGATAATATATAGAAAATAAGTCGGTCAAAAAGGTCAGGTAGCACCTATATTAAATATATAATATAATCCAATTTTAATTTTTCTGATGAATTTAGAGCTGGAGGGATGATATATATATATATATATATATATATATAATATATCTAGTGGCTACTTCACAAAAGGATACATCATGTGGGGTCACAATTGCTGCCATCAAATCACACCTAAAATTGGACCATGACCTTTGACCGACATCAACCCCAATTGATCAGACAATTGAAATCAAAATCGCATGAGTACCCAATATGCCCCCTCTTGATACAACCCTATCTTAATATCTATATGATATATTGCTATTTCTACTGAAAATCATGATTTTTTGCACTAATTAAGAAGGAATTGGTGCCATTTATATAACAAAGAGAAGGATTGAGAGGGTTTTAATTTTAATGCCAGA
Organism: Eleocharis quinqueflora; assembly: GCA_964058865.1. Taxonomy (NCBI): domain Eukaryota; kingdom Viridiplantae; phylum Streptophyta; class Magnoliopsida; order Poales; family Cyperaceae; genus Eleocharis; species Eleocharis quinqueflora. Next base: position 567,915 of record CAXKVX010000211.1, on the reverse strand, counting down.
TCAGATATTGTAATTTCTTTTCTTATGTTTTCAAATTTTACCAACTCTAGAATATTACTGATACCAATCCCTTGAAAAAGTTGGTAAACTAATTTCTCTTGCAAGCTTTGCTCTGTTCTTGTATCAAACAGAAGAGACATATCTTTCTGAGAAATATGACAGAGAACGGGCTCAAAACTGAGTTGTGAATTATGATAGAGACAAGGTTAATGTTTTGGGTGAAATTAGACAATTTTGTTCTATGATTTCTGCATAGTTGTAGAGGCAAAATGGGGAAAATCTAGGTGGGACTGGCACGTGACCTGAGACAGACCAGACACGCTCAATCCCAACCCCAAAACAATTTCATAATACGCCATTAATTCTCCACCTGGTGTGTAGTAAGTAGTATATATATGTCATGATAATCTATATATCTTTATCATATTACGTCGTATCATGTATTATTAAATGACAGATCAGATCAGATAAAAATATACCCAGAGAGAAAGAGAGAGAGATGATCAGAGATGGGAGGAGAGAGGAAGAGGAAGAGGCAGAGGCAGAGGCAGAGAGCATCCCTCCTGTAGTAACCGTACACACGTGCGGGTTGTGTTATTTTTGCCTCCTATGTACGGTACGCTTCTGACCTGATACCACAGCTACATGGGACATAAAATGACACCATGGCCATGCACGTGTGCTCTCTGCCCCACCATTTCATGCTCTGTTCCTAACTGTGTGTTGCTATCTACTGTCACTAGTCATCAGTGTGTTCCTGGTCTGACAATTGGGCCCATTCCGGTACACTGACAAATCTGAAGTGTTGCTATTTCATTGTTTACACTTTTATTGTGCATATGGTACTTGAAAATGTTATTATAAACAGAGATTCCATTTGCTAAATCTTCTCCTTTTTTTCTCTTTTTTTATGTTTTTCTAGTTTTCTCTGTTACTTTCTATATGTTTGATAGGTGAAAGTAAGTAACCCTTTGCCTTATGCCAAATAGGAGTAGAATCAAGTAAATTAAGATTAAAGTAAAAAAAAAAAGGTCATTTATTCTACAAAATTAATCCATCGTGGAAGTTAATTAAAATAAAATTAATCCAGTAAAGTGGTTAACTTGTATGGCCTTTTTACCCTTGAAACTTCATTAACTTTTTAATAAAAAGAATAGCTCACGAAAGACCCTTTAGAATTTAATTAATATCATTCTCAAAGCACTGAATCTCTTGTTAACTTACTATTTTTTCAAGAATAATTAAAAGGCTACCAAGTGAAAATAATCAACATTAAATTGGGTCGTGCTTTATATTATCTAGTAATGTTTTCTTTAGTTATGATTGGTTATTATTCGTTATAATTATTTTAAATAAGTTTATTATGTTTTATGTCATTTTAATTTATTTTTATGTACCCGAGGTTCTGATTATGTAGCATTGCATTATACAATTAAATGACATTTTGATCATTTATACATAGTTTTATTATCCAATCTTACATTTTATATTCTTTATTATATTCTTTATTTCATCCTACATCTAATCTACATCTTACTTTATTACACTATCAAATACGAACTTTTAAAATTGAGTCAAGTGATTAGCTTTTAATTCACTTAAAATCCACTAGTCAAATGCTAGATTTGGCAGTACACCAAATATCATAAGAAGAAAATGCAGAAAGAAAAAGGAGATTTCACTAGCAATGATTTACAAATAGGAAGAAGATGCTCCAATTGAAGTATCTATGCGCTTGATGAACAAATTTTTTGCCAAATTCAACAGAAGGAAGAACAAGAAGAAAATGCAATATATACTTGAGAGAAAGAAACAAGTACTTACGAGAAGGTGGTCACCAAGTGATGGAGAAAGATGGCGGCCTCTAGTCTCGCGAGATCTAGCCCGGGACAGAGTCTTTGGCCGCCTCCAAATGGCGTAAATGTGCTTGTACTAGCATCCCTCTCCTGTTTATCGATCGATATACAAGAGATATTTATTACAACAAGATAGATAAAGTGAACCAATTAGTCTCAATTTTCTAAAAAGACCAGGAGCATTAATTGTAAATTATAGAGAATTTTCCAGGAAACAAGATGTTTAACAAGTGTAATCGCAGCGATTTAAGTATTTCAAGATATTATAATACATAAAAAGAAAGTGATTTAAGGTGTTTTATGAAGTAAACTTAAAGCATCTTCACTAGTGGAGAAGCTAAATCATCAAATTTCTCAACTTTATACTTTTAATTTTACAATTTCATTTGATAATATTAGTACTACTATGTGAGGATAACTTTAATTTTTACCAAATATTATTCAATCTAGCTACTTAATTCAGTATTATCATATATTAACACTTCCACTCTTCAAATATTAACACATGGTTAGTGAAGTAACTATATATGAGACAACAAAATATAAAATAAAATAAAGTAAAACCCTTCATATGTCAGAACTTACTTTTCTTCATAGGCCTTATATATTATAAAAAGAAAAGAAGACACTGCATCTGCATGCATACAATACTGTTATAACTTATGAATGCTTACAGCTGTATAGTATTATAACTGATAATGTCCTTGGTGCCAGTGATATACACTAGTCAACAGAAATAGAAAGAACAATATCTCCTCTTTTTTTATCTTTAATTTTTTTTATGTGAAGAGCCTGATACAGTAACTGCCCATGATGTATAGTCATTTTTCGATTTTTGTCACTTGAATTGTTGAAGTCTCAAAATCCTTGAATTTATTTGTTAGTACAATTTGATTCTCTGTCATGAATGATCAGTCAAAATAGAAAGTGGAAATGAGAAAGGTCATGAAATAGTTCAATTTTTCAGTTCAGCAGCTTTAGTTTGTTCCATTGATATTTTTTCTGATTGTTTATAGAATTAAACATAATGCTCTGGTTTTATTATAATGTTTTAATGTGTTTCACAAAAACAGAGCATTAGTATTTTGATTGTTTCTTAATTCTTTGCTAAAATTGGCCTCAACAAAGCAAATATATTTTAAGAACTAAAAAACCACTGCTTCACATATGTATCAGCTGGTTATAGTGCAATTAAATTCAAACATAAACTGCTTAGCAAGTTTAGATCCTCATAGTTTTCAATGTGTATGCTGAAAACAGAGAAGTGATCATTAAATATCTATTACCTTCCATCTCCATGGATTGAACTTGTATGAATCATCATAGATTTCACTGTCGAGATGAATCGATCGGAAGTATACAAACATGCACCAACCTTTCGGAATTAGATGTCCCTTGACCTCAATGTCTCTAACCGCCTTTCGCATTATCCCGGTGATGATGTTTCCAAGACGTAAAGTCTCGGTAATTACATGTTGCGTGAATGACAACGACACGTAGTCAGTCCACTCTAGAGGCTCGCCGCTTTCTTCTTTTTGCTTCTTCAGCTGCATGTTTTCTTCCTGAAATTGTGGCATTGCAATGATTGTGTTCATTTCAAGTTTTAACTTTTTTGCATCATACCAGAGAAAAACTTCTAATCAAAGGAAGGGAGGTACAATCAGTATAATTAGCCAGATCAAGCTTTTCGTTTCTTGAAATGTAATCCGGACTGAATATATGAATATGTATTTGTAATTGAATAGATGGATATTCGACATTTTAACCAAACTAATGTATTGAACTTGATTTGTGAAAAGGGAATATGGCTATTAGCAAACTAATTGATCATCCATTTTCTGCTATTCAATTTATCTTATTTTCATTAAAAAAATAAAATTAAAACGGAAGAAACTTAATTTTAACCGGCAATAGCAAGTTTAAAACCCAAAAATGTTTTACAAAATAAATTTCATTTGATTAAACTAAAAAATTGAATCAATGAAGCATTTCTGACCAAGGAAATCGTTGTATGAATGTTAGTAAAAGAATGCAAGTGTCAATTGAAAACATTGTTAAAGAAGAGAAAGAAAGAAAAACTAATGCGTAGCTACAAATTGAGTATCCACATGACAAGTGGCATAATGGGCAACATGACTAGCAAGTGACAGACAATTAAAAAAAATATTATCCCGAATCAAATCAAGCATTAGGAGTATAATTTAAATTCTGGTTCATTTAAAACTGCCACTAAGGCAAAGGCATGGGTCACTTCTGGCATGATATTTTTTCTTTTATATATTTTCTGACAAGTACGTGTCTCCCTCTACACTATTTAATTCTCTTGTTGGTCCAAGGTATAACAAAATCATATCTCCAATATTATTAGGATTAACAACTGAAAACATAAAATAGAAATCCAAAATCATTATCAATTATATATCAGTACCTTAAGTTGTTCAAGTGCTAGGGGGCACTCTGACAAATACTTTGTCGCTAAGGTGACTAGAACTGGTACAGAGTCCTCAGCCGGTATCATAAGATCGATCATGTTATCAGATATCAGATCATCTGTTAATTCATCATCACTGTGTTCCAGCAACACATCGACAGCATCACGTGCATTGTGAGATCTTTTTCTAGCATTTCTTCTCTTTTCTTGTATTATTTTTTGTATTATAGATGCCATCTTTTTCTTTGCCTATACAAAGTTGTTGCATCCAAACATGAAACAGTATTTGTTGTCAGACTAAGTTCTATAAACAGGGAAAAAAAGATATCAGAATTAGAATAATCAAAGTGACAGTAGCAATTGCACTTACCTTTAAAGATCTATATAGTCTGCTTCCGGGTAGCTTAATCGGTAATGACATGAGTCCCGCAATGAATTCGTGAAATTGTGATTTCATGAATTGCATTTCTTTGCCTGGTTCCAGTCCGATTAGCCCCTTTACCAGTATTTGGAATATAATCTGTATAGTTGAACTTTAATAAAGTTACGTACCAAACAAATTTCTGAATAAATATTCATTTCATGTTAAATTCTGGCACAAAGTAGTGCAGCATAATCCTTTTATTATTCCATTATGTAACATGTGTCCTTTAATTTGTTAAAAAAATCATCCATATATATTTATTATATCTCGTCTTTTGACTTGAGAATATAGATGCCGATCGATGATGACTGCATGATGCATAAAAGAAATGGAACAGAGGAAAAAAAAAATAGGCAAAGAAGAAATACTGATTAATTAAGTCAATAAAACATAAGACTAACGAATTTGCTTTTGAAATGATCACATGGTACCATGTCTTCAATAACACCTATATTATTCTTTATCAGTACTTTGAATGCAGTAATGTCGACTCTCTTTCTACAAGATTGAACAACGATGTCACTAACCATTGAACACCTTATTCTCTTATTATTATATTTGTTTAACTTATGTAGAATGCTTATTAGACAATATAATGTGTGCAAATTAACAAATCGTTCACAGACAGTGAGACAGCAAAGAATCCGGATGTTTATTCAATGCAACTCCTCACTGGTAAACAAAAGTTCCAATTTTCCAATTTATGCATTTGTGGGGAGCATATTATGTGTAGCATCTTATTATAGAAATGGTGTACATAAACCCCACAAAATATTTAATGAATGATATGAAAACAATGGGGTAGTCAAAAGCAATGCTCCAAAGCCAAGCTCATTAAACCCAACCACTGTACCTCTACATCTTACACCTATTTCCTAAATTTAATAGCTACCCCTAGACCTACCCTGTGCTGACACGAGTGCACGCACGTGTGCAGAATCCTTGATATCCGTGCCAATTCCTCTCTCTCTCTCTCTCTCGGGAATCATTGTAACACCAAAAGTAGCTGCTCTGTCTTTTGCCACGTACTTGGTTCTACTTAGTCTACTCGATTGAGGCATGGAGTATATGCATGATGCATCCAATCCATACATTGTTCATTTGTTCTTCAAACTTGACTGAAGATTCAATTCAACTGTGATGGATTTTGCGATTTGCATAAACACAACTTGTATGGCTCATAATAAATATTCATATGCAGCAAATAGTAACTATGCTGTAACGACTATATCTATAATACAAATTAAATTACATATATATACATATAGCACTAAAGTGGAACACACGAACCAGGCCGACAACTCATTAATGAGTTCCCTTTCTTCACCAAAGTCATAATAGTAGTGGGATATATTTTAATAGTAATAATACCAGCAATCAAAATAGTATTAATTATAATATGGTATTCATAATTTCATATGATAAATAATAACGACAATAGTCCTAATAAATAAATATATTAGATCGAATTTGCTCTCTGTTGCACCTCCTTAAATAATTAGTTCTTTTTACCAAAAAAAAAGTTATTCTGCATTGCAGGAAGACGAAAAATTAAACCAAGATGCTCACATACACACTTAGAGAAGAAATAGTTAGATTAATTACTAACCGTTTTAGCCTCCTTTTGAATGAACACAAGTTCTCCATCTTTCCATGTATTCATGGAAGTCTCAACATATCTCTGCATGTCTCTTGTGATCTGAGCTTTGAGCTGAGGAGACTTGAAAAACGACCCGACAAGGCCGTGCACCCGTCTTTGCAAATTCCCGTTGATCAATAAAATCGACGACTTCCCCATGAGCTCAGTTAGCGATTTCGGATACCACGGAACAAACGCTCTTGCGTCGCTCTGCAATACCAATCGGCTCACCTCAGCATCGGTTGAGACGATCGCGGGCCCACCAAAGAGGTGTGACTTGAACACCTTGCCATACCTAAATACAACTGATGCACACGTTCAGTACTGGTAGAATGTTTTGTACTGGTACGTAGAATGTAATTAATAACTTGTCGAAAAAATAATTAATTAATAATTCAAGGTATATATATAGACTACATGTACTGATGGGGTCTAGAGTGAGGAACTGAATGTATGCATATTTAGTTATTCACATATTCTGTTTTAAGAAAAACAGCTAAGTACATATTTATTATTTTAGAATTCGATTAGGTACACACTGAAAGATTGTGTTCAGATTACCAAACACACAAATTCCATATCAGTAAATCATAAGAAAAATCATGAGAAACAGAGAGAGAGAGAGAGAGAGAGAAAGGGGGACTGACAAGAGGCTGCGCTTCTCCATGAAGCTCTCGGGCTTTGCCGAATAAGCACAAGAGATGAAATCGAGAGTCTCGCCGATGATCGGCCACCCGAAGGTCCCACTTGGCAGTCTAGCGTTAGTCTGTCTTTTGCCCCTTCTCCTATAATATATCACTAATGAACTTGTGATCACTATAATCATGGTTACTATATTCATAAACCACTCTGTTTTCTGAAAGCAAAATTTCTCCATTGTTTCTTTCTTAGAGAGAGAGAGAGAGAGAGTTCGGTTCCAGAAGGCAAAGTACAGAGGTCCATTTGAAAGAGGAAGGGGGCGGTGTGGGACCCACAATTAAATTTGATACTTTTCCTTTCCAATTTCCAATAAAAGAAACAAAAAAAGAGAAATTTTTGGATTGAGAAGATCATGAAAATGACTTGTACTGTGGAGTTTGACGCAATTCGCAGAGGATTTATGCTGGTTTTGAATTAAGATAGAATAAATAGCTATTTCAAGTACTTGATGGTTTTGGTCGTCTGAATAAAATTTCTCGACATAATTTTATTCTCAATCAAATCTTAAATCTTAAATGATATAGAATTGAACCATTCGAATTTGACTTAATTAATCCAAATTAATATATAACATAATACTTTTTATAAGATGTCAAACTAATTCGAACGTTGTCATTTATTCCGATTCAATCCTCCTGATTGCCACTTCTACCAACGATTATGATGAAAACCGATAGTTTTAATCTCAGCCGTTGATTTGCCCTGTGATGATCTAAGCGAAGGGTTATGGCAGTTGAAGTATCGTTGTTAGTTAAGAGTACTTATACATGATCATTTGGTATATAATATGACTGATACAATTAATTGAATTCAGAAATTTTCATAAATTTATCCTGATTAAATTGGTAAATACTACAATAGTTTTATGCTTGATTTAGGTTTCAAAACCACAAGTATACCTCTTTCTCTCTCACTTGCATTCCCTCTTAAATTGGTATCCTCAACTATAATAATTTTTTGAGTCAAAAATATTGATTAAAGTTATTTTATGAAATCTTCATATTGAAGATTTTGTAGAAAATTAAATTTCGTGATATTTAGAGTTTTTCAGCTATTTTATAATTATTTTTTAAAATTGTTCAAAAGATATCATTTTTATTAATAGTAAACATGACTATATTTAAAGAAGTAAAAAATTTAGAAAGCTCTAAAAATTACGAAATTTAATTTTCTACAATATTTCAATAAGAAAATATTTATTGAGCAATATAAATTGATGTTTCAAGCTCAAGAAAAATATAATTTGTAACATTTGTATTTCAATCCGAAGTGCAAACTTTTTCACAATAGTCTATCTTTTGAAGTTTTACTATTTTTTTAGTTCATTTTATGAAGGATCAAGTGGTAAAATGTTGAATTTATTAAAGGGAGCTGATATACAGACATGCTCATCGACAAGCAATCGATACGAGCATCGCTATACATGTTAAACATGTTGTTATGCATGCTAAATGTATCGCTATGCATGTTAATTATTACGCTTATCGATACCTAACAGATACGCTCGTCGATACCTAACAAAGCACTTAACATGCATATCGATGCGTTTAATATGTATAACAATTTCTTTAACATGTATAATGATGCTCGTATCGATTGCGTATCGATAATGCATATCGTCAGAATATTTTTTCTTTATTAAAATACATAAATCATAGTTTGATTTATTTATCACTAGCTTCCACAACTAAACAAACCCAGAATATTATTAGATCTTGCATGCTATGACTCTCTCTTGAAAAGGAATAAGATCAACGATTCTGATTAAATTTTCAAATTTAAAATAAAATTGAAAACTGAATTTGTGTCATTTGGAACCTTATCATTGTAAATAATATGGCAAGTAAATGGTATTTTCAAAACACAAATATATATAATTTTATAATCCTGCAAATAATTCGAATATAAATCAGGATTTCAAATTCGTAAAATCATTTCATTAATTATTTTCACAAAATGAATAATCCAGATATTTTACAATCCACGGCTTCACAATATTTTTTCAAAACAAAATTAATTGATTGTTGCGTGGTGTCGTAGCATAGCATAGGTGCTTTTAAAGGACCCGAATCTGCTACAGCAGATGGACGGTTCGGTTCGATCGTTAAATTTCGCGATCGACCGTTAAAGATGAAAATTAGAGGAATCTTTATACTTTGACACGAATCTTGATGTAATTAGTAAAAATCGAACGGTTCAAATTCTGCGTTACATCATCCCGCGTAGCACCAGATTTGGTTCTTTTAAAAGTGCCAATTCCAAAGAGCATCTCTTATCCTTGTGCGCACACGTGGGTTCTGCTCATTTAAGTAACTCTAAGTTCTAATCTAATTAAATAATAAATATTGTAATTAATGTGCATTTCTTGGATTAAGAATTGTGATTAGACTAAAAGATGGTCAAGTCAATGACAAAGTCAGAGGTATTGTGGATCCGGTATTTCAGTAACTTGGTTCTGTAAACGACTTGGGAAATGTTTCTTGTCCCAAATCTTAATTTATTTAGTACAAATTTTGCATATTCCTATAAACTTTTAACATTTTTGTATGTATTACTAGTCAATGCTATATATTTGGGTAGCACTATATGAATTAGAAATTGCACGCGGAGTACCGTCGCTTTTTTCGAAGAATTTTTTATTAAAAATATAAACAACACAATTATAATAATAAATAGTTTATATTTTTTTTAAGTTTTTTGAAAAGTATGATGATTCGTATGAAATTAGAAAGGCATGAATATTAATGACGAAAAATTTATATTATTAATGATTTATATTGAAATTAATGTTGTGTCTTATTAACGTATCGCGTGTCTGATAACTTTTATATATGTGCAATTCAAATTGAATAGGAAAATAATGTGTCGGTGTGTCAAAAAATTAAACAAGCCGACACTGAGCTAACTTTATATATAGTATTGATACAGATAAATATTGTGTAATTGAAATAAAAATATTATATGTTTTCTGTTTTCTGTTTTCTATTTTCTATTTTATTTATGAGAATTTATTGATTCTCCCTCATTCCGTATTTAACCTAAAATCAATCTTTTCTTCTGGCTTAGACACAGTAATCGAACGAGAATGAATAAGAGATTTGTGGGGGTGTCAATCATAAAATAAACTTCCTTTTTTTCAAGCAAACATCAGACATGAAATGAAAGGATGCAAGCTTTCGAGCGAAAGACAATTTGGTAGATGTGGCCAGTCGGGTCGGTCGGGCGGGTTCGGGTCGACTCGAATTAGTTTGGCTGTTTTTAATAGTTGGGTTGGGATCGGGTCGGGTCGGGTGAGGTCTGGTCGGGTTTCAGATCGTCATGTGTCGACAACTTTTCGGTCATAAGTCGGATCGAGTCGGGTCGGATCGCGTCGGTCTTTTTCGGGTGACAGGTCCATTTAGACGAGATCGGGTCAAGTTTCTGGTCGGGCTGCATCGACAACTTTCGGGTCTTGGATCAGATCGTGCGAGACCGGGTCGGGTTGTACCGACAACTTTCAAATATTATTCTGAGTTTTAAGTTTAATCAGACAAGATCGGGTTGCATTATTGAATTGTGTTAGTAAATCTTGACTTTCTCTGATATTAATTTGTTAGTAAAATTAGATTATGATGTGTGCAAGATAGGATTAGATCAATTTACAGGTTGTATCAAGTCGGGTCGGGTCGGGCTAGGATCCTCATGTGTCGCGTCATCTCGATTTACGGGTCGTCTCAGATCAGGCCGAATCAGACAGATTTCTATGGTCGGATCGGATTCTACACCTCTAATGGTGTTTATCGAATTGTGATTTTAGTATAAAAACATATTATTTTATCAAAATTTTCGTTCATATTTTATTTAAGAAAAATCGCTTATAGCTGGATAACTTTTGACAGCGAAAAAGAGTTAATAACCATGTACTATACAAAATTTGAATAAAGTGTTCGAGGCTATAATTAAAAATCTCTTAAAAAATAGATAAATAGATAAATATAATAATTGCTTCGATTAACATTAAAGATTGCCTCTGCCACAATTGCTTGATTGTGCGTTTTATGATTGCACTTAGTATTAAATATATTCTTTACCATATGAAATTTAAAGATAAACCAATGCATCTAAAGGAATAAAAAGCCATAGTCGTTCTAATATAAAAATATTTTTATAATGGTCCTACCTTTTTGTTTTTGTTTAAAGATATCACATTTAGGTCCTTGTTCTTTATGGAAATTCTTTAAGCCAGCCTTGTATTTTAAAAGTATCTTCCAGCTTTTTATTTTTAAATTACAACAGTAATCATTCTTTAAATATTGGAGAATAAAAAATCAAACTTAACATATACGATTTTGGTAGAAATGTTCAGTATTAATTCAGAGCTAATGTTACAGTTTTCTTTTAGCAAAAGCTGATTGTCAGCACCAAATAATTAAAGACTGGATATAAAACGAAAAGGAACGAGATAAAACACGAGCATATTATTTTTTACAGCAGAGCATATTTGTTAAAAAAAAACTACAGCAACGAGATAAAACATAAATAACCAAAGATACTACTTCCAACCAACAACAGATAAAACATGAATAACCAAAGATACTACTTCCAACCAATTCTCTTGAAAAGTATCAAATATGAGCAGCAAAAATTAAATTATATTTTATAAAAAAACATATAAACAAAAAAATTAAATTTATAAAATGACATATTTGCAAAAACATATGTCCAATATGTCAGCCTCGCAATTAATGCCTGTCAAATCTGATAGTTTTTTTTTATCTTTTTCTACACTTTTAATACCGGGTCTTATCTAATAGGGGCTATAAAAGCTCACATCTAATACCGACTTTCTGGTAAAGGCCGCTATTAAAGGTTTGTTATACAAAAAAATTTAGTCTTTAATAGCGGCTGGTTCAAACTTTTAGCAGCCCCTATAACAGCCTTTCTGTCTCTGCTATTAAGGACTTTATTTGACTGGCATTGTAGCTCAAAACTGTAGTAGTGCATGTATTTCTTCCTTAATCACGCTTATCATTTATAATAAATTAATCACAAGTTTTCAAACTTTTCTTCAAATACTGATTTTGTAATTTTTAAGGTTTAAGGTACATTCCCGAACATTATATGAAAAACTATGTTATTGTACAAATACACCGGTAAGAAAAACCCTCTATGTTTCTTCCTTTTTTAGAAAAGTATCATCAAGAATTAGGTCTTCATTGATCTAAGCACCGGAGTCAAAGAAGCAATTTCTATAATCATATTAATATTTTATTTAAGAGGCATTTATTAGGAACTAATAACAATTTACGAATCCCAATTGAAAATCCAACTCCCATAATTGAAAAAGATTTGGAAGAGCCCAATAATCCTAATTGAAACAAATTGAAAAATCTTTTCAGCCTTAAAATCACTCAGTGAATTTATGTTTTAATTATAAATAAAAATTCATTAAATCTTGTATTTATTTTTTTGAAATATTTCTTACAAAACTTGAACATGTGTCTCTTTTATATATCCAACACAAATTGTATATGTAGTTCCGCCAAAAAAAATTGGCCTAAAATAAAACAACTTTTATTGCTAATATTTTTTATATAGATATAGGGTCTATGTCACTCAAATCTAAATTTAACAAATGTCAAATTATATGATTTATAATCGTTTCAACCGAATTTCGAACATGTGACCTCTCACACAGAATGCATTGTTTGTATCCAGACTAAGAGCTAGTTCTTCTTTCGGTGCTAATATTACTACTTTTATTAAGCAAAGCAAAAGATATGATATCAGTACATAACTACCTACATAAAATCAAAATTATTAGCAATCTTGATCAAAACAAATTAATACAAAAAAAGGTTAATAGACAAATCATATTAAAATTTACTGGATAATAAGAACAACAAAAGTTTAATGAACTCCCATTAAAAACAGATCTTAGTAATCAAAGTAATTATTCTTCACAATCTAAAGTTTTTAAATTTTCTTTTTTTTTTTGTTGAGAAAAGTAGGCTTTGCCTACTTAATAAATTTTATTAAAAAAAGAAGGAAAATATTTACATAGTTACAATGTGGAAATATATCGGATTAAGCGCAAAACATTGTAAATTATGTCCTAACAACAGGCTATCCATCTGGCTACTTCTTTTGATATTTCCAATCCTAATAGGTTGTAGGACCTTGCTCGAGCTGAGAACTGTCGACGGTTGCGTTCTTTACAGATATTCCAGAGCGTAGCGCAGAATGTGGAGTCCCAATGTTTTTAAATTTTCTTGAACTAGCAACAGGCACCAACCCAGAAAATCAACAACTAATGGAAATAGAAAGCAAAGCTATTTATTTCTTCTTTCCGGTATTAATGGTTTTTTCCTCAACCATGTAAACTATCAACATCATTTAGTTATTTGAGATATTGGTTAACAACGATGGTACACTGTTTGGTAGTATATCTATATTATTTCGATGTTACCAAATTATGCCTTGTATACAATTTCAAGGTGACAAAATAATAGAAAAGATATACATAAAATATAAAAGAATATACATAATTATATATAATATGATAGAACATGATTCATGTTAATTAACAAAAAGTTAAAAAATTCTTAGTAGGTTTTTGAGTAAAATACGGATTAATTCATGGTTTTTTTTTCAAAAAAAAACTCCAGTTGTTGTCGTATTTTGAATTTATAACTTCACACATGAAGGATGAACTTTTAAAAAATTATTCCAAGTTAAAATAAGAACCTTTTTGTTGCTTGAATTCCATTTTTCACCTTTCTTTTTACTCTTATCCTCCTTTTATTTATTCAATTTATTTTTAAATCAGAGGAGACAATTTATTTTTAAATCAAAGGGCAAAAAAAGGACATATTTGGCTATACATTGGTGCCGCATAAGAACAAGACTGTGGCAGGTACCTTCTAGAAGATCAAAGCTTATCGGTAATCACCCCATATGCACCGAGATTTTTTATAACAATAAAATAAAATAAGAAAATATCTGAAAAAATTTATCAAAATGACATTTTCATAACCACCGATTCTGAAATTAACTTCAAAAAATAATTCTTCCGAAATAAAGAATTGCACGGAAGGAGGAAAGAGTGGAGTGAATAAAGAAATAAGGAGGTACGAGTTGCGAACACATGGCAACAGACCGGTATTCTCTGGTGCATTTTCTGGCATCATAGAGGTGTGCTAAATTAAAATCGTTGGATTAAGATCAGACGTTCGATCGATAATGTGATTCAGAATACTAAATCAGAAATGTTTAGAGTGGAGTGGAAATTATATTTTTTTACTTGGATTTATTGAATAAACTATTAAGTACATTATTAGTTAACGAAATAATTAATTATATTATTAATTAATATATAAATTATTTAATTCGTTTGTAATGTGTCTTATTGAATATTTTAATATTTTGAAAATTGGAACATGAAATTATTTGATAAGTATTTATATCAAGTTCGATAACGCTCAAAATTACAATTGTATTTTTCTCATCACAAGTCATCGTGTTATAGATATTCGAGTTTATTTTCACAGTGTCAAGTTTGTTTTGCGGTCGAGGAATCGAGCGTCTCAAATTTGACTAAATCATAAACTTAAATCTTAATTAGTTATTATTTATATTCTCTCACTATCCTGATCAGGACTATAATTAGTATTTTCTATTGTCACAAGTTATCATGTTGTAGATATTCATGTGTATTTTTACCATGTCAAGTTTTTTTCACAGTCGGAGAAACGAGCGTCTCAAATTTTGCTACTTCATAAATTTAAGTCTTAATTAGTTATTTTTTTATATCAACTCCAGTTGTGCTCGTCATGACTATAATTAGTGTTTCTATCGTCGAAAATCATCATGTTGTGGATATTCGAGCTATTTTCACCGTGTCAAGTTTGTTTCGCAGTCGGAGAAACGAGCTTCTCAAATTTGACTACTTCATCAATTTAAGTCCTAATTAGTTATTTTTTATATCAACTTCGATTGTGCTCATCGGTATTATAATTAGTGTTCTTCTATCGTCACAAGTCATCATATTGTAGATCCAAGCTAGTCATAATTAGTGTTAATCCAATATCCTATAACACTCATTATAGGATGACATGCGATAATAGAAAAACACTAATTATAGTTCAGACGAAGACAATCAAAGTTGATATTAAAAATAACTAATTAAGGCTTAAGTTTATGAAGTAGTCAAATTTGAGACGCTCGTTTCTTCGATCGTGAAACAAACTAGACATGATGAAAAAAGACTCAAATATCTACCACATTATGACTTGTGATGATAGAAAAATACTAATTATAGTTCCAATGAGAACAATCAAAGTTGATATAAAAATAACTAATTAAGACTTAAGTTTATGAATTAGTCATATTTGAGACACCCGTTTCTCAAATCGCAAAACAAATTTAACACGATGAAATAGACTTGAATATCTACAGCATTATGACTTCTAATGATAGAAAACACTAATTATAGTTTCGATTAGAATAGTCGAAGTTGATATAACAAATAACTAATTAAGACTTAAGTTTATAAAGTAGTCAAATTTGAGACGATCATTTCGTCGATCGCAGAACAAACTTGACAATGTACAAATAGATTTGAATATCTACAACACGATGACTTGCAACAATAAGAAAACACTAATTATAGGCAGCCGAACTTGTTATAAAAAACTTATCAAATAATTTTCTTTTCAATTTTAAAACATTAGAATATCCGATAAGACACATTTACGAAACAATTTAAATATTTGATGTATTAATTAATAATCTATTAATTATTTGTTTAATTAGTATTAATACAACAAATCTATGTAAAAAAAATCTGATTTACGTTCCGCACTTCCCTCACAGCTCCATAGCGAAGTGTTGAAAAAAAAAAATTAAATTGTTGACCTAGCCACGATGCTCAGGGGTGTCATTGGGTACAGTCTAGTGGAGCTATTTTCGTATTCATACTTGTTTGAAATTACTTTTACTCATATATCTGTTAAATTATGATTTATTTTTACTCGCTGAAATTGTAGGATAACAAATGAATAACGGTATAGATAATATTATTATAATATTTTGCAATTTTTTAAATAAATTATATTTTACACAAATACATCTAAAATTAATATTTTTATAAACACAAGCACAACACGAGAGCAAATAGAGAATATACATTAACGAGAAAAAAATACATAATTTGAAAAATTAGACAAGAGCTATAATTATACGGTCAGTTTTTTAAAAGAATTAAACAAGTGAATGATAACATTAAATAAATAATTGGTTGGATGAAATTAATTTTGGTAGAATCCAAAAGACAAATGTTAATGTTCTGTTGAAAGTTAAGAGTTTTATTGAAAATAGAATAATAATTGGATGGTCTCAAAAAACTTAAATTACTAATAGATAATTATTTTTACATATTTTAAAATAGAGCATATATTATTTATATTTTAATACATTATTTTATATTTATCCTATATGATAACGGTTACGAAATAATCTTTACCTGTAACCTTATCCTTTTACCTAACGAAAAAAGACCCTTACCCTTACTCTTACCCATACCCATATCTGATAGGCTAACATAAACAAATCTTACCCATACATGTCTTATCGAATACGTTACAGATCGGGTAAAAGGGTAATAGGGTTTCATTGACAGTCTTAGGTGTCAATGGGTACGATACGGTCGGGTGGAGCTATTTCCGCACCCGTACCCGTTTGAATTTACTCTTACACATACCCAGCATTTACTCGTTAATTTTGACTTACCGTCACCCTACCCTTAAAATTATAAGATAACAAATGAGTAACAGATGATACATGTAATATTAATATAATATTTTTTAGTTTTAAAAATAAATCATATTTTACCCAAATACACCTAAAATCAATATTTTGTGTAAACACAAACACAACACGAGAGCAAGTAGAGAATATACATTAATGAGAAAAGAATAATACTTAATGCGAAATATTATACTAGAGTTATAATTGTACGATCTGTATTTTAAAATGATCGAATGTGAGGATGTTAAATAAATAATTAGTTTGATGAAATTAATTTTGATAGAATCAAAGAGACAAACGTTAATGTTATGTTAAAAATTAAGAGTTTTATTAAAAAAGAGTACTATTAATTAGATGACTCCTATAAAATTTAAATTACTAATAAAATAGTTATTTTTACAAATTTTAAAATAGAGCATATATATTATTTTATATTTATCTTAAAGGATAACTACTACGAGATAGTCTTTACCCGTACTCTTGTCTATTTAGCTAACGGAATTTTTTTTACTCATATCCATATCCGATAAGCTAACGAAAAAAATCTTATACATACACGTCATATCGAATACAATACGAATCAGATAAAAGAATAAAGAGTTTCTTTGACAGCCCTAACGTTGCCATCTATTCGCAACTCGTATCCCTTATTTCTTCATCCACTAAACTCTCCGGTCAGTCTCCTAGTGCATTCCTTTATTCTGATGATACTATTTTCAAAATTAATTCAGAATCAATAATTTTGAAATCAATTTCGAAGACAGTGATTCAGAAATCACTGATTTCAAAAATGATATTTTGATAATTTTCGATGAACTTTTGTCATCCGATATTTTTGTTATTATTAAAAGTTTCGACCATATACGTGCATATTAAATTATTATTTTCTCTAATCACAAATATCAATGATTTGATCTTCTACCAGCCAGGCCGCATGTATCCATAATTAGATTGGTTCATGACAAAGATAATGCAGTGATTTTTTTATTTGTCATGGAAAGAATGACACTTTAGCATCTTTATTTAGCACTAATCTATGAAGTGATTAGTTGGTACTTAAGCTAGAAAGCCCTTAATGGGACACCTAATTACAGGTGACATAGATTTGGTCTTTGGGACCTTGTTTCAATCATTATTCATTAATCATAACTAGTTAATTAGCAAATCATTAATTAAGATCTTGTTATGGTAGTTGTGTGTATAAAAATGATTGGCAACTTGGGTTATTAGGTGCTGAATCTATCAATGGACTTCGGTTCCTGGGTTTACATTATAATTATGGATTATATATCAACAAATTGTTCAATATTTAATTAAGATTTAGAATCACTTCAGAATACGTATTTTGATAATTTTGAATAAATATTGAATAAATTCACTACTACATTAGTTAAGATCACTAGTTTTGGTTATATCACTACTACAAAACTGACTTTTTATAGCGCGTAAAAATATCTCTTTAATATCAGACATGAGGGTGGTTGTTAAAGGGGAGGGATTGTTAAAGGTTGGAGCATCCGCTATTAAATATGGGATTTTATACTGAACCTTTCTGACCATCTGTTATTAATTCTCACCTTTTATAGCGGACCTTGAGTCAGAGCAGCTATTAAATCCAACCTTTTATAGCAGACCTTGGGTCAGAACATCTATTAAATCTAACCTTTTATAGCGGACCTTGGGACAGACCCGCTATAAAAGGTCCCTTTTTATATTGGGGGTCACCTAGGATCCGCTATAAAAGATTTTGAAAAAAACGGTTGTTGCATCGGTGATAGCTTGAGCATTTATTGCAAAATAGACTGATTTGATTGGTATTTTTTGTAGAAATGTTTGTTCATAATATATAATCAAAAGAAAATTTTACTATTTGCTAATATGTCATGTTGTTGTAATTTATTTCTTCTTTGTATATTAGCTGTAATATGATTTTTAACAGCCTAATTTTATTTTTAAACGGCCTTACGAAACAGCCTAATTTTATTTTTACAGTAATAATTAGACGAGTTGTGAAAATAAAAGTTTGAGAAGACGAATGAAGGCAAAAAAAACTTAAACCTCATATATATGTTTTTTATTCATAGCGAAATATGTAGAATAATTTAATAAAGAATTTTGAAGGTAAGCTTGAAGGAACACAATAATATTTGAAGGAGGAAAGAAGAACGAGGGAAGATTTTTGTGGAAAGAATGAAGAATAAGGGAGAGTTGGTGTATTATATAGAGAACAGAAATTGTTGGAAAAATGTGTCTTAATCTGTGAGACTCTCTGATTTTTTGGAGCTTTAGATTTACAAGAATTAAAGTTGGATTGAGAATTAAATGGTGATTCATGTGTTAAAACTTCAATCTGTTCAGAACTTTTTATAGCGGGTACGTAGGAAAGTCTGGTTTAAAACTTTTTCATACCGGACTCCTGAAGCCACCCATTATAAAAGACTTTTATTGCGGACCCACTGTAACGTCGGCTATAAAAGTTCATTTTTAATAGCAGAGGTGTTCTTACGTGATAAACCTAGGGGATGAATAGGTTTCAATTCAATTTCTAAGTTTATTTTGCTATAATGCACAATTCAATTTCAAAGGACAATACCAATATCTACTAGTCAAGCAATTCAGTTACTACAATTTCTCAATCAATATAATAAATCTGAAATTAAAGTAGAGAGAGTTGAGGATAAGCAAACAAAATGAAACACGCTCGACACTGATATGTTAACGGAGTTCGGATATTGATGAGCCTACGTCTTCGGGACTTTCGATCCCCCAACTTGATATTAAAGATCGAGCAATTTCCACTAAGCAACACAAGTATTATGTACAAGCTTGAACTTGGTCTCTTTACACGCAAATATAGAGAACCAAGCCAAAATACTCACAAAGGCAAAGAAATAATAGCAAGAGAATGATCTCCTAAGCGAGAGAAAGAGTTTCTATTAATTTAGAAGTGATGAGCTTGAGAATTTTGAGCTAGATCTAGAGCTTTTTCAAGATTAACAATGGCTGCTGAAAGTTTTGAATAATAGGTATTAAGAGAGAAGAAAGAAATCTTAACTTTCATATATATATATATATATATATATAGAGAGAGAGAGAGAGAAATGCTATGATGCACTACGAAGCTAAGATTAAGTTTGGCATCACAAAATAGTTGAATATATCGGGCACTTTAGGGTTCAATTTTTGCACAAAATAGTCGAATCATCACATGACGGTCGAGAGAGCAGTTCAAAATCGACTAGGTACAACTTCTTTCGGAATCAACCGTCACATGACGATTGTCAATCCTCAGTGACGGTTGAGGGTCCAAGGAAAATTGGCTAAGTCACAATTTCTTCCAAAATCAACCGTCATGTGACGGTTGTCAACTATCAGTGACGATTAAAGGACATGTCTTGTTGTTTTGAGGTTTGGGGAAACCGTCAGTGACGGTTGGTTCTGCGAGTGGGCTTTTGCTCATATTTTCTTAAGCTCAATAATTCTAAATTAATTTAACACATAATAAAAATATTTTACAACTTAAATATTGATGTTTGCTTGCTCCAACCTTGATATTAAATTTGTTTGAATTCACTTGATTTCAACTTCAACTTGCAATTGAGTTCCTACACAAAATCTCAAATACAAAACATTGTAAAATTCAAAACAGTTTTGTAAATCAACAAATATAAAGACATTGTTAGACGCAATATTACACGCTATAAAATGTCCTGTTGGTACCTCTAATAACCAATTTACTTGTAGATTTGATATTAAATGTACAAAGTTTATATTCAAATTGTTACTAGACAGATTTTATAATAGATGTTATGCAAATTCGCTGTATAACAATACTGTATCTTCTAGCTAGTAGCATCTACAGCTAAATGTCATCATTGTCTCGTATAATTATTAACAAACACCAGCAAGGAAAATTAATGCGGTATTTGATAATATAAAGTGTACTTGTTGATGATAGTATATATAAAATGTACTTGTGTATTTATTGTGTCATAAAGGTTCAACTAGTGAATGACCCTTTGCATGGATACAACATTCTCTGTTTCTTGACAGGATTCGAGCAAGTAATGCTGTTCTTGAAACTATTGAAAGCGAGAGATACATATACGAGTGTTTATCATAACAAAACATGCAATGGATTCACTTTAAATAAGTAATGTAATATATAAAGTATACAGTTAACACAAGAAGTGAAATTTAATAGAGAAAACCATAGCTATTAGCTAATGCAATTGGCTAATGAAATAGGGAATAATGGCGAAATCACCCATCTCCATTTACTGTTTTACATGTAAGTTTTCTGAGTGATGGTTTTATTTTTAGACTTTTACTTTGGTACTCTCATTTGATAAATTAACTAAATTTAAAAATTAATGCTTTAAGGCATTATTGTTATATATTTTTTAATAATAATAAGAAAGCAACAGCTTTTGTTCATTTCCCCTTCTTGTTTTTCTTTCTTTTTCTCTCTCTTTTGGCTGTTTGTGGAGAGAGAGAGGGAATCAGAGACGAACGTGAATTGCGATTATTAATTTCAATTATATAAGAGAAAAATCGATCGAAAATTGAGACACTGTACTGCTCTTCGGACTGTTTATAGCAACTGTAGAATCTACAATGCACAAATGTTGAACTTTTATATATGTAGAATTAAAAAAAAGAATTTGACTTTTATTTCTACATTGTCTAATCATGTTACATTTAGTGTTGTG
Organism: Eleocharis quinqueflora; assembly: GCA_964058865.1. NCBI lineage: Eukaryota > Viridiplantae > Streptophyta > Magnoliopsida > Poales > Cyperaceae > Eleocharis > Eleocharis quinqueflora. Next base: position 546,368 of record CAXKVX010000211.1, on the reverse strand, counting down.
CTAACGGGACGGGCGGACGGGTTTGGGAAACGGGTGGACGGGCGGCGGGTTTGGACGGGTGATGGGTGGACGGATTACGACGGGCGAATTGGGACGGGTGGGTTTGAGAAGGATGATCCAAACCCGCTCTTAGACCAGTCGGGTCAAACGGGTGGGACGGGGGGCTGGCACGGGTTTTTTTAAATATGAAAATGTGGTATGTTTTGATCCGAAAATTGAAATAACTCCAAAAAAATTCACAAAGAAAATCTAAAAAAATCATATTTGAAAAAGTACAAAAGAATTTAACGGGTCTCCCTCCTATAAAACGGGCGGGTAACGGGTCTCCCTCCTATAAAATTCAATTTTTTTTGAAATTTTACCATTGACGGGTCAAACGGGTGGGCGGGGCGGGTCAAACGGGCGGGTCAGGTAGACGGGTCGGGCGGGACGAGTTCTTACACGGGTTTAGAACGAGCGGGTTTAAACGGGCAATTTTCCAAGGGAGCCACCCGCATCCGCCCTTAGACCCGCACCCGCAACTCGTTCGGGTTTCAACGGGTTCGGTCAACGGGCGGGTCGGGCGGAACCCGAACGGGTGATGGCACAACACTAGTTACCTTACAGTATCAATCTCGAGCAAATTAAATCATAGCATAAGTAATTAATGTGCACTTTACTAATCATTGTTTTCAAATCCTATTTAGTGTAGTGGTAAGTCACAAGATTTTTATGAAAGATGCTTGAAATTTAAACTTCGATGAGAACTATTTTTGGGAAGGATTTTTCCAATTCTTTTCTGATTTTTTTTTAGTGTGTGTCGTAAGTCTAAGAACAATAAATAAATAAAATAATCATCTTTTGTTAGCAACTCTTTTATATTTTTCAAAGATCACCTTTATGTGTTTAAGCCTAAAATCTTAGTTTACTTGTTGATAGTAATTTGACTAAAAGTTTGTTGATTTGAGAATAGTTTTTTGCAATGTATGAATTCTATTGATTTTTGTGCACAAAAGATATCATATTTAGGAGGGCTAATGAGTCATAACTACTATTCCTTCATGAAAAAACATGAGCAGTCCATTCACATGTACTATTCAACTCACATTTGTTGACTACATTTATTTACCTGTTAAATATCAAACAAAGACAGTACCGTACATAGTAGATAATGTGATTATTTTGTGCCATGACAGTGAGGTGACTTAAATATTTTCTAACATTGATCTCCAAATCTGTGATAATTTTATAGGAGGAGAATTTGGTTTAGAATTAGGAGCATAGCTAAAATAATATGCATAGTACACTTCATTTTGTACTATATGCATATAGATATAGGTCATTAAATTGAGATTTAAGTTGCTCAATAAATTCTTCATATGAAAATATTATAGGAAATTAAATTTCGTGATTTTTGGAGCTTTCTAGCTATTTTTTAAATATTTTTTAAAAACAGTCCAGATTTAATACTATAAAAGTGTCATTTCTGGGCTGTTTTTAAAAAATATTTAAAAAATAACAAGAAAGCTCTAAAAATCACGAAATTTTATTTCCTACAAGATTTTGATATGAAGAATTTATTGAGCAACTTAAATATCAATTTAATAACCAAATTAAATACAAATGAGCGCATAGTACGTTATTTGGTGTACTATGCATATTATTTTAGCCATGCTCTAGAATTAGATATATTATTGTGTACTCATTATTTGAATTATCGAATCAATCAATACTATTCTTTTTATAATTTAATTCTTTTTTTCTTTTTTTATATAATTTATTAAATATAGCTGATGTGATTTATTAATTCAATAATTTAAATTATGAGTGCACAATCAATTAATGTATTTATGGATGTACCTAACTCTAACTCTAGAGGAAGAAGAGAAGAAAACAAAAGACAAGGCGAGCATTAATACTGACTAGAGGTGGTAGAATCCGATCCGACTCGAAAAATCCGATCGACCGAACCAATCCAAATCCGACTGGATCCAATTTTTTAGGAAGTCAAACTAACTCGAACGTGACCCGACCTAACACGACCAGTAACCCGATCAGCCGCGACATTTGTTTACTTGAAACTTAACCCGACCCGACGTGAGACGTATTGTGACCCACTAAAAAACAACACTTATGGACCCGAGACCCGATTTGACCTGACCAGCTACGACCCGCAACCCAACATGAAGTGACACCTGATGACCAAAAACTCGACCCATCCCAACCCGACCTTCTTTGACTCATAACCCAATTTGAAGCGACAACTGTGGACCGGAAATCCGACCCGACCCGACCTGACTTGAGATGACATGCAACCTAATCCAAAGAGACATTCGAAAACCCGAAACTCGACCCGACCAGACCTGAAATGACTCACAACTGGATTCGAAGCAACATCTAAGGAACCAAAACCGATCTGACTCGACTTGAGATGATCCATAACACAATCTGATGTGACGTTTGAGAACTCGTAACATGACCTACCTGACCTGAACCATAAATGTTTGTCAATATTTTAATCGTTTATTTGTTTATCACCTGACCCAATCCAATACCAAAAAAATGTCGACGCTGGTTGACCCAAGACCTGACCCGACCTAACACCCGAAAAACACCGACATTGCCTGACCAGACACCCGTCCGGTTCTCACCCGACCCAACAAACCACCCGAAAAATGCTGGTGTTGCCGTCCCGTAACCGACTCAATTTCACCCGACCCGACCCGTCCCGTCACCCATATATCATTAGAAGTCAAACTCGACCCTAAATCCGCCCGACTTGCCACTTGTAATAGTGAGTTAACTATCCTTCCTAGAAAAAAAAAGTTTGGCGATTTTTATAATAGTTACATGGTTGATTTGGTCTAATTATCAAATTGCAATCAATAAAGAAAAAAATTTATCATCTGAGTTAATTTGATATTGAACTTCTACATAAAATAATAATGCATAACATCATTTTATGATCGAGTCATGGGACCATTTCAACCTTACCTTAAGTGTGTACATTGTATAGACTTTTAGACGTATAGTTTCAATTTTGTTTAACAGATATGTTTGTTACAGAAACACTTAGATTAGTCGATGTAATCATGTAACACTCCATCAAGTTTTTAAATGTATAATCATGGAAAAATTGATCATGTAATAATGTTTTTATTTTTTTTATTTTGAAGGAGATACTATATTTACAGATGCAAATGGTAATGCATACCAACATTTAATTACTTTCGTTCTAGTTCTTTTCAACAATTATGATTACAATTATGGAGTCATGTCTATTGATTTGATAGTACGAAAGACACATGAAATATCATCATTAAATTTTCGTATCATAATCAGACTATTGACTTAATTTTATCATCAATTAAAATTATCTTGTTGTTAAAAATTAGCGAAATATTTAAACGTACAACATATTTGTTAAACAAAACTAACAAACTGTTCAAACTCCGTCAGAAATTATTTTAAGAAGAGATTTTGAAGTTTATTTTCTACTTTCATTGTAGATGTGTATTATAAGTCTACAATAATAAATAAATAAAAAGATAGATGAATTTCGCTATCGAATGCAAAGAATCAAAGTAATCAACAACCTTCTAATTAATCAGCAGAGAAAAGGAAAGAATTGAAAAGATCGCATAAAGCGTTATATATGAACGATTGCCAAATGTTACTAACATTTTCTAAATTTAACTGAAAATATTTATTTTTTAATAGAAAACGTCTTGAAAAAAAAATAATAATGTTTTATCATATGCACATATGTCAATCATGACGATATAAATATATTTTCTTACAAAATTAATTTTCGTTACTAACGATGTACAAACGTTCATTTAAACTTAAAAAAAACGATTTTCACTATCGAATATGTGACTTCATGTTATCTATTTATCACTATATAAATGCTGTGTGTTAGTGTGTATGAGCAGTTGAGATTTTGCGCATGCACACCAAATACAAATCTCCTAAACTAAAGATGACAAAAATATGTCAAATTGTTATCAATTAATTAATCAAACACTTCCAAAGCGTGAACTGTTGCTTGCTCGTATAAACATGACAAAATTTTCAAATGTACTTAATTAATGTGGTTGTAAACTTGGAATGTAGCTTATAAAGATCTCTACAGTCATACAGTGCCAATTTTGTTTTGTATTTTAATTTTTAATTCCATGTGATTGCACTATACTTGTACTGCTACCTCCCTCATAGGAATGAGATTTTCTATCGCGTAGTACACACAGTGTCTTCTACCGCATAGTACAAACACTGTGAGTGTTGGACGATAAATTTCAGTCTTTGATTTGCATCGAGATTCGTGTAAGCTAAACTTTATAATATCATACCCCCTTGAATCGAATCTGAGCCGTCCGTAGCCTACAACGCTGAGAATCTTGAACGCTCGTTACTGCTGCGCGGTAGAGAATCCGCTACCTACCTCATAAGTCTCTCCTCTCAGTTTCTTTTGTTTGGTTTCTAAAAAAAAATGTTAGATATTAAAAAGATCCATTAATTAGGTACTGTTTTGTTCTATTTGTCAGCACAATTAATTTTTCATAATTTATTGAACGCGTTTCTGTTGCTTGCTTAATTTTTTTATATATCTGACGCATGCTCTCTTTATCATTTAATGGATAACATAATAAGAGGAAATATTGTCCTCACTTTGTTTGTTTCAGTCAAAATCCAATACATTTTTTCTCCATTTAATTATGAGCACAGCTCAGTTGTTTTATAAGTATATTGAAAAAGTAGGTTTGATTTTTCAAGATAATTAAAAGATAGAACAGTCGTCACTTCTAAGAATTGGCCAATTCAAACAAAGAGAAATACATAATTGTAGAAATTGAAATTGATAAAATATGCGTATTTAAATAGTATGGCTTCAATCTATTTGCAAATTTTTCGCTGATATTATGTTTTAGTAGAGAATCAAGATTATCCACCAAAAACTTGTGTACGTCTATAATCCGGATGGCGGAATCGTATCTTCTGCGCTCATTTTTTTTGTGCGCTTTCTACGCTAATTAATCTGGACCGTCAGATTAAAAATCAACGTTCGACCGTCACTGATATGATTCAAAGAAAGACCGTTGATCATTAATCTTCAGATTAAGCTGCACAGGAAGCACACAAAAAAAATATCGTTGTACATTTTTATGGACATCCTCTCTTGGTTTTGCGTAATCGATTTAAAATTAAACCCATCAAGGCCTATAATTGAGCCCAAATGGTTACGAAATTGTCTTTACAAATTTGAAGTTTAAAATGCCGAGGAAAATTTTGAAAATTTAAAAATGTAGCACTAACACTAGGTATTGTTGAAAAGTAGGCTTGATCCTTTCTCTCATCACAACCCATTAGACCTACCAAAACTTAAAAGCCTTCAAAAATCATTTCTGACCCAAATTCAAATGGTTGCAAAAAAAAAAAAAAATTGTTTTTTTCTTCTCTCGTTTGGTACTCCTTTTTCTCAATACAAGCGTTAGAAATATTTCTTCGCTTAATTGCACACAATTGACAACTCCCTCACTATTCCAGTCATTACTTTTTTTTTTTTATACTTTTGTTTATGTTTGTTTAGCATTTTATTTAAGTTTTCATAAAATTATGTATACATGCTCGGTTGCTGAGATACAAGTTCCAGTTGGCGCACTTTTAAACCTACTTCTCCCTATAAACTTTATTTAAGGAGGTTGTCAGAGCATTTTCGTTCCTGAATTTTTTGAAGTTTCTAATTCGATGTGGCAGTTTTTAAACGAGTTTCAGAAATATAGATGAGTTTCTTATTTAGCAATTTTGCTCATGAGTTTCTTATTTAACAATTTTGCTTTAGAGTTTATAAACTCTGACATGATCTAATCATTGATTAAAATTGATCCATCCCCCACAACATTGGTAGTACTTGCTGATATGGCAATTAAGAAACTCTAAATTTATAATTTTAAGAGATGGAGGGTATAAAATCTAAAAAAAATCAAATTTCTAAAACTGACGTAGTAATTATTTAGAAACTTCAAAAGTTTGAAGGATGGAGATGCTCTGATTCGTTTCACCAGTTGAAATAATTTGATCAAATTGTTTGATTGTATCACTTAGTTGGTGGAAACACTTTCTAAAGGTTTCAAAATAGAATTTATGAAGGAACTAATTATTTCTTTCCCCAGAAAATTGTGTATTCTGAATTTCTGATATAATATCATACATTGTACTAACTGCGGATACATTTTGTAAAACTCAAATTGGTGCCATGATAGAACGGTATTGAAGCTCAGACTCGGTGCATGGTACCATGAATTTACCTAAGAACAAGACAAATCAGATAATTAACAAGCAATTACTTGTTCAGCATGACATTAAAGTATTTCACAAGTGCAAATAAAACAAAGAAACATGAATTAGGTACAGAGCTCTAATACACACAGACCTTTTATCAAGCAAGATCATCTCCATCTTATACCAGATTTTGCACCGTAATTATTTTGCATGTTAAAAATGTAAAACTAATCAGCATCAAATGACGAAAACAATAATCTACCTTAGCCAGAAACAGCCAGAAACAGCTTGCAGGTCAACTACTTGTCTACTTCAGATATTTTAAAAGTGATTACATTTTCTTGGTAAACTGCATGTTTAAGATTATGTTTTAAGGATATAACTGTTGGCCCCATTTTTGGTAAGATTAGATCCCTCCACAAATCTATCAAAACAGAGAATAAAGTAACAAAATTGATAGAAATACAAGTAAAGAACTCGGATCATATTCACGAAAGGATAATTGCAAATAACAAAGAACCCCAAAAGTAGTTCAAACTTAAAAATAAAGGAAATCTACAATCAATGGATGATACTTGAACTAATTACTCCCTAAATTCATGTATGCCCAGCGATTGCTGATCAAGCAATGGAAAGAAGTACATTATCACAAAATGATGCAGACCCATTATTTGGCGCACCGTTTAATTTCAAGATTGAAGCAATCACGTTATAAATTTGCACATTTTCAAAAGATTCTACCTTCCTCCCCCTCCCAAACTGTGGCCCATGTGCAATAAAAATAGTTCGCATTGAAAAATTTGTGTTGTCATAACCATGGGCTCCACCACATTCTTTATCGTTCGACCTTTTCAGTTCCACCTTGTATCCTTCTTGCAACAACCCAACTACTGGCGGGATACGATAACTAGCTGAATAATGGAGGCGTGGTGGCAAATCCTCTTTCAAGTACATCTGTAAGTAGTTACCATGTCCAATTTTTCCCGAACTCAAACCCTCATTCATCTTTGAAACAACCTCAGCTGGTGATACACCACTGGCTGGAGTTATAGCCAAAATAGGCGTGGTTGATTGTACCCAATCAGCCTCAATTTCGACCCAAGGAGACAAATCTTCTAGATATATCATTTTTTTGTCACATGTACCGACCATACCATGATCCCCTAACAAAATTATAGTAACATCTTCGAAGACCCCCCTTTTCTCTAATCCAGATATCAATCTACCAATCAACGAGTCAATGTGGGCCACAGCACTGGTGATTTCTGGGTCATCAGGCCCCACCCGGTGGCCTTGGTGATCAGGGTCCTCAAAATAAAGGGTTATAAACACCGGCATTTCATCGACTGGTAAGTCAAAGTAACCCAAAACCGTATCAACCCGATCCTCAAATGGTACCGATCCGTTATATTGCTGACAATACTTATCTGGGCAGTCCCAATTACCTTTTTTCACCTCTGATCCAGGCCAGAAGAAAGTCGCCGCCTTTTTTCCTTGGTTAACCACGGTTTCCCACATCGGTTCACCAAGCCACCACTTGGACTCATGACTCTGCATGGTAAAAATCTCTCCTGTTACCGGATCAGTAAAATAGTTGTTGATTATCCCATGATGAGGAGTGTACAACCCTGTAACAATGGAATAGTGGTTAGGGAAGGTCAGAGTGGGGAAAACGGGTATGAGACCCGTTTCAGCCTCAGTCCCATTGTCGATCAGCCGGTGGATATTGGGCGTGGAGGTCTTGAATTGGTACCCAAACCGAAACCCATCGGATGAGATTAAGATCACTACTGGATGAGGAAGCTTGGATAACGGGCGTGCCACTTCTTTATCGGGTTTGGAGGTGGATGTGAGGAAAAGAAAAGCGAAGGCAAAGGAGGTAGCGACAGAGACGCAAGTGGTTACGAGGAGGAAGGAGAAGAGGAAGGGGCGAGGCGAAGAAGAAGATGAATGTGAAGGTAGAGGAGGGGTTACAAGAGCGATTTTAGGGTTAGATGGATCTTCGTCGGAGGAGAGATCGCGGAGGGAAGCCATGGGAGAAGGAAAGCTTGTGTTTTCTTTTCTTTACAAGAACGGTTTTATGACACTTGGTCGATCGGATTGTGTGTTAGTTGGAAACATGGAAGTTGGAACTGGAAAAAGGTTAAAAGTGTTATAAAATAAGGGAGGGACTAACAGCATTTCGATGTCCGTTCTTCACTTTCTTTTTTCTAATTACTTATCTAAAAAATAAAGGTCAAACAGTCGAATAGTCGAATGAGAATAAAAATGAAAAATTACATCGCGCATATTTTTCTGAACGTTTTCGTCTCACACACTATCATAAATATTTTACACAGAATGTATAAAGTGCAGACTAAATAAAACAAGTGTTCAGACTGAATAAAACAAGTGTTCAGACTGAATAAAACAGGTGTTCATACTAATTGTTTCAAGTATGTTTTATATAGAATATATGGGTTGAAGACTAAATAAAATATGTGTTCCGACTAAATAAAATATGTTTTCATACTAACTGTTTCAAGTCTTTTTTGCACAGAATGCATGTAGTTCATACTAAATAAAACATGTGTTCAGACTAGCTGTTTCAAGTTTGTTTTTGCACTGTTTCAAGTCTGGTTTGCACAGAATGCATGGGGTGCATACTTTCCTTTCGAATTATATTCATCCTTTCACTAGCTTGGTAAGAAGATCCTTGTCCTTGAAAAGTACTTGGTGAAGGTTTTGATATATGACTTCGCTTGCGTCGAATTTGTAAGGTGGATTGTATGAAGATTGTGCGGGTAAGACCAATGATTTGTTTGAGGTTGTGCACTTTACTTCCTTGTGATTCTCTTTGTGTGAGCAAAGTTGTGCGTACACCTCGTCGGGTTGATAGAAAGTCATTTAGCTTGTAAAGCTTTTATAGAGCTTACGACGTCATCCCAACCGGACCTCTTGGACACCATCCTCTAAAGTTTACCTACAAAACCTTCATTACAAATGTTAGATCATACTTCAACGAATTCATTTCTTAAAGATACGAGTCTATGGTAGAGACTTTCAAATGACTCATTATCTTCAAATTTCATATTTTCTAACTTTGTTGCTAATCTGACATTTCGAGTCTTTTTCATATGTTTGTTCCCTTCATATCTAAGAACTAAGGCATTCCATATTTCCTTAGCATTAGAGAAATGTGTGAGAGATAAAGCAATTGACTCATGGATTGAGCTTAATATGGTGTTCATAGCATTATCATTAATGTACTTAAGTTTTTTAGATTCTTTTGTAAGGATTACACCATCTAACTCATACTTTGATATCCAACCGTCTTCAACTTTTTTCCAAAGTTCAAGAAAACTTAGGTAGTTTATCATACACCTTTTTCAAAATGAAAAGTTCTTGCAACTTACACCAAAGACCGGGGGTTATTTCACAAATTTCAATTATGTCATATTTCACAAAGTCAAGAACTAACAATAATTTGGTAATTAGCTATGTATGAACTTGTGGTCTCTGATACCAATTGTTAAAGCAAGCAAGCAAGACTAAGGTCAAACAATAAGGCGAAAACGTTTTCAATCAACTATCTCAAATTAAAGTTTTTAGACCTTAATCACCTAGCTAAGAGTTAAAGTAAGTAAGATCTTGAAGTACTAATAGAGCAATTGACAAATCAACAAAGAGCAAAGTAATAAAGAGAGAGAGAATAGAGAGAGAGCAAGAGCAATCAAGAGAACTAAAAGAACACGCGATGTAACGTGGTGCGGCCTATCAATCAACTAGGCCTACGTCCACGGGTCTCTCGGAACCAAATCTTTCTTTTGGGTCCGATTTCACTATCAAAACAAGTGTTCTTTACAATTTCGGAATCGATCTTTGATTTCTTCTAAACAAGCAAATCAATCTTCGACTCCTTGACCAATGTAAGGGGCAACACCATTCTATACGGTTAACGGTCCGATTGACAAAACAATCTAGGACAGATGATACACTACTTGACAACACAAATATAGTGCATCAAAGGCTAAAAGCTATCTAAAGGAAAGTTTTTGGATTCACAATTAGACTATGGGTGCTATCCTAATGCTCTCAGGTTTAGGTAGTTGAAAGAGAACTAATCTTCTTATTGGATCAATTGTTTCAAATTTTCTTATTTGAAATTTGAGCGTGATGCCAAACCTAATCTTCGCTTCGTAGTGCACCATAGCATTTCTCTTTCTCTCTCTCTCTATATATATATATATATATATATATATAGTATGGCTAATGTGAAAACGTTTGCACTTCGTCCGAAGTGCAAAAGTTTCACATTAGTCAACTTTTTATGGTCAAAATTTAAATTTAAGTTGCTCAATAAATTCTTCATATCAAAATCTTGTAGAAAATCAAATTTCGTGATTTTTAGAGCTTTCTAGCTATATTTTAAATATTTTTTAAAAACAGCCCTAAAAAGGTCATTTTTTAATATTAAACTGAACTATTTTTAAAATATTTAAAATATAGCTAGAAAGTTCTAAAAATCACGAAATTCTATTTATATATATATATATATATATCTATATAGAGTATGGCTAATGTGAAAACGTTTGCACTTCGACCGAAGTGCAAAAGTTTCACATTAGCCAACTTTTTTTTGTCAAAATTTAAATTTAAGTTGCTCAATAAATTCTTCATATCAAAATCTTGTAGGAAATCAAATTTGGTGATTTTTAGAGCTTTCTATCTATATTTTAAATATTTTTTAAAAACAGTCCAGTTTATTATTAAAAAAACATGACCTTTTAAATTTAAATTGCTCAATAAAATATATGAAAATTGATATATATATATATATATATATATATAGAGTTGTGCTAAAATACTTTATAAAGCACCAACATGCATATACTTTAGACTCGTATCTCGAAATATAAAGTGCAAACAACCGATCAAGACCGTTGAAAATATTCTCCATACTAACAAAAATTTGGAGACCAAATTTTACATTTTTTTAAATTTTTTTACTATTTTATCGGATGAGTGCAAAGTTGGTTAAATTGAAGGTCTGTAAATCGTTAGATTAATGAATTTTCCACATACCCGATAAAATAGTAATAAATTTCCAAAAAATATGAAATTTGATCTCCAAATAGATGTTAATATAGAGAACATTTTCAACGGTCTTGATCGGCCGTTTGCATTTTGTATCTCGAGATACGAACCTAAAGTATTTGAATGTTGGTGCTTTATAAAGTATTTTAGCACAACTCTATATATATATATATATATATATATATATATATATATATATAATATGAATCCGGCTAACTTACTAACGTTAGCAAAACCAAAATTGTGCTAACGGATGCTTTTTTCGAATTCCAAATCAGAAACAGCCGATCTGAACCGTTGAAATTGTTGTCCATACTAAAACCTACGTAGCGACCAAATTTTACATTTTTTCAATTTTTTTACTATTTTATCCGAGGCATTGAAAATGAATTAATCTAACGATTCAGAAAAACTTCCAATTTCAACACATTCTTAAATATCTTGGATAAAATAGTAAAAAAATTAAAAAAAATATAAAATTTGGTCCCTACTTAGGTTAAATGGACAATAATTTCAACGGTTCGGATCGGCCGTTTGTGATTTGGAATTCGAAAAAAGCATCCTTTAGCACGGTTTTGGTTTTGCTAACGTTAGTACGTTAGCCGGATTCTATATAATATAATATAAAATTTGTGATATATATCAGTGAAAGAAATTAAAACAACAGTTTATTATCATTTCCAAATTTGTTTTTATTGAACTTAAATCAAATTAAAATATTCACTATACTTGAAAGACTAAACTTTATAGGTAAATCAATAGTTTCGAAGTTGGAACCGTCAATGTTTTTTTCAAGATCTCAAATATGAATTTAAAATTATAATTGGATTTAGAAAATTTGTCCCATTGTAATTTCCTATTTATTTGTTAAAGTTAGAGTTGTGCTAAAACCCGGGCGGGTCGACCTGCCCGTGGTCCGAACTGTACTCGGACCGCGTCCGACGCGACTCGTGGCTAAGACCAGACCCGACCCGACCCGTGGATCTAGGACGGGTCGGGTAGCCCAAAAATCCCGAAACTCGTCCGAACCCGTGACCCGTGGACTCGTGACAGACCCGTGATAGATTCATGTCACTTTATGTCATTTCAAAGTAAAAAAAATTCAAAAAAATTAAAAAAATAAAAAAATTGTCATTTTCCACTGTGGACCCGTGATACTCGTGGATCCGTGGATCTGCCCGGTTGGATCCACGGATACCCGATCCGACCCGTATGTAGAACCCAAGTTATGCCATTTTTTAAAATTTATCAAATCTACTTAGTTTTTTTCTTAAAAAAACTCATTATCTGTGTGTCAAAATAATTATTGTCAACTGTCAAGTTATTTTTTTATTAAAGAACCCTCTTTATATATTAGAGGGTAAACTCGACATTTATTACAAATGTTAAATTTTATATTTTAATATTTTGTTGGGTTCAACTCACAATCTTAGCGTTAATAGCGATGTCACTGATCATACGTATTAAACATCACATTCGCCCTTCTTTTAATTTATTAATCATATTCAACTCATCCAAAACTTATCATATTCAACTCCATCTAAAACGTAGTTGCATATTTATTTATAAATTCTATTTGGAACAAAAATTCTGTTATTATAAATCATGGTACTAGAATCCCCAATTGCTCGAATTTTCATTTGCTACATAAACCTAGCTCATTTTGTGTATTAAATAACCGAAACAAAGAATATTGACTCTCTAAAGGATGAATCAGGTCCGTCCATCTAATCTGGTTCTAAATTCGATCCCAAAAGAAGTTTACAATAAGATCCATTCCACACACAAAAGAGAAGGAAGGAAAGAGAAGAAAGAAAAGAGAGAGAAAAAAAATTTGTTATTTCAAATCGGAGAGTAACAAACTGAATATGTTTGATGAAAATATTTAATTTTTGAAGCTTTTTTCTTTCTTTCATTGACACTTATGAAGTAACTAATTTTTATTTTTGGAAAATTTGGTTATATGTCTATACATAACATGTTAATTGTAAAAAAAAAATACTACATAACAGAAAATTATCAAAATATCTTTAAATTTGAAATTAATTTATATTTGTTATTATCTCTTTTTAACACAATTAAAAATAAACAAATAAAAATACACAAAATATCCCTCGTTAGTTTTGATTTTTATTGCAGATTGATATACTCTTTCACTTATCGAACCGAACTCACCAGATCGATCGAACCCAACTCATCGATCAATGGAAAAGAGAAGATGGAAGAGGCGAAATCCTACCCACCAACTCTGTCGCCTGCTCCTCCTCGCACCTAACCTAGCTCCGCCTAACGCCTGGCCTAGCTCCGCCTCGCACTCTAAATTCTAAACCTTAAACTCTACACTAGTAGTTTTACTGATGGGTTTTGTCGGATCTGATCAAATGAGTTCGATCTGATCAGATAAGAGAGAGCTACAATAAGAAAAATCAAAACAAATTGGGTATTTTGGATTTTTTGTTTTTATTTTTTAACTATATTAAATTAGAGATAATGACATAAATATAAAGTAATTTTAAATTTAATAATATTTTGAAAATTTATTATTATGTAGTGACATATAAAATTTCCTTTTATTTTTTAATCTTCCCTTCGCTTGAACGTCTGGACCTAACGGTTTTAGTTGACGCTGGCAAACAGTCCACCGTTGGATCAGGTCCATCAGGATCCTACGCCTTTTTCTCTAGTCGCCACTTCCATAAGGTCCAGTGGGACCCATTCGCGACCTTTGCTCGAGTGTGAAGAAATTGGGAAAACCCTAGCACCTGCTACAGTTTAACTCCGTTTCGCTAAATCTTGCTCAATCTCCCGATAAATTGATTAATTGGCACTTGGTAAACCTTAGGCGTGGTGTAACTAGTAATTCCCCCAAGTTTGCGTTGCTATTTGGTGCAGAGTTGAGTCGTAATTGTGTTTTCTCATCCAGGTAAGGTTTATTACCATTGTTGCAGTTTAGTTTTTTTTTTTGTTTGTTTCCTGAAGAATTCGAGTTGTTTTGGCCCTTTAATTGTTGAAATTCTTTTATTAGGTCTTGGATATGTGAGGCATATGTAGAATACCAGTAATTTGATCCTTTCTTTCTGTGGTTCCGATTTGAAAGTTACATATGGAATTAGCGTTTCTACCTGAAAAACCAAGATCCTTGCGCCACAAAAAACCATGTTTTGATAAATGGAGGGACTATGATCTGAATTTCACCACGGACACAAAGGTGCACAAGAGAAAGCAGGTCGCAGTTATCAGAGATGAGGGGCATCTTGTTGAACTTGGGGAAAAAAGATGCAAAAAAGTGGTTTCATTAAGTGATTTTACCCAAAATACTTCTCATATAAATGGAAATTTGGAGAAACCGTTAACTTTGAACGATGATCTTATAATACCTAAACAACCTCGATGCATCTCCCAGAGAAAGAAGGTTGGTATATCTGCTGGGAATTTGGTAAATAATAATAACAAGAGGAAGCTGAAGGAGGTGACCAGCTTTGACAAGGGCAAAACCATAGAGTCAATTAGAAAGGGTCTCAACAATGGAAGGATTTTACGGCCTAAGAACCAATATGGAGCGACTTTTGTCAGAAGAAGAAGACGCTTTTATGAGGTTTTTTCTGGAGATATAGATCCTTACTGGGTTGTGAAGCAAAGAATCCAAATCTTCTGGCCCCTTGATGCAAAATGGTACTTTGGGGTTGTGAAGGCATATAGCCTGAAATCCAAGAGGCATCACATAAAGTACGATGACCATGATGAAGAATGGGTCGATTTGCAAAGAGAAAGGTTCAAGCTTCTATTGTACCCTACTGAGATCAAGAATAGAATCTCCAAAGAAAATCCTGAATCAAAGATAAATACAGAGGACAAGCTCATTGGTTCTCGGGTCTTTTGCAAGTCAACAAAGGTCCCTGAGAGATTATCGCAAACCATGGTTTCGAAGAAAAGAGAGGTCTCTTTTGTGTATGTTCGTAGGCGACCGAACAAGGGCAAAGTTGACAATTTACCAAAACTGGTGTGGCACATATCTTTTGAAAGATCACTACTCTCTGGGGTGCTTAGGCTGCCTCTCTTTTCAGCTCATGGTAAATTGGTTCCTGTTTGGCGAACAGTTCGTTTGGAGATGGCAGTGATAGATAACTGTATTGGGTTGCGAATTTTCGCATTCGAGGGGCATTTAAAGGGAGCTGTTGATATCTTATGCTTTGTTATATCGAGATTTTGTCAGAAGAAGGTATTTCGAAGAAATACAGAGTCGGAAAGGAAACAGCCTTGTTCATCGATCGGGATTAAAATTTCAGGCTTACATGCACAGACAACAGAGCTCTATTTGTTAACATATAGATTTCATGAATTTGGGGTCCTGGAATGGGGGTTAATTGAGAGTCGAATGAGAAAGAAGAATTGCTTTCGAGTGAAAAAGCTATCTGTTACCAATTGTACACATGCCAATTTACAGAAGGTTTCAGGTGGCAATGATCTGCTGTTTCCATCCTCGTGTAATGGTTTTTCTGAGGTATAATTTCAAGTACTGTTGCTATTACTCGAACTACTGTTTTCCATTTTGACCAATCTTCTTTAATGTGTGCCATATTGTCTAAGACTTTCTGTTCCTAGGAGTCGCTGTTCTTACTCAGTATGTTATGCTGGCTTCATTATGTTATAACTTTGTTCAAAATTTGAATAACAACAACAGGTAGCAAAGAATAGTGCTTTATGTAAATTAATGCACAGACCGCATGAAAATGAATTTGTATCGAGTAGTAGAGTGGTAACCAGCTGTACACTAGCATTGCATAGTGTTAGATATTTGAGTCCTGCCTGGTCCCATTCTGTTTCTTATGATTTCTTATCTGGATACTAATTGTGCTTCCACATATGCAGAGCTTACATAAAGACATTGGTTACCAAAGCATGTTTAATCATAAAATGGACTCTCCAGTTGTGTTACTCTACCACCAAACAAGCCGATCTCTTCATCCGTCGTTGTTCCTAAACACTCATCTTAAATTGTTGGCAGACAAAAACACCTCTGAATCATCAGTCTCTTCATCACTTGCATGGGATGCTAAAACCCTACTGAGCTCAGTCTCCCCAACATCTGTACTATCGATGAATAGTTTTACCCCTCGTCCAAAAAAGCGCCGCACTGTAGTTTCATATTCTCCACCAGTTATATATGATAATCCTTATTCAAGTTACAAACCCCATATTAGGAAACGACAATCTTGGGAACATTCTAATACCTTTGAGCTCCCACAAATAATCCATGCTCAAGTGGTGCCTGTTAAAACCATACCTACTCCCGGTGCACATTTAGTTGATGAACCAGATGAAATTTCCTCTGAGATGCAATATGTGCGTGACTCTACCAAGTACCATAGAGAGGTCAGGACAGAAGTTGAAAGATCCTTGGAACCAGCCCATGTGCTGTATGACATGGACAGTTCTGATGAAGAGTGGATCAGAAACTATGATTGCGATACACTCAGTGTAGATATTTTTGAGCAGATGCTGGATTCTTTTGAGAAACTTGCATATATAAAGAATTCTGATGAATTGACTGCAGCTGAATTAGAGGAGATTGCAAGTAAATATGAACACAGAGATTTTATCAATGATGTTTATGAATACTGGCATCACAAAAGGCAGAATACTGGATTACCTTTAGTTCGGCAATTTCAGGTTCATTTTTCAATCATATGTATATTTCTTGTTATCATCTATCTAGTACAAATACTTGGCAGTTCGGCAATTTCAGGTTCAATTTTCAATCATATGAATATTTACAATGATTACTGAACTGCCAAGTATTTGTACATGACCATGGCATACCTGTTACTTTCTGGTGTGGTATTGATGCACATGAAACAAACCTTTGGTCTACCAAATTGATGGCTCTTACAAGTTGCTTTTCTACTTCCGATTCAGCCCCCATTATGGGAGGTGTATCAAAAGCAGCTGCATGAATGGGAGTTGTCTACGAGCAGACTCCGTATCAGCTCCCCACATGATTTCTCCGACAAGGCATGCCTTAATCAGAAAGAGAAGCCTGCTCCTTTTGCTTTTTGCTTGAAACCTCGTGGCCTTGAATTTCCCAACAAGGGTGCTGAAGCTCGGCATCATAAGAAGTTCTTTACAGGCGGGCCCCCCTGCTGCTCTTCTCCCAGAGAGCTTGATGCTGTATTATATGCCTTTGGTATGCTTTTCTGTGCTCATTTAGCAATTGGTTAACATTTTTGGTAGAATTTGACCCAAATGTGTCCCATGTCATTGATCTTACCCTTTCCTCTACATCCTAAGCCGCAAGAGATGATTGTGATGTCTACTTCTCCAATTCCTCTTTTTCACTGTTCAGTCCCTTTTGTTATATATGATTGTTTTGCAATTTACTTGTGTGTACCAGAGGCGGAGGGAAGTGTATCAAATGGGGTCAAATGACCCCGATATATTTACAAAAGTTTCACATTATTGACCTCCATACTCTAAAAAAATTATACAAATTAAGCTTCAATTATGACGTGTAATATAAAGACTCACAATGTTGACCCCCATAGAAAAAAAATCTCCAGCACTGGTATGTACTCTATGGGAAAGTTTGTGATTTTTGTTTAAAAACAATTTGAGATAGAGATGGTCTTTGCCACTCGAATCTAATTCAAATATGACCTAAATTTTCTCATAGCATCTTTTGCGTCTGCACGGTTTCAAGCTCCATCTCCGAATGTTTGTGAAGATTGGTCCCTTGGTGAAAAGTTTCTTTACATATCTCGTCACCAAGAAATCATGTCGACCTTTCTCCCCTCATAGCATCTTTTTGTTTTGATTTGAATTTTTTTAATGTCATCAGGAAAAAAATCATGTGGACCTTTCTCCCCTCGTGTACATAGTCCCTCGCATATCTCGTCACCAAGAAATATGATAAGGACAAGTGTCAACACCGAGTGTGTCAATGCAAGGAGGCATCATGGCATCATTCAGTCTCCAACGGGCTGTCCAGTGGAATTTAATATGTCTGAGTTCAAGTTGTATGATGCTTCTGCAGCGGCCACCCATGCAGCAAAAATTGCAAAATTGAAGAGAGAAAAGGCACAACTGTTGTTCCAGAAAGCTGACCTGGCACTTTACAAAGCCGCTTGTGCTCATGTAATTGTGGATGCGATTGAGAAGTCCGGAAATGATGTAACTAGCAAGTCATAGTTTAGTCTCCCTTTTGTATAGCAGCAAAACTTTTTATGTGATGAAAAGATGGTGTACAGTATAGCTTAGCATTTGTCTTATTTATTGTAATAGAGAAATCGTTTGGTTCAGTTTTGTTTTGAGTACTGTAACAAATACTCTTACCAAGAGGCCAGTCTCCTGAGGTTTTGTAGTGGCTTTTTTAGTTTCATTGTTCTCAATAATACTTTGTGAAATTTCACTTCCCCTGCAACTTTTTCTTGTTAGAGTGCGTAGTTTATCTTAATTGACTTGCTTTTAGTATCATCAATCTACGAAATTGAGATGTGTTGGGAAATATTTTTTAGATGATTGCATGTGAAGGTTAACTTTTATTATACTAAGCCGGCTGTTTTTTTTTTTTTTTTTTTACTTTCTCAGCCATCTGCATGTAATAAAAAGTTCTGTTTGAGATTGATTGGGCTTTTATCTAAAACCATACATTATGTGTTTATCTGCATCTCTCTTCTGTAGTTCTGTTACCACATGTTAGAAATATCTAACGCCTAAAAAGAAATAGAGTTTGCTTTTCCTGTCAGTCTTCAAAAAGAAAATTGTCTTGCTCACGGGCTCGATCTCCAAAAAAAAAAAAAAAGCAAGAAAATTGTTTCTACAAGTTCAAAGCAATTATGAAATAAACTGTCTAATTTCTTCTTGAACTTTCCAGGTTGGATTTATCTGTTGAACTACATATATTTCTATACAAGTTTCTTCTGAAAATAGGAAATACAGATACTTATCCAGAAATAAGCAAAATTCCCCTGATTAAGCAGGTACAACAACTCATAATTTCATATAATCTGAGCTGCCGACAGAGCATGAATATCAACCACAGAACACTGATTAGACTATTGGAAAAATGAAAATGACATCCGCAGCTTACAAGCATTACTGTTTCAAAAGCAAACCAGGCTTAACCTATCAACTTGGAAGCATACAGCCAAATGCTGACAAAACATTCTTTTACAGTCACATGTTATGATATTAACATTCTTACAAGGAAAATTTTATCTCAATGCGCAAAACAATAGATAATTGAAAAGGAGCTGGTCGCTATACACAAAAGATTATGAAAACAAAATAAAATAGTCAGCAACATTTAGTTTTCCACAACTTTATTAGACGGCGTTCTCAGCCATCAGCTAAAAAAGTGGTCTTTTTGTCTTATGTACAGATACCAAACTGGAAGTCCGGTCGTTGACTTGTAAACAAAAATTTAAGAATTTAATCATTGCACTGCTAAAAAAACAGTTTTCGCATCGAAATGATTCTTATACATCGGTTATTTTTCGTTGTAAATGTAGGATTGAAAAAGGTAAATTTAAATCCGTTGTAGAGATACGAGGAGCATTCCGCTTTTCTTCAACCAATTTACATCACTTTTTATTAGTTAATATTTGACGTGAAAGATTTAATAATTTTTACTCACCAGCATCTTTATGACTTGATATACTTTAAATTACATCATTTCTTTGATAATATACGTCATAGAATATAAACAACAATGTTTTTAGAAAGATTTTGCTGCTGACGTGGCTAGCATCTTTTGCTAGCTCCTCAAAATTAACACGAATATATATATATATATATATAGAGAGAGAGAGAGAGAGAGAGAGAGAGAGAGAGAAAGATAGACAGATAGAGAGAGAAATGCTATGATGCATTACGAAGCCATACTTAGTTTTGACATCACAATCAAATTTCAAATAAGAAAATTTGAAACAATGGATCTAATGTTTAATGTGATATCCATATTGAAATCTCAATAGAGACCAAATTTTTCATTTTTTAGGTTTTTTTACTTTATTTTTAGAGTCATATGAAATTTGTTGATATAATAATTTCTGAGCATCCAATATGGCTGATTCTGCATCCCTAAAAATAGTAAAAATTTTATAAAAAAACATACCAATATTGAGAAAAGAGAAAAGCTTAGAAATAGATGAGGAAATGAAGTCACGAGATATTGACGGATTTTGGCAAAGCCTACTCTCTTGGTCCCCTGCGTCCCTGCTTTTTGCAGTAACAAGTCTGGTCTGCTCCACTAGACAATCGTCTTTATAAAGGTGAATCTCTCCCTCTTACATACCAATATTGAGAAGAGAGGCAAAATAAATACTCAAAGAGAATAAAAAATAAAAGAGTAGATGAGATTTCTCAATCAAACAATCTCTCACAAAATTCTAGATTAGTTTAGATTAAATAGAGTTGAGATTTGATTAATGAATTTGGATAGAATTTAGGTCTTTAATGGAGGTTGGTAGCTACTTTGAATGCTGGGAAATGATGGCAAGAGAAGAGATAGATGAATTAGGGAGCATCATCCTTTTATAGCTGTGCAAAATCTAGGACAAAATCTGTCACAGCTCCGAACCGTTATAATGGTTACCACAATCGTTACAATGGTTGAGAATTAGAGTCCAAAATTCCGAGTCTTTTAAAAGGAAAATTTTGAGATATTTTGAACCAACCGTTGTAACGCTTTGGCACTGTTACACGACGGTTGGACCTGAGTAGTTGGTGGTTTTTGTGTTTTAATTTCTATTGCTAAACCATTGTAACTGTTCTGAACCGTTACACAACGATTAGCCCTGACTCAATTCTGCCTTGGTTTTGGAAAATTCACTGCATGAACCGTCGTAATGGTTCAGAACTAGCAATTTGTTCTGAGTTGGTAGGTATTACTTGATTTTTCCCTATTATCTCAAGTTCATTATATTCTAAATTACTCTTAATAATAATATAATATACTAATGCAATCTTGATACTTGATCTTGATGGTTTTACTCACGCCTTTCTTGCATCTTTAGTTTTGCAAAATAGTCCTGCAAAAATTCTAAAATATAAGAAAATAGTAAAATGCAAAATATTTTGCACATCGACAAATAAAAAGAAATTGTGTGATACAACATAACTAACTTTTTCTGGAGTGGATTCATTTTCGATTTGTTTTTCTATATTGAAGAGTAATCAAACAAAATGGAAAAAGAAAACATTTTTTTCTAAAAAGAAGAAGAAGATCTCCTCACATAGTATTTTAAAAAAAAGAAGACTTTTAGTTCTCATCATCGGTTTCAAATAGAAAGTGAAAAGTACAGACTTACTATGAAACCTTTTCATTTTAACCAGATAAGTCTTACATAGCTCCTAGCAATCAGAGAATTAGTTAGAGTAAGCAAAACCCCAACCATAACCTAATAATTTGGAAGCACGTAGCTAATAGACAACAAAACATTTGATTTGACTTCTATGTTCCCCCATTCATATCATAACAAAGAGAGAGAAAGAGTAGATTTTTTAAGCTCAATCATTCAATTAACTGAACATTTGAATAAATGACACATACAAACGACATATATATAGAGGTAATACAATTAAGATGCAAAAGATCACACCAAAGACAATTCTCTTATAGAAACAGAGGATATATAGTAGGTACATATATATACACATGCAGATAATGATCTGAAGGAGCTGGAGAGCTACACATTATTTATTAATTATTACCCAAAAATTATAGTTTGCCATTTTATTTGTCTGATGACTTTGAGAAGCAACCTTTCTAGTAGTATCTGGCTAACTGGTCATGATATTGATACTGCCATTAATTTCGGTAGCTTTATTTTTGGTATCTTTCGCTATCATTTTTGACGAAAAAACCCTCTTGAATACTTCAATCAATTTGTGGTGTGCAGTCATCTGAGGACAATGTCCCTTAGAATCTATAATTTCTAATATACTTTCACTTTTTATCTCGCTTTCCATGTACCGGCCAACTTCAACTGGTACAACAAAATCTTTCGTGGTTCCGATAATTGTGCAAGAAACCTCGACTTTCTCGAGCACATATCGTCGGTCCTTCAGAAAAATGTCTGATAAAAGTGCGTACGCCACCTCTGGCCTCATCGCAAGAAAGCTTCTTGATAATTTCTCTCTCGATGCAGGATCATCAATGCCTACGATGAGAGAAATCATGTCGTGTGCCCACACATCAAAATTGGAGGTGATATGGGACAGCATCGTTTCTATGTCGGCTTTTTCGAACCCTCCAAAGTAATAATCAGAGTTGAAGTACCTGCATACAAGTTTTTGCTAATACATAACATTTTCCGTGTCTTCACATTTGCTTTTTTTCAATAGTAAAGATATATATAAAAAATAACATATGCTTAGAATGTTGCAGATCTAGTCAACAACAAAATAAGAATCATCTTTTGGTTAATCGTTAAAATAATGTTCTCCGTATATGAGATCACATGTTTAAAATTCAATAGTTTGGTTCACATTAAGCTTCAATTATAAGTATTATACATGTTAATTGGCAGTAATTTTGTGATATGTGAATTATGTTGGTTGGATTTGTAGTGAGGAACAGATGTAACTAATTGACAAATAATTACAACAAGGAAGGTCGGATTTAATTAAGAACTTTAGATAATCTACTGGTTAAGATATTATTTCTTGTGGGGAAATTTTCAAAATTTGGTGCCACTATTGGTTTTGAATTGGTGGTATTTGATATATCATCTCGTGCTTGAAAAGAAAACAAAGATCATATTTATTCTGTTTCTTTGGACTTTGAAATGGGTGTTTGATAAGAATGAAATGATTTTTTTTTCAATGCTAAAAAGAAGATAATTTTAGCCATTTCATATGTTGAAATTGTTTAAATTAGAAAATTGATATCCAAGATATGCTCTTTATTTAATATAACACATATATTAAATTCGAGTAATTTAAAGAATATTTAGTTTTTCATCAAATAATTAAAAAATAAAAATAAAATAAAAGTTTATAAATATCGATAACAATATCAATATATAAATTCTCACCTTGGAGATGCACCAAGGAGCATAAGATGGGTGAACAATTCGGGGCGCTCAATCGAAGCAATGCAACCAATCATGGCAGACATGGAATGCCCAACAAATATGACCTTCTCCAGTTTCAATTCATCAAGTAAAGATATCAAAGCATCTGAGAAAATCTCAAAAGTGTAGTTTGAAGTATCTATAGCCATGTTAGAGAAATCCCAATCAAAGAGCACCACTTGGTACCTCTCTCGGAGAAAAGGGAGCATGTTTTCCCAAATGAGTTGGCTAGCACCAAATCCATGGGCTAGTACTAAGGTTTGCTCTCCTTTTCCTATGATTTTTGTATTCTTGTACAAGGCCATAGTTTTGTGCTCTGTTTTTCTTTGAGAAAGAAAGAGGTGTGTATTGGTTTATTTTTGAGAAATGGCTTTTGGTTGTATAGGGGATACGAACAAATCGTACCACATTTATAGGAGTGGTTGATCATAAAGCGATTATTTTTCCTTAAGAACCTTAAGCCGTAGACTATCACAATCGCAAGTTGTTAATTTTTTGAATATGTGATGGTCTAATTCAAAGTTGAGTAATGTTAAAAGAGCATTTTTGGACTGTTCTATTGTATATTGATTTAGTTTTCTTAAGGTTTTATTTGATCTTATCTACAAGCCTAATTAGTTCGATGAGTTTTTGCATGTATTGTTGTTAGTCTCGTCGTGTCTCTTCACATGCTTATCGCAGTTCATCAAGAATATCTTTAAGCCTGAAAAGGATTAATATGGTTAGCGAAGGTGGTTGATGATTCGTGATTTTCAGAGATACAACTTCAAGCAAGCACGAAGGTGTTTGTCGAACTTGCTCTGATACCATTTGATGCAGTCTTGGTCTCAAATCACAACTTCGCGAGCACATACACAATAAATGATTTAGTGAAATAAAAACAAAGAAAATAAGAAACATGCTAAGTAGTAGAATACATAATTCTAAGAATTATTAACATACTAGAAATTTTATTAAACAAAAGATGATTCTTACAAATAACTATGGTCTCTTTTATATGCTACAAGTATCTTGGTCCCAAAAAAAAAATAATCGAAAGAAAGAAAGAAAGTAAATAACTGATTGATTATGTAATGAGATGCTAGAAAATAAAAGTCAGAAATAAACTTGGAAAACAATATTTGTAAAACTTGGGAGCAGTCTAGGTGAAACTTGAAGAGAAATCTTAGTAAAATTCATCAAATTGAATTGAAATCAGAATTCGAGTCTGTCTCGAATTGAATCTCGTCATGGATTTCTGTCACACATGAAGTGTTCTTCATTTATGTCAAATAATATTCATAATTTATGTATATTGCATTACGTACTTATGCTTAGCATACATTTTATTCACGTGTTAATAGCTTATTTGTATTTGTGTCCATGCTTAATTAGAATTTTTTATCCGCCACTAATAAAACATGTGAATATATTACAACAATTGCAATCAATTTGCAAAAATGATGGCCGTAAAATGATCATGTAATAAAATTATTTTAGTAATTTACCACTAAAACACTACAAACTTTATCAGGAAAAAAAGCTCACACTATATAAAATTGCAACAGGTGTACAATTTGTACATGAGTTTTTTAAGTGCCAAAAATGGGCATGATGCCACAGGAATGGACTCAACAAGAGAGCCACAGAAAAGAGATGAATGAGGCTTGTATTTTATGCATACAGAGACTTGAAAAGTCTCCGGTTGAATTAATGTTTGGGGGTTGCAATTTAATATCTACATTATTACCATCCTATAATACATCCAAAACAAACCTTTTTCTCACATAATTAATTGTACCTTTCTACTTCAACCACTTGACTTGTAATATCAATTATTTTGCTTTTAATAGTGTTTTTTATATGTACAAATTTTCTATGCCTAACTTGCATCTGACGGCGTGGTACATTATTTAAACAGTAGGGGCATATTTGGTAGAGGTGCAAACGGATCGGATACAGACGGATAATAGCGTTATCGTATCTGTATCCGTTATTATTTTTCGAATACGGATACAAATTCGGATAGTTTCAAATACGAATTCGAATAGTTCAGATACGGATACAAATCGAATTATAAACAGATACGGATATGAATCGGATAATAAATGAATATGGATGCAAATACGAATATAATTCGGATAATTAAATGGAATGAGTACATTATGAAAAAATCATTAATATATATTTTCAACAATAAAATTAATTTAAATAATACTATAAAATAATTTTAATGGAATAATTAAAATGTTGCAATGAGTATTGTCTTTATAATTTATTTTTCTAATATTATCTATAAATGGAATAATTAAATAATTAATTTACTTAGCTATAAAGAATCAAACATAAATACAATGAATTGGGCCTCCATATTTGGCGGATATCCGAAAACCATAGGATCCAGATTCGAATAATTATCCGAATTCAAATAATTATCCGAATTCGAATCTATATCCGGTTCAAATATTGAAACGACCGTATCCGATAAAAAATTATCCGTATTCGTATCCGAAAATATCTGAATCTGAATATTCGATATTCGTGAAAATCCGGATCCGAATCCGAAAAATCGGATAAATATCCGATCCAATTGCACTCCTATTTGGACAGAAAATAAAATAAACATATTACGAAGATAATTCTGCTTTTTGAAAAAGTACGAATACTATTTAGAGTTAATATTTTCTTTCATTATTATTAGATACTTCCATTGATATCATTGTCAACTCTTTCTTTTCTAATTCAAGTTAAATAATAAGATTTTAAAATTAATAAATTTTATTGTGTAATTTACTTTGTATAATTAAGTTTTAGATAGTTAATTTATTATTTATGTCAGCGAATTTAAGTTGAGAGCTTTAAGTACGTACTCATTAAACATGAAGAATAATAGGTAGATTTGCCCATAAAGGTATATATCTCCTTATCATTTTATTTATTATAATATTACATTTTATCTGAATTTTGTTTGGGAGAAAAAATTGCTTCAAGTACACTGCTACCTCTCCAAATTATATATTTTTATTAATAGTATTGCTAATATATCTAGGTTTTTTAAACTATTTAATTAGACATATATCGATACTCAGTAAACAAAATAATTGCAGCAAAAAAGATGCTTTAAGAAAAGAGAAATGTTCTATAGATATTGAATTTGATACTAACTTTTAATATTATATTAACATGGATAATAATTGAAATAATATACATAACAAGTCTATTAATATGCATAACGACATATCACTTTTTAGATATCAATATTTGATACACGAATATTTAATTATTATGCATGTTGATCGCATATTAAATAGTGATATCTAAAAATATTATGTTGTTATACATGTTAATAGACTTATTATACATATTACTTCAGTTTAATTTGATCTAAAGTTTTCTAAAACTAAATTTCGAACCTGCAATCGCTTTTTGAAAAAGTGTTGCTCTTAATCATTAGATCAAGAACTAATTTTTACATATTATTTCAATTATTATGTATGATTATGCATGTTAATTTGATAGCAAATTGAGAATGTGCTTCTTAAGAAAAATGAAACAAAATAATTATTTCATCAATTTCAGCTCTTGGTTGGAAGAAGTCTGAATAACTCTCAATTGTAAAATATAAAGTCAAAAGAAAAAAAATACAATCGGAAATGTTGACGTGACAGACAATTACGGGTACATTTTTCCATAATTAATCCACATATAATATCAAAATTATATATTACTAGTATTTTTATTCATAGGAAATTAATAGTTAGATACATAATACATTTTTTTTAATGTTGACTGGTTGGAATGTAATGCTCTACATTTACACTTGTCAAACGTATGAAATAATCACGAAAGATGATAATTTCGTTAACCGTTTTATTTAATAAATGATTAAAAAAAATTGTTTCGTTAACCGTTTCGTTAAAAAAAACCGATCGGAACGAATCAGAATGATCGAACTCCTTCCTTTTGCTCTTCAACCATCTCCTCTCTCATCACACTAAAACAAACTAGAAAACAATGATAAACTATTCTAACCATACACATGAATCAAATCTTTAATCCCTCTTTCGAGTAATCATTCATCTTTTAACTCATCATATTTTCTCAACATAGTCATTTTTCTCTCGAATCAAATTAATTTTAGTAATATACAGTTACAAACGAAATTAAAAAACAAGCGATCATGAAACTATATATTTTCGTTAACCGTTTCGTTATACAAACGAATTGTTTTATCATAATTGTTTTATTCGTCACGAAACAGAAATAAAAAATGATTAAACGAACCATCAACAGCCCTATTTATATTATTAACTGCCTAATGCGTCCGAAACTCATCTTTTCTCGCCATAATGAATTGTCGTCTTCTGTCCCAATCACTTGCCTTATACTATCAATTATTTAGCTGGTAATAATGAGCTTTTATATGTATAACAGCGTAGTACAAAATTTTCAGTTAGTGATATCATGTGCAAATTCGTAATGATAGATATAAATTAACCTTTTCAATCATAAATATATATATATATATATATATATATATATATATATATATACTAAATTATTAGCTTTTGTAAAGTATGAATCGTGTATTATTTTAAATTGTTGCCTTTTACAAGAAATACGAATATTCAATATTTCTATTATGATGTGGAAATATGCAAACATGGGTAAAAAAGTAATGAAACCCATAGACCACTTCTCGTGATTTTCTTGACAAGATAACTGATGAAGAAATATAAAGAGCAGAGAAGGATTTACATATGATATTTATCGATTTGGAGAAAGTGTATGACAAAATACCGAGAAAGATCACGTGATGGGCACTTGAAAAGAATAAAGTCCCAACAAAGTATGTTAATCTTATCAAGGATATGTATGATAATGTTGTGACTAGTGTCAGAACATGTGACGACGAGACTGAAGACTTTTCCATTAATATAGGATTACATCAAGGGTCAGCCTTGAGCTCTTAAATTTTTGCCTTAGTGATCGATGAGATCACGAAAGATATACAAGGAGATATTCCTTAGTGCATGCTCTGTTGGGTTACGAACAGTTCAAAACCCGTCAATTGGCCTAAGCAGCGGAAAGATCGTAAAACAAAAATTTTACGTCTAACTTAAGCCGAGGATTAAGCGGGGTATGTCGGATAAACCACAGAGGGTGTCCACCTCCCGTTTATCCCTAACATCAAAATCCTACTTAATTCCTAAACAGATCTACTCCTTAACTGAATTCTAAAACTTTAATCTACTTACAAATTAAATAGATTAATATAACATTAATACCTTGATCCAAATTCGAATTGGACCGCAGAAGACTCGGACGGCCGAATCACAAACGCTCTTCTCCTCGGAGTATCAGACGTCTGATACCTCTACCAGATGTCCACCAGGACGACCAGAGAGCGACTTACTTCTTCTGCCAGAAATACCGAAAGCCGCGATATCCCGCAAAAACACTATTCACCGAGATACGAACTAAATAAAATATCTTCGTGAATTGCAGTTATCCAAAATATGGAATACCGCTCTAACACAAAAATACTATTTTCCGAATCCCGTAAACAACCGTATACGAGAAAGAGAGAAAATATATTTATCGATACGAATCCGAGTTACCGAGTACGAATCGATTTTTGGTATTTCTTTCTCTCTCCCCTTACCCCTCTATTTATAGTAAAATGAGGAGGTGCCAAATTACCAAAATTACCCTTAAAAATGTGAAAGGACAAAAATACCCCTTATGGATAAGTTTGATGACATTTCATACATACCAACACTTTGATATTTTCATGCCACAAGTTGGCATGCCGACCACATTTTTTTTTTAATTAATTAATTTATTTTTAATTACGATTTTAATTAATTTTAATTAATTTTAATTAATTTTAATTAAGGTTTTAATTTGATAAATGACTTTCATCCCAAATTTAAAACCATAATCAATAATTAAAATCTAAATTAAATATATATAAATATACATAAACATATAATTGTTCTCAACAATTATATTTCTCAGGGTTTGGTATTTGTTTCGTTGCGGTATGATTTTATACAACGTATCGTATACGTTTATAAATTCAACCGTTGTTTTTGCTTGTCATCTTATATGACATATATAATTTAATCATATCATATATAATTAATTATAATCATCATAATATTAATTATAACTATTTATAATTAATCATTAAGATTCTCTGATTTAGCTCCTATGCGGTGTGACCCAATAGAATCTGTGTTATGTTGGTAAATAGAATTAAAACCATTTTAATTTCTATAATCATAGGAGGCATCTGACATCTGCGCTATGACCATCCAATTACACAGACGATGTTGTACTTATGCAATATCACGATCCACTAAACATTTTAGTTGTGTTAATTCTTTCGTCTCACAATATCAGATTAGTTTCAAGGCAGGTGTGTGTCAACCTTGCAAACTTAATCTTTTCTCGATCTTGAGCAGACTTATCAAATATAATTACTCTCGTAATTATACTGCATGCAGATAATCCTACTCTATCAAGGGGCCCAGTGATACTGTAACTCGTATCAAGATACGAGGGACAATAGTACTTTCAGTAAACCATCACTACCTCAACTAAGCTATGTATACCGAAAAGCTACCGTTATGACTGCGTTTTACCGACAGCGTTAGATAACAATCACACATACACATCTCTTAGTAGGAAAGATGAATACCTCATACTTTAGAACTTAACACTGAATGAAAACATTAATGACACGTACACAATTCCATTTAATGTTTCATTCGAGGTCTGTCAAATACCATGTTCCTCTAACATGTATTCATGTGATTAAAACGACATCTCATGTCTATGGTTTGTAAAACTTAACCATCTTTTAATCCACATTCTAACCTTGTAACGGTAAATTAGTGTTCCTGCTAATTACCTTGGTTAGAGACTTTTAAGAGTATATATCATCTGTATTATGAAGTTTCACAATTCCAGTTATTGACTCAAGTCAGATAAAAGAATGTTTCATAAATTCAATAATACTCAAGGTAACAAAATGACAGTTTAATTAATCACTCAATTCATGAACAAAGCTTTATGATAATTTATCGTATTATTGACTTCTAGATTATTACAAACTAACAATCTCCCACTTAAGCTAGAAGCCAATCATCGTAGGCTCTAGTTACACGAATCTCTAAATTTCAAAAAATCTCATAGATCTAAAGAAAAACTCATAACCAATCTCCTATGTGTCTTAGACCCATAGAAGCTGTATGCAACTGGTGCTTGGCTTGAGCTGGATCAGCTGTGTTGCTGGCTGTGTCAACTCTACATATCTTTACATCACCTCTATTTACGATTTCTCGTATCAGGTGATAACGTCGTAAAACATGCTTGGATCTCGAGTGCGATCTCGGTTCTTTGGCCTGAGCTATAGCTCCATTGTTATCACAATAGAGGTCTACAGGTCCTTGAGCACTGGGAACCACTCCAAGTTCGCTAAGGAACTTCTTGATCCAGAACCCTTCTTTTGCTGCTTCGGATGCAGCTATGTACTCAGCTTCGGTTGTTGAGTCTGCTGTAGTCTCCTGCTTTGAGCTCTTCCAGCTCACAGCCCCTCCGTTGAGTATGAACACGTACCCGGACTGTGATCTCGAATCATCTCGATCAGTTTGGAAACTTGCATCTGTGTAACCGTTTATCACGAGCTCGGAGTCACCACCATAGACGAGAAACATATCCTTAGTTCTTCTTAAGTACTTAAGGATATTCTTTGCAGCATTCCAGTGCTCCATGCCTGGATTAGCCTGATATCTACTCGTCACACTTAAAGCGTACGAGACATCAGGGCGAGTGCACAACATGGCGTACATGATAGAGCCTATAGCCGAAGCGTATGGCACTCTACTCATTATGCTTCGCTCATCAGTTGTCGAAGGACACTGAGTCTTGCTAAGCTGCGCACCATGATTCATTGGCAGGAATCCTTTCTTAGAATCCTGCATGCTAAACCTGTTTAGCACTTTGTCAATGTACGTGCTTTGACTTAATCCTATAAGTCTTTTCGATCTATCACGATAGATCTTTATGCCTAGTATATAGACAACCTCGCCTAAGTCCTTCATTGAGAACACTTTCTTTAATGAAGACTTAGCCTTTTGCAACATAGGAATATCGTTTCCCATTAGGAGTATGTCATCTACATATAAGATTAAAAAGGCGATGGCACTCCCACTAGTTTTTCTGTACACACATGGTTCTTCTTCGCATCTGACGAAGTCAAACTTTTTGATTTCTTCGTCAAACCGAAGATTCCAACTCCGTGACGCTTGCTTCAATCCATAAATTGATTTACGAAGCTTGCATATCTTCCCAGCGTTCTTTGGATCCTCAAAACCCTCAGGTTGTGTCATATACACATCCTCTTCTAAATTTCCATTTAAGAAGGCGGTTTTGACATCCATCTGCCATATTTCATAATCATTAAATGCGGCAATTGCTAGGAGTATACGAATTGACTTAAACATAGCCACGGGCGAAAAAGTTTCATCATAATCAACTCCTTGAATTTGTTTGAAACCTTTCGCAACCAACCGTGCTTTGTATACAGTCAACTTACCATCCATGTCTGTTTTTCTTTTAAAAATCCATTTGTTTGCTATGGATTTCACCCCATCAAATGGCATAACTAGGTTCCACACGGTGTTGTCATACATGGATTGATTTCGGATTCCATGGCCTCTAGCCATTTATCAGAGTCGGGCCTATCTATTGCTTCCGCATAGGTCATAGGATCTTCAGTATCATATACTGAGACCTCGTGCAGTCCCAAGTACCTGCCGGGTGCTCGGACTGTCCTTGCAGACCTACGTAGCACTTGACCTTCAGTTTGTTGAACTTGATCTGCAACTATTTGCGGATTTGGTTCTACTTCAACTTGCGTTGAAGTACTTGAGCTCGGGACTAGAACCTCCTCCACAACTACTTGTGGATTTGATTCTTCCAGATGCTCTTCAACCGAAGTATCAAGTGGTGGATTAATCTGATCTCGTTCAGATACTGTATTGTGTGATGTATCTCGAATTTCTTCAAGTATTACATTACTCCCACTACTTCCTTTTGCGAGAAACTTTTTCTCCAAAAATACACCAATACGAGCAACAACTATTTTGTTCTCGGCCTGGTGATAGAAGTAATATCCTTTCGTTTCCTTAGGATATCCTACGAAAAAGCATTTGTCAGACTTGGGATCAAGTTTGCCAGACGTCGGACGTTTGACAAATACTTCGCAACCCCATATTTTAATATAAGACATATTTGGGGTTTTCCCAAACCATAACTCGTACGGAGTCTTTTCTACTGACTTAGACGGAACCATATTTATCGTTCGTGCTGCAGTTTCTAGTGCGTACCCCCAAAAAGATTTCGGAAGAGTGGCATTACTCATCATAGATCGGACCATGTCTAGCAAGGTTCGATTTCGTCTCTCAGAAACACCATTCCATTGTGGTGTTCCCGGAGGCGTGAGTTGTGAAACTATTCCACATTGTTTTAAGTACGTTATAAACTCATGACTCAAGTATTCGCCTCCACGATCAGATCGTAAGGCTTTAATACTCTTGTTTAATTGATTTTCTACTTCAGCCTTGAATTCCTTAAACTTTTCAAAGGATTTGGACTTATGTCTCAACAAGTAGACATAACCGTATCTACTGTAATCATAAGTAAACGTGATAAAGTAAGAATAATCATTTCTTGTACAAGTACTCATAGGTCCACATACATCAGTATGTACGAGTCCTAGTAAGTCACTTGCCCTTTCGCCCTTTTTGGAGAAAGGCGTTTTGGTCATTTTTCCACGTAAACAAGATTCGCACGTGTTAATTGATTCAAGATCAAAATTTCCAAGAAGTCCATCTTTATGCAACTTCTAAATGCGTTTCTCGTTTATATGACCAATGCGACAATGCCACATGTAAGTTGTGCTTTCATGAGACGCTTTGAGCCGTTTATTAGTTATGTTGAACACAGATTTTTCCAATTGCAATATATACATACCATTCATCATACAAGAGGATTCATAATATAACTTTCTTTTATATATTGAGCAACTATTGTTCTCTATTACAAAAGAGAACCCATTCGTCTCTAAACATGAGATCGAAATGATGTTCTTGGAAATGCTAGGAACAAAATAAACATTTTCTAGTTCCAATACAAGCCCGCTAGGCAAATACAACTCTATGTTTCCAACGGTTACGGCTGCAACCTTTGCTCCGTTTCCAACTTGGAGTTGTACTTCCTTGTTACTTAGTTTCCTCCTATTCTTTAGTGCCTGCATATTTGAACAAATATGAGCACATGATCCAGTATCTAATACCCAATCATTAATGGAGGTAGTAACGTTAATTTCAACAACAAACATACCTGAGGATGAAGGTTTGGAACCATTTCCAGACTTCATGTCCGCCAGATACTTTGGGCAGTTCTCTTTCAAATGACCCTTTACATTGCAGTAATCACAGTCAGATGATACAGAAAACTTTACCTTGGGAGGATTGGGTTTAGCAATTTGTTTCCCTTTGCCCTTGTACTTAGAAGCCACTTTCTTTGAGGCCTTCTTTATCTTTCTCTCACCTTCTCGGATCATGAGGACAGAAGAACTCTTCTTCATGTCATCATCTGCAATCCTGAGCATCCCTTGCAGCTCTTGCAGACTCTTGTCCATCCCTAGTTTGTAGAAGTTCATGATGAACTCCGAAAATCTAGGAGGGAGTGAGTGCAAGATAACGTCCGTAGCAAACTCTTTGCTCAACGGGGCGTTTAGCTTCTCCAGCTTCTTAACATCGCTCGTCATACAGAGCATGTGAGTGCTGACAGAGCCGCTTTCAGTCAACTTGCGACTTAATAGGGATTTGGTTAATTTAAGTCTCTCACAGGTCTTGGTGTCCATGAATTGACGCTGCAATTCAGAACCCACAGTACCTACAGGGAGACTTTGTATATCAAGCTCATCCTTCATGTGCTTGGTGTACATAGCGACCTTATCTGCTTTGCCATCCTTAGGCTTAGCAGGAACCGATGAGTTTAAGACATATTCTTTTGTCTCTTGCTTTAATACGATATACGATTCTTTAGCCATATTTCTACAACGTTAAAAGTAAAGATTTTAGCTTTGTTCATGTTATGTTCTATTTAAATAATAAAACTCCCACTGCAAATTTGTTCTATTCCCTTTTGCAGTAGGACCAAGATCCCTATTTTCACTAATATAAGAGTCAGTTGTTACGCATAACCCGGCTATTAGTTATTTTAGGTAAGTCATCTTGCTAATCACAACTCTTTGCGATTCTTGGTTTCGTTAAAACATCGTATGTTTTTAACGAAGACTTTGCCCCAAGCCCAAAACGTTTTTGGAAATCATTGGTAAGTAACCTCACTCTACTTGGTTCGTTATGTCTTACATAACCCTTGACCACCAAAGGTAAAAGGCGACGCCTACTGAGTAGAGAACCGTCAACAGATGAACAATAGTGTGAGAAGGATAGAGTAGGAAGGACATACTACTTAATTCGTGTGGGTTTGTTTTTATGTTTAACGGTGCAAGCTTCATTAAAAGGTATGTCAGATAAACCACAAAGGGTGTCCACCTTCCGTTTATCTCTAACATCAAAACTTCTTTCATAAGCTTACGTTTGTTAAGCAGTTAGTTCTTTAAACTAATTGTAAGACACTCTTACGGATACGTGAAAAACCATCTGCCAGAAAGATCATCGTGAGTTCCTTCACAAATCTATCTTTGACATCATGTTCTTTCACGTTTCCTTGAAAGTGATAAATCTCATTTATACATTTCGTAATATCTCGGTAAATCTCAATTTACGTATATACTTGGTCCGGTATATCATTTATCAGTTTCTAATTCTTTATCTCGCAGTAATGCTCAGTTCTCATTTATACCGTTTAAAAGCACATAAACAATTTATATGATTTTGCAAACATATATTATTTCCAGTCCATAAAGCAATTAGTAATGTGACAAAGTCCCCATTTGGGCCTGATGTCGTATTATGGAAAGTGGCTCCCATGAAAGATCAGGGTCATCGGGGACCTTATTAGTTCTAATCTTTCCTAGACAGAACCTTCTTTCTCATCGTACGCGCAACAGCTCTTACTTTGAGTACTTTATTGCTTCATCACACTCCTCAATTTACTTTACTTATCCGAAGGTTTTCGAAATGCGAAAGAGTTACATTTTGCCATTTCAAAAACATCTGAGTAATTTGGTAACGTGACAAAGTCCCTGTTTGGGCCAGCTAATCAGGACACGTAAAAGAGATCAGTCGAAAGAGTCCTAAGACACCTCTCATGACATAACCTTTATCTCTTACGGGTGGAGATTAACAGTTCTTACTTTGGGTACTCTATTGCTTCATCACATTCTTAGATATACTCAAACGCGGTTGAAAGTGTTATAAAATGAAAACTTAAATAAAACATACAGAAAGCTTAAATCACATTTAACTTTCTCAGTCGGTAAAACCGAACCGAGGAAATCTCATTTCATTTCGATTTTGGACTTAAGCTGTAATTCAAAGAATTAAACAGATGTGCGGTATATGCACCTAATTTGCATAAGTTATAACTTTTAGAAAATCAATTAGCGGGAGAGCCCGGTGCTCTGATACCACTGTTGGGTTACGAACAGTTCAAAATCCGTCAATTGGCCTAAGCAGCGGAAAGACCGTAAAACAAAAATTTTACGTCTAACTTAAGCCGAGGATTAAGCGGGGTATGTCGGATAAACCACAGAGGGTGTCCACCTCCCGTTTATCCCTAACATCAAAATCCTACTTAATTCCTAAACAGATCTACTCCTTAACTGAATTCTAAAACTTTAATCTACTTACAAATTAAATAGATTAATATAACATTAATACCTTGATCCAAATTCGAATTTGACCGCAGAAGACTCGGACGGCCGAATCACAGACGCTCTTCTCCTCGGAGTATCAGACGTCTGATACCTCTACCAGATGTCCACCAGGATGACCAGAGAGCGGCTTACTTCTTCTGCCAGAAATACCGAAAGCCGCGATATCCCGCAAAAACACTATTCACCGAGATACGGACTAAATAAAATATCTTCGTGAATTGCAGTTATCCAAAATATGGAATACCGCTCTAACACAAAAATACTATTTTCCGAATCCCGTAAACAATCGTATACGAGAAAGAGAGAAAATATATTTATCGATACAAATCCGAGTTACCGAGTACGAATCGATTTTTGGTATTTCTTTCTCTCTCTCCCCTTACCCCTCTATTTATAGTAAAATGAGGAGGTGCCAAATTACCAAAATTACCCTTAAAAATGTGAAAGGACAAAAATACCCCTTATGGATAAGTTTGATGACATTTCATACATATCAACACTTTGATATTTTCATGCCACAAGTTGGCATGCCGACCACATTTTTTTTTAAATTAATTTATTTATTTTTAATTACGATTTTAATTAATTTTAATTAAGGTTTTAATTTGATAAATGACTTTCATCCCAAATTTAAAACCATAATCAATAATTAAAATCTAAATTAAATATATATAAATATACATAAACATATAATTGTTCTCAACAATTATATTTCTCAGGATTTGGTATTTGTTTGGTTGCGGTATGATTTTATACAACGTATCGTATACGTTTATAAATTCAACCGTTGTTTTTGCTTGTTATTTATATGACATATATAATTTAATCATATCATATATAATTAATTATAATCATCATAATATTAATTATAACTATTTATAATTAATCATTAAGATTCTCTGATTTAGCTCCTATGCGGTGTGACCCAATAGGATCTGTGTTATGTTGGTAAATAGAATTAAAACCATTTTAATTTCTATAATCATAGGAGGCATCTGACATCTGCGCTATGACCATCCAATTACACAGACGATGTTGTACTTATGCAATATCACGATCCACTAAACATTTTAGTCGTGTTAATTCTTTCGTCTCACAATATCAGATTAGTTTCAAGGCAGGTGTGTGTCAACCTTGCAAACTTAATCTTTTCTCAATCTTGAGCAGACTTATCAAATATAATTACTCTTGTAATTATATTGCATGCAGATAATCCTACTCTATCAAGGGGCCCAGTGATACTGTAACTCGTATCAAGATACGAGGGACAATAGTACTTTCAGTAAACCATCACTACCTCAACTAAGCTATGTATACCGAAAAGCTACCGTTATGACTGCGTTTTACCGACAGCGTTAGATAACAATCACACATACACATCTCTTAGTAGGAAAGATGAATACCTCATACTTTAGAACTTAACACTGAATGAAAACATTAATGACACGTACACAATTCCATTTAATGTTTCATTCGAGGTCTGTCAAATACCATGTTCCTCTAACATGTATTCATGTGATTAAAACGACATCTCATGTCTATGGTTTGTAAAACTTAACCATCTTTTAATCCACATTCTAACCTTGTAACGGTAAATTAGTGTTCCTGCTAATTACCTTGGTTAGAGACTTTTAAGAGTATATATCATATGTATTATGAAGTTTCACAATTCCAGTTATTGACTCAAGTCAGATAAAGGAATGTTTCATAAATTCAATAATACTCAAGGTAACAAAATGACAGTTTAATTAATCACTCAATTCATGAACAAAGCTTTATGATAATTTATCGTATTATTGACTTCTAGATTATTACAAACTAACATGCTCTTTGCAGATGATGTTGTCCTAATTGATTAAAGTAAGGTAGGGATGGGTATAAAATTAGAGTTGTGAATGAAGACTTTAGAATCAAAAGATTTTAGACTTAGCATGACTAAGACCGAGTATATGAAGTGCGAGTTCAGTGGCGTTCGATCAGAAGATGGAGATGTCAGTTTAGATGGACAAGTAGTGCCTAGAAAAAATACATTTCGGTATTTGTGATCGATGCTACAAAGTGATGGTGAGATTGAAGAAGATGTTGGTCATAGAATAAAAGTTGGTTGGATAAAATGGCGACAAGCATATGGCATCCTATGCGACAAGAAGGTTCCACAAAAGTTGAAAGGCAGGTTCTATAGGACGGCGATCAGACTCGCAATGTTGTATGAAGCAGAATGTTGGGCTATTAAAGGGCAACACATACAAAAGATGAGTGTGACAGAGATGCGTATGTTACGGTGGAAATATGGGCATACAATAAGAGATCGCATTAGAATGACGATATACGTGACAAGGTCGGGGTTGCATCGATTGAAGAGAAACTTGTTCAACATAATTTGAGATGGTATGGACATATCCAGCAGAGGCTTTCTGATGTACCAGTATGTAGTGGAGTTTTATGCTGCGTCGAAAACACGAGAAGAGGTAGGGTCGACCGAAATTGACATGGATTGAAGCTGTAAAAAGAGAATTAACTTAGACGTAGTAATGATAACTTAGATGTCGTAATGATAACTTAGATGTTTTAAGATTTTTTTGTTTTTACTTATAAAATGAGTTGTTATATTTTCAAGTTAACTTTTATCAATGTACAAATTCAGAAATCGGTCTGTTACCGACTTAAACGATATAGCTCAGTACGTGAATCGTTCGATTTGCATCAAGATTCATGCCTCAAAATCTGTGGCCTTCTGATTTTTATCGCTGACGTTCTGTTGCAAATAGACGGTCCGAATCATTGAATTCGATGTAACAGAATATAGAGCAATAGCAAATTCGGATGCACAAATTAGACCTTCTGTTAGTGTCAAAAGTTTGATCATCCTACTCGAGTTGTCTCAATTTTCGAATCATTTGTGTTTATGTCATGTTAAATCTTAAGTCATCTTAGTTTTCATGTCGTCCCGAATCGAATTGCATATAGTTTCGTGTGACCTGATTATATATTGTTGTCAAGTCTATCAATTTTGAATCGTGTGGATTGGTAGAGTCAAATCAAATTTTGTCACCTCTGTGTTACTGTGTAACCACACTATTTATTGTTAAAAATATAGTTTTTTAGCAAAGAAAGCTGATACGTAGATACTAATATTGATACTGACTATCGATGCCGATGTTGTTATGTACATTTAGTTGAATTGTTATGTATAATATTTGAGTTATTATGCATGTTATTTTTTATACATAAATAGTTATGCATTTTATTTTTGTATTGAAATAGTTATGCATGCTATTTTAGTTATTATGTATATTATTTTGTTTAACATGTACAATATTTTTTTCAGTACAAAATAACATGAAATTTCATGCACAATAACTCAAATAATATGCATAATAACTCAACTAAATGTGCATAATTTCCCTCAAAAAAAAAAACTAAATGTGCATAATAATATTGATATCGATAGTCGATATAAATATTAATATCTACAAAACATTTTCCTTTAACAAATACAAAAATGAACCTAAAAATAGCAACTCAACTTAATTTATCGATAATAGAAAATAGAACATAGAAAGTTTCCTATCTGTTAATTAAATCAACTATATAATAAATCCAATTTATAACTCACAAAAGTTTTGAAGTTCATAAATAAATTTTTTATATAAGAAAATCCGCTACTACTCCGGCAATTATTATTTGAAAAGCCACTGGATGAGATCATATGTAGCGAAAATTTGAAACTAGGACCTCTTCAACATCATCCTAATTGCCTATATATTATGCCATGTACAATTAAAAAATAACTTTAAAGTTTATTGCATTTTCTATTGCATGATATTGAATGAGATATTTCTTATTTTGTGTTTATAAATAAAAGTGTCGCACTAAAGATGTTTGTTGGAAATTAATAATATATTTTCTTTATATTTTTTATTTATTTTGTTTTGGTCTGCTCAATGCATAACATTATCCAAATATTTGTTTTTACAATACGCAACGCAAGTCTTTTGGATTTAAGTGGCGAGATTATCTGCTGCCAAAACACGTGGCCCGGATATGAGGAGATTCCCTTTCCGTATTAATGGCATTGTAAATATCTCACCATCTCGTCTCTTCTTTAATAGTAGTGCACTAGTGTTTGACAACTAGGCACGTTGAAATTCCACTATCGACTTCTTTACAGTGACATGAATCTTGCCTCTCAAGGAGGGCATCCGTCGCGGGCGGATTCAGGATTCTCGTTAGGGGTTCAAGATTTACAGTTTTTTCCAGGAGTTCGAAATGATGGTTATTTTTAGAAAAAAATTATTTTACATGGTCATTTATGTAAAAAATTTCAAACATATGATATTTTTTAATTTTTCTTAAAATATATGGTATTTTTGAAAAAAAAAATTTCAGGGGTTCAGCTGCACCCCTGGAGCAAGGTGACTCCGCCACCTCACTACCTTACTGGGTCCCGTCTCTACGGACACGGGACATCCGTCAGAATTTCTCTAATGGTAAATACTTCTTCAAGGCAAAAATTTCTTACTCTATTACCAAACCTCTCAAGGACCGCATCTCAGTGGTTCACCCAAAGTTGGGGCAGATTACGGTATACCTCGTGTATGAGCAGGTCCAATTTGTATTTCAGAAATTGGGATATTTTTTTGTTGGAATGTAAATGAAGTGAGATTGAATGTTTTGAGATTAAATGCAATTTGGTGAGATTGAAATTTGTGATACTTTTTTTCTGATGTTTGCGGTACTTCTACATTTTTGTTGTATACTTGATGACAATATTATTTGCAGCATACAATGTTTTCATACCAATATGAATTTTCCATACCATTATAAGGAAAAGGAGAGTTATATTATATATAAAATTTATAAGACAATAATATCTTTATCAGATAAAAGAGAGTTGCAGAATAAAAATGAAGCATTGTCTATGTCAAAATACATGTTGTATACTTCAAACAATGGAATATAAAACACAAAAAGTTTGTTTAATTACAAGCTTCATGTCCACAAAGACAACAAAAGAACATAACAAAGCGTGATTTTGTTGTAGAAGGCTTCTAGCCAGAGATAAAGAAAAAAAAGACAAAAAAAAAATTATAATATTTGCAGGCAAAATAGAAGCTTTTGTTCATGCTTCTGTGTTTCTTACGATTTACGGCTAATGACTTCTCACTTTTTTTTCGGAAAATTTTCATAGAGGGCCAAGCAGCAATAAATTTCAACATAGGGCCGGAGGCACCCTAATAATTGCACAGAGGGCCAAGGGCGCGACTAATAGTCGCGCCCCTAAGTTATTTGATTTTTTTTGCTGAATTCAAGGCAGTTTGCAGTGCATTAACGATCTGTGGGCCCTATAAGTCAGGGGCGCGACTAATACATGCGCCCCTGACATTCTGGGCATTTTTTTTTCAATTTATACACATTTTATTAATTATATTAAAATAGTAATTTTAAATGCAGTTATTATATTTATTATTAATAGATGTGATAATATATTAAATATAATTATTATATATTTAATACAAGTAATGATATATTTAATTAAGTAATAATATATTTAATATAAGAACATATTGCATTATGTAATAATAATTAAGTAGTAATGATATATTTATATTGAATAAGTAATAATATATTTAAAATAATATTACATATGAATTATTACATTATTATATATTAAAAATATTAAATATATTAAACTTAGTTATTAAATTATTAAATACATTATAAATATTATTACATTATTAAATATATTAAAAATATTATTACATTAATAAATATATTATTTAATATATTATATATATTATTACATTAATAAATATATTATTTAATATATTAAAAATATTATTACATTAATAAATATATTATTTAATATATTAAAAATATTATTACATTAATAAATATATTATTAGAAATAAAAATATTAGAAGTAATAAATAGGAGTTTTTAAATATATTAAACTTAATTATTATAAAGGTATAGTTAGTAATTATTACATGTGCCCCTAAGTAAATACGAAAAATGGTAGGGAGGGGGTTCGAACCCATGCCCTCACACAAACTCAGCGCCTCTATTCAAACCCCCTACCACTCGACCATTTGTATTTCTCGAAATAGTTGTAACTTCCTTAGTATTAATAGCTATACACCTTTCCACCTATAATAAAAAACACTTCAATCTATTATTATTTCTATTTTTAATAATTACTAACTATACCTTTATAATAATTAAATTTAATATATTTAAAAACTCCTATTTATTACTTCTAATATTTTTATTTCTAATAATATATTTATTAATGTAATAATATATATAATATATTAAATAATATATTTATTAATGTAATAATATTTATAATATATTTAATAATTTAATAACTAAGTTTAATATATTTAATATTTTTAATATATAATAATGTAATAATATGTATGTAATATTATTTTAAATATATTATTACTTATACATAATAAATATATTATTACTTATTCAATATAAATATATCATTACTACTTAATTATTATTACATAATGCAATATGTTTTTATATTAAATATATTATTACTTAATTAAATATATCATTACTTGTATTAAATATATAATAATTATATTTAATATATTATCACATCTATTAATAATAAATATAATAACTGCATTTAAAATTACTATTTTAATAT
This sequence comes from Eleocharis quinqueflora, assembly GCA_964058865.1. Lineage (NCBI taxonomy): Eukaryota > Viridiplantae > Streptophyta > Magnoliopsida > Poales > Cyperaceae > Eleocharis > Eleocharis quinqueflora. The sequence goes on along the minus strand of CAXKVX010000211.1, from coordinate 503,389 downwards.
AATTAATAAAATGTGTATAAATAGAAAAAAAATGCCCAGAATGTCAGGGGCGCATGTATTAGTCGCGCCCCTGAATTGTAGGGCCCACAGATTGTTAATGCACTGCAAACTGCCTTGAATTCAGCAAAAAAAAAAAAAATAACTTAGGGGCGCGACTAATAGTCGCGCCCTTGGCCCTCTGTGCAATTATTAGGATGCCTTCGGCCCTATCTGTTGAAATTCTTTGCTGCTTGGCCCTCTATGAAAATTTTCCTTTTTTTTCTTCTAGCAGAAGTGACCATAGAGAAAATAGCGAAAGAGAGATGATACGAAGAAGATAATAAGAAGGAGAGAGAGAGAGAGTACAATTTGGATATATTTTGATTTATTTATTTTTAAGTTGTATTAAAATAGATATAGTGGCATTTAGAAAATTAATAAATTTGAAATTTGGATGTCATATAGATAATTTGTAGTTATTGAGTGGCATTTTAATAATTGATCAGTTATTGAGCGACATTTAGAAAAAAATTTATTTTTTTATCGTCGCAAGTAATCGAGCTGTAGATATCCAAGTCTACTTCCTTCACGCCGAGTCTGATTTGTGATCGAAGAAGCGAGCGATTCAAAATGAATCTGATGCAAACTCGTGATAAAAATTACTAATTAAGACATAAGCTAATGATGATGTCAAATTTGATATGCACATTTCTCCGACTGCAAATCAGACTCGATGAGATGAAAGTAGATTCAGATATCTACAGTTTCATGGCTTTCAACGTTAAAAAACTAATTACAGTTCCGAAGAGAGAAGCCGGCTTTCAACGTTAAAAAACTAATTACAGTTCGGACAGAATGCCATAAATAATGCTGTAGCAAACATAAAATGCAATACTTATCCTCCATTAAGGAAAAAAAAAACAATGAGGTATAATAAAGAAGAAACGATGCTGCTTTCATAGACTAATGCAAAATGGTGCAATCTTTCTCGTATATTTGCCATTCGTGTCTAGATTAGTAGGTTGAGGTAACACATGCATTCAAATATTCAATACAAAGCTAGAAGCCCAAATTATTAATCGACGTAGCTTATTTGGGCCTACTTATTTTGTTACGGCCCTTTAATGAAATCTATCAACAATCATAATTTTTTTTTCTATTGTTAAGCCCAAAAGCTTACATGAAAAATCAATTTTAAAATTTGTTGTAAAATCAGGTGGCGTAGGTAAAAAAATATAAAAATATTGGGCTTAAAGATATGCCGAGGTTCTCACAATAAATTTCATACAATTATACAAAGAACGAGTTCACAGAATATGTAGAAAAAAGAATTCAACAATTACATCAATTAATATTGAGGATTTCAAGTGCAATAATCACAAGCTAATCAACTGAAAATTGACATCAGTGACTTCTTTCATGGCTGGTTTTGAAACCACCAAGAGCTCAGCAAACTTCATCACTTTGGAGATGCTCTCCAGTACCTCTGCCGGGGTTACATCTCCAGTGACGACCACCTTCTTGTTTTGCAAGTCCACTTGAAAGGAAGTCACACCTAGTATAAGAAACATTTTTATTTATTTATTTATTTATTTATACCTCTATTATACGTATCTACAAATTTAATAGTTTTTACAAAGTTATTTTAATTTGTTACAATGACCCATTTGCATGTATGCTTGGAATTTCCTTATATACAATTCACATTGCCCTCGCCTTATTTTTTTAAAAATAAAAAGGACAAAAATAACTTTAAAAAAAGTAACCGAGATAGACATCTTTGATAAAAAAATGTCTGAAATACTATATAACAAAATTCTCAATTGATTATAAACTAGAAAAAAATAATACCTTCCATCTTTGAAATGTGCTTTTCAACTTTTTTGGCACAACCAATGCAATGCATTGAAACCCTCAATTCTACAGTCTGCCAGGAGAAAAACAATTAAAATAAATATTAAAAAAATAATCACTACATAAGTCTAATTGAAAATAATTAAACTCCCTTCAATATTTATTTTTCTTTAATTAATTTTATCTGGTAATTCATATGTTGTCAACTACCCAAAAATAATTCCTGAAATTGTTTACCTGGGGCTCTAAGTGCATAGAAAGTGCCTTAGTCCCTCCAAAGACCTCTCTAAGGTCCAACATTTGGTCCCAATGGCTCTGAAGCAATGATTTTCTCTGATCTTTATCTTCATCAGTATGACTCATACATGAGTTGCATGAAGTTGGAGAAACTAATGACATTGAAAGACACTCAAGAACCCTGTTCAAACTTAGCTTTTTCATTTTTGCGGTTGAGTCGAGTTTTCGTTCGACGGGAGACTATTTGTGGAGACAAATTTATGACATTTTCATGGATGAATTTAGCAAACAGTTTGACAACCTATATATGAAGAGTTTAGTGAGAGTATATATGCATGAATGCATTTAAAAGCCATCATGTATGTTTGGAGAACTAGTAGACCTACTTTGACAAAAGCTTGTAAAGAAATGTAACATCCCTGTGAAGTTTGTCATGTGACCAACCGCAAGAGAGAAAAAGGATGATGGAGATTTAAATCATTTAATCTCAAGTTTTCTGCAGCAGCAGTGCTGTGATGATTTTTGGAGCGGGTCGTTCTAATCGGATAACGGAAGCAATCGAACAAACAATAATGAAAGCACCAATTAAAACTTTTAGGTATATGATTTACCAGTATGTACTGCTAAACCTAGAACTTGTTTTCTACACTAGACAAACAGTGATCATGAATTTCTTAGCAACCCACTACACTGATTTCAACAGGAACTACTGTGACAGTTTGTTCTGAAAAACAAAAAAGCTGATGCTGTGATGCATAAAAGTTGACAAGAGTCAAGTTTTTAGTTGACAAAAGACAATTTGGATGAGTGTTAAGTTGCTAAAAAGGTAAAACCAACTGTGATGTTGCTCATAAATTATTGTAGTATATCCCTTGAATCAAACAAAATATCAATCAGTAGTTAAAGTAGATAAACAAGTTTGTATTTTCTCGTTGATGAACACTGCTTTAATTTGGTGAACCTTTTAAACACCAATTTTGTAAACATGGCAATAGAGTTTTTAATGTGTTTGATAATTAATATATATTGAGCTAATGGCTTTATACCAGACTTGCAAAGTCAGTTACTTTTCTTTATTGAGTGCATATATCTTTAAATTGATAAAGTTCAGGAGCGTATTCAGAACTTTTTTGAGAGCGGTTCAAGATTAGAATATTAAAAAATGATTCAAATTTTAGGCGTATTTTAAAAAAAAAATTCAATTGTATGCTAACTTTTGAATTTTTTTCAAGGTGAGTCAGCTGACCCTGAATCTTAGTGGCTCCGGCACTGACAAAATCACAGGCAGAATAAAACATTTTGCTCGACTATTCAAAATAATTGTAAATTATGTTTTTTTAATCAAATAATTATATATTTTATCACGAAGTTTTTTCCACGTTATTCCCATCTCCTAGTTAGCTCCAGCCTTGATCACTGAACACATTTGAATAATAAATTAATAATGTGAAGCATCCATGCATACAACTCATACCAGTGTGTATTGTTTTTTTATAAGAATTAAAGATCCATGGAAAAAAGGAAATGGCTCAATAATGTTCCTCTAAACTTTTTCTATTCTTAAATATTTTTATGAACTTATTTAAAATTTTATTGTTAAGATTGTCAAAATAAATACTGTCAATAATGTTCGTATTATTTAATAATACATTACGATTTACGAATAATCAAGGAGATCAAGAAAAGGAAAATTTTCATTTAAAATTGATAGCTTGAGATCGATTAATAAAAGACTTAATTGTCAAAAAAAAGTTAATAAAAGACTTGTCTTTTCCTTTCCTCACTTGTTCCTTCATTTGTTGATGGATTTGCAAATGACAACTTCACATACAAGTACAACCACCAATAAGGTATTTTGACATTGTATTATAAAAGCCCTTATCCAAATATATTGGGCTCAAAGAAATAAAAGGCTTATCATAATTTAAATATTGATAATCACGGCCCAAAAAGGGATTTCGTAATAACATTTATGATTCATCAATCCAAAAGATGTTATAATTAAAGAGGAAAAGTTTATTCAAAATAGAAAAATAAACTATGCTCTTTGTTTAGCCCCTCATTTTACTCACTAGTCACCATCTGTAACTATGAACTTCATTTTTTTTTTGTAGAACTCACAATCATAAATGGTGAATGAAATAATGTACAAAAAAAGAGGCATTGTATTCAAAATTGAGATTAACATATTGCTTGCATAGTTGAAGGCAGTAGTGGACCAACATTGTTTGGGCTGAACTTTCCTTCTTTCTTTATATTTTTCGATATTTAGTTTATCTTTATTGTAGAAGCTTGAATCGATGTTCAATTCTTTTGGCTGTGTTTGATCGTGAAGTAAATTTAATTCGGATTAAATTACTTATTTTAAATTAAGGTGGAGTAAGTTAATTATGTTTGGTGGATTAAGCTAATCCACCTAAAGAGGTGGAGTAACTTACTCCGGATTAAATTTAATCTTACTCCAACTTATTCCATCAATTTTACTCCACGTTTGGTGGATTAAGTGTGGAGTAAGAGAGTTAATCCACCTTTTACTCCACAACCAAACACAGCCTTTAAGTTTTAATTATTTTAAGTATTAATATTTCATTCAGCATTCCGTAATACTTTTAATTAGCAAAAATTAGTTTAATTAGATATTGTGTCGTTTTCAGATTTCAGTTTAGCAAACATATATACACTTCTTCTTTTTTAATTGAACATGGTAGTTGTTATATATATATATACTTGAGCCGGCTACAAGATTTGTTAATCTTGACAGCACGAAGTGAAATCAAGTCTCTCTCAGCTTTTTTTTCAATTTATCTTATTTGTTTATGGTATATTTATTTTTCAATTTTCTGGGACGTGTGCAGACCTTGTTCTTAGGCGATCGCGACGGAATGAGATCTTCTACCGCGCAGCACAAACACTGTGCGTGCTGTGCGTTAAATTTTAGTCGTTGATTTGCATCGAGATCGTGAAAGCTAAACTTTATAATATCAGACTCCTCCGAATCAAATCTGAGTCGTCCGTAGCCTACAGTGCAGAAAATCTTGGATGTCTGTTAGTGCTGCACGACTGAGAATCCGCTTCCCATGGACAACCATTTGGCTGGTGTACAGTTGGTGGCTTCTATGCACCGTTCGATTATAATCAGATGGTTAGTCTTATCAAACAGTAATACATTGCTGTCATCAAAGATTAGCAGCAAATACTTCCATTGTTCTTCAACCAAAAATATAAGAGTTAATCTATGTACTTCACAAAGCGTCATTCATGCGGTAATTCGTCTTCGCATCTCTAATTTTGATATCAAAGTAACTGATTCAAACCGTTGAACTTGATATTCATATTAAAATCTACTTGGAGATCAAATTTTACATTTTTTAGATTTTTTTTACTATATTTTAAAGGAGTGAAAAGTTGATTAATTTGATAATTTCTAGACAATTCAATATGATTGATTTTTCATCTCTCTAAAAGTTAGTAAAAAATTCTAAAAATATAAAATTCTCTTTTCAAAGAGATTTTAATATGAAAATTAAGTTCAAGATTTGAATCGGACTTTTGAATTTCAAAATTGAAAATACGAAAACGAAAAATCGTGTGAGTGACATTTTTGAAATACCATAGTCCAGCTCATAATATAAATTTATCTTCTGTTATACAAGTGGAGACTAATCAAGGAAAGAAAAACAAAAGCTTGAATAAAGAAGAGAAAAGGTAAATGCAAAGAGGGGAGAAAAGAATGAGAGACCCCATGTGCTCTTGACTTTGTTGCCTTAATTGGGTCAAAAATTAACAACCAAAGCTAGCTATTCGTGCCAGCAAGTCTTTATTTCAAATTTTGTAATAGGATTCTTTTCAACTTATTGTGAGCTGAAAATATGCAAAGGTGTTAAATCCAGACATGATTCCAGAAGAGCAGAGCACAAGCACATGCACCTCTCTACCAACTACACGTAATTGGAACAGAAAGATACATAAAAAAATGCATAGGCCAATCAATAAAAAAGGACATAATTGATTTGCTTGATATGTGCTATATATTTAATTATCTTTATAGACTATATTAGGTCAGATGTTTAAACGACTTTGAGCCGATTAGCTCATTGATGTCTCAAGGACTTTGTGCAAATTAACTCATTATTGACTTGGAATGCATATATATAAAATTGGGTACATTGGAATTTGCGTTTATAATTTGAAATTGTTGGATTTTGTGCTTGTAATTCATTGATATAGAAGTTCATGATTTTGTTAATTAGTTATTTAAACTCAATTGGGCTATTAAATATTACCTACTAATTAAAGATAGTGTATCTCTTGCATTTTGAATGATGCACATTTTCTCAGAATATAGAAAACTAACAGTACAGAACAGCTAAGGTACGTAGTTGTGAGAAAATTCTGAGTTCTGGTTTTCTATTGAATTAATGCTGCTTTGCTAGAATCAAAATTCAGAACAATCTTGTAATGCTCTGGGATTTGTTAGATATTTTTATTCTGACATTCACTCTGAGACCAAAACATTCAAAATTACAGAATAAGAGAGAGAAAAGCTAAGTTCCTTTTCCTGGACGAAATATATATATATGAGAATATTCTTTGGTTTGTAGATTAATTTTCGTTAGTGCTAATTTTATTATTATCATTTCAATATATGCAGTGTTTCTCAATTCGAATCTCAACAAAAAACAAATTAAAGTTAAAGCCAATGTTACAATTAATTATACCTTGGATATCACAAGTAATTACACCAGTGTTTATAAAGACAAAAATACACGACAATCTCAATGAAATGAAGGAATCATATAAAACAAGTAAAAAAAAGTGTAAAAAAACCAAAAATTACAATCCACATCAGAGTCTACCTGTAAATAATACAACCCTATACACTCTGTAGTATAACTTAACTCTATCATACTTTGATATTTTTATTTTTATTTTTCCTTAGCATCCATTTATTCACAAATGAAGCATTTAGTAACACAAATGAGAAAAAAAAGATAAATTTAAATTAAATTCCCCTCGTACCTTCTTCCTGAAAACAGAAAGGAAGGTATTAACGTGACAATGAATATACTGAATGACAAGAGAATCACTTCTTGATCTATTGCCGAGGTAAATGTAAATTGAAAATGCCTCAAAAGACTTTATTAAGGTGAAGTATCTTGTTCTGTTGGTGGCGGCGGAGATCCATAATGCCATACAGGAATATGAAGTTGAGGAGGTGGTGGCGGCGGAGATCCATAGTGCCATACAGGAATGACAAGAGGAGGCGGAGGTGGGGATAGATACCGATCTTCTGGTGATACTTCCGAGTATGGTGGAGGAGGCGGAGATAAGTATCGCTCTTCTGGTGACACCTCTGAATAAGGTGGTGGCGGTGGTGCTGATTCCCCGCAAGGAGGTGGTGATGGTGGAGGAGGTGATGGTGAAGGTGGAGGGGGTGACGGTGGTGGTGGTGATGGTGGAGGAGGCGAGGGTGGAGGTGGGGAAGGTGGTGGAGGTGATGGTGGTGGAGGTGATGGTGGAGGGGGTGATGGTGGAGGAGGAGATGGTGGTGGAGGCGATGGTGGAGGGGGTGATGGTGGAGGAGGAGATGGTGGTGGAGGCGATGGTGGAGGTGGTGATGGCGGAGGTGGCGACGGTGGAGGAGGTGAAGGTGGAGGTGGCGATGGTGGAGGAGGCGATGGCGGAGGCGGTGATGGTGGAGGAGGTGAAGGTGGAGGAGGCGAAGGTGGAGGAGGTGATGGTGGTGGAGGTGACGGTGGTGGAGGTGACGGTGGAGGAGGTGATGGTGGCGGTGGAGGAGGCGATGGTAGCACAAATTTCTTACAGTTGAATGAATCACAATCAACATGCTGGATGCTGTTGTAGTATTGGCATTGTTTGTCGGTCCGTTGATTTGGCTGCCATGGGATGCAATTCCTTTGGTCGGAATATGACTGAAGATGGTGACATATTCCGGGCTCGCCGGTGAAGAAATTGTACGATGCCGTGAAGTTCTTCAAGTTCGGCAGATGACATATAGACTCTGGAATGCTCCCGGAGAGCATGTTGTGCGCAACGTCGAGCTGCTCGATCTTCTCCAACCCGCCAAGAAAATCTGGTAAACTGCCCATCAACTTGTTGAAAGAAACATCGAGCACAGTGAGCTCTTTCAGCAAACCAAACTCAGGAGGAATGCAAGAGTTAAGGCCACTATTCATGAGAATTATCTCGTTCAATGTCTTCGACATGTTTGCTATGCCGGACGGTAGACACCCGCTGAATTTGTTGTTGGCTAGCACAAGTACTGACACCGGCGAGTTGCCGATGTTGTCTGGTATCTGAAACTGGAACCTGTTGCTGTTTATGAATAATGCATCGAGTGGCAGGTCGAACAGCTCCTTGGGCACAGCTCCTTCAAATTCATTGAATCTTAAGTCGAGGTACTTTAGCGAAGGAAGACGAAGGAGCACCTCAGGGAACTTGCCTTCGAACCGGTTGTTGCTGAGGTCAAGCTCGTAGAGCAGCTTCAACTGGTCAAACTTGTGAGGCAATGTGCCACAAATCCGGTTGGAGTTGATGTGGAGCAGGGTCAAGTCGACCAACAAACCAAGCTCCTCGGGGAGGTATCCGGCAATGTCACCATGGTTGAGGTCAATGCCAGCAACCACGGTGAGGTATGAGTCATAGGGAGCCGGTGAGCAGTACACTCTCGAGTAGTTGCACACTTCGGGACCCACCCAATTGGCGGTCAGATTGAACGGGTCGGAAAGGATGGCGTGCTTCCACGCTTGTAAGGCAATGTAGGCATCCCTGAGGTGTGTATTGGCAAACTGATAACTCGGGTCTACATATACGTATTCACCCCGATCGCCATTTTCGTCTAGGTAGTAAAGAAGTTGCCGGCGACGAATATGCCCGGCCTCAGCATCCGTCAGTCCATGACTAACAAATGCCGAGGCTGAAGGAAGGAGGATAGCAAGAAGAACTAGAATAAGAGGAGGCCAGAACAAGACTTCTTTTTTGTTTTTCCTCATTATCTCATTTTCAGAAGATATGGTTGGAACGGGAGTTATAGAGGTGAGGTTTGTTCTAAGAAGGAGAAGAGATAGAATAGAATAGAATGAATTGTGCTGGGTTTGAAAGCAACAAGTGTGGGAAATAAACGGGAGATGGGACAGCTATATCACAGCTCAAGCAGGAATAAAGTAATCCGTGATGGACGGCTTGGATGTTAGTTGAGAAACGGTAGGAGAAAAAAAAAACAAAATGGAAAGGATGATTGATTCTATTCAAACATTTCTGAGTTGCGCTCCATAACTAGGCAGCTCTTTGGATTAATTTACTGGAAGAAGACTTTGTTGAGCCGCTTGGGATCCTATTCTGTTCAATTTTTTTAAGGTGCAAAATCAGAATATCAGGAATAAATATTTGGAATAGACTAGAATAGAGAGGGGCCCCCGTACAACGTGTATACATGTAACGCGCTTAGTGGGAAACCACTCTAATCAAGCATTATATTTTAGTTTTCCATTTTGTTTTGGCGCCGACGATAATGTAAGACGAGTAGCTTCTATTGTTGTAATGGTTTTGCTATTAATTTGTTTGTAATTTTACTGTTATGATTTACTGTTAATTAATATTCAGAATGACATCCAAGTTTAAAAGATAATGCGACTTGCTAGCTAATTGTCATCCAAGTGTAATCATATATATTAATTTTTTGCTGGTCATTAAATTAATATTCAGAAATGACAATTTTGTAGTATTAAATCTGAACTGTTTTTAAAAAAATATTTAAAAAATAGCTCGAAAGCTCTAAAAATCACGAAATTTGATTTCCTACAATATTTTCATATGAAGAATTTATTGAGCAACTTAAATCTCAATTTAATGACCTATATCTATATGCATAGTACACCACATAACGTACTATGCGCCTATGTATAGCTCAATAAATTGAGATTTAAGTTTATCAATAAATTCCTCATATAAAAATATTGTAGGAAATCAAATTTTGTGATTTTTAGATCTTTTTTGCTATTTTTTAAATATTTTTTAAAAACAGTTCAGATTTAATACTACAAAAGTGTCATTTCTGAGCTGTTTTTAAAAAATATTTAAAAAATAGCAAGAAAGCTCTAAAAATCACGAAATTTTATTTCCTACAAGATTTTGATATGAAGCATTTATTGAGCAACTTAAATATCAATTTAATGACCAAATTAAATACAAATAACCTCATAATACGTTATGTGGTGTACTATGCATATTATTTTAGCCATGCTCATATATAATTTCTATTGTATTGGTAGATGAACATACACATCGTGATTATTCACGAAGATGTTTCAATCATTCTCTGTGATGAATACTAAAAAGTGTACCTTTTATATATAAAAGTAAGAACCTTTTGCAGAAACTTTTAACTAATGAAGAGAGATGATTAGAAAAAAAAAAAGAATCTATTGTTAGATGATTAATTTAACATTGAACTTGTATATGAAATAGAGATGGTAGAACTCGAATCACCTCACCCCTAATATAGATAAATAATTATGCATCATGTCTGTCAAATGTATGTTTGCCTAAAAGTGATTAGTAGAAAATGTGTTGTTAGGTTAGTTTCTTGAGGGATTTGCAAGAGTTTGATGATTGCAGCAAATCTCTGTCAAACAAACCTGTCAACATAAAGGAGGAAAATAATCACATGTGCAAGAGTTTTTTCAATTCAAAAATAAAAACATGTACATGTATTGAAATTTTGCAAATCGATACAATGGAGAGATTGTTGTAAAGCAATATATTTGTATTTGTCAATTTGCAAAATGAATTTGAATTTTACATTTGCATTTGTGAGAGTTTTGTAGGTGTTCCAAGCTTTTAAGAAAATGGATAAAGACAAATTGAAGAAATATTTTGTAAAAGTTAAAGAGCTAAAGGAAGCACTCTATTGCATGCGCAATATGAAGAATAAGTTTACAAATTAGTAGGTTAATTATCTATATATTTAGATGATCTAAATTGAGATTTGAAATAGCAATTGAAATAGCAAAATCACACAAAACAGTGACCAGCGTTGTATAACGCTAATATAGCACTACAACGCTATGGGGAAAGAAAGTAATGTCAGAAAATCGACTAAGTACTCAAATCACAGAGCATAGAATTGTAAAACGCCATTCTAGTGTTACAACAATATCTCTGTTGATTTCTATATTTAACATATTTTCCAAAAATGTCTCATTTTGTCATAGCGTTGTGTAATGCTATAATAGCGTCATAACACTATCTCTCCCAGAAAAAGACAGAATCCAAAGTTCAAATTTCAAAATCATACCACATAGCGTTGTAAAGCTATACTTGGTGTTATAACGCTATGATTTTGAATTTTTGTTGTTTGTCATATTTGGCAGCTATATAAAAGGGCCTACTCCCACCTTTCTTTCCCAACTGTTCCTTTCAAATTTATAGCAAAAATCTGAGCAACCACCATTATTTTGAGAAATAGAAAATCTAGTTATATCCTTCAAATCTCAAATTAAATTATTCTAAATAGATCTAAACTTGTGAGAGATTATTTGAGAGAAATTCCTCTACTACTGTATACCTTGTGTCTAGCCTTTGTGCTTTGGATCTAGTCTCAACCCGTTGTGTTGCAAGAGCTAGATTTCACCTTGTGTTAGGATTTGTTCTTCTACTGATGTGTGTAAAGGAGATCGGATTCCAATGTTGTATTTGAACGTTTTGTGTTTAGTGCGAACGACTCAACTTTGTTATCGCGTCGGGAGAGTTTCAGAGAGAGGCTTGTCAATAGACGAACTCCGTTAACATATCAGTGTCACGCGTTCTTCATTTTGTTTGTGATTTCTCAACTCATCTATTTATTTTAATTACTCTTAAATTGTTGAGATAAATTGAATTGCTAGATTAGTAATTGCTTACAATTGTTTACACTTATGCAAAGTAGCATAAAGTTAAGCCAAATTGGTATAAACATTTCTCCATATCAATTGCTTGTGTTAACAACTCGTGAAGTGCATTGGTTGGTAAATTGAATTGAATTGTATTGATTGATTTGGTATTTGCCATTAGAAATTAAATTGTGCAAATCTGCAAAAAGAATCCTAGATTTTCAATTGAATCCTATTCACCCCCTCTAGAATTCTACAAAGTGCTATCGGAGCAAGTTGAACTTGCTAATTAGAGTGACATTTAATTACAAGTAAAGATCCAAAAAGGCATTTTCTAATAATGTAGAAGAATCTCTATAGGCCAAACTTGTTGTAGTTTTTCATATTGGAGTGCATCAATGAAAAATTATATAACAATAATTGATATTTGGCACATGATAGAAAAAGGATATGTACCAACATACAAAATAGGAACCACTATATTGAACGAAAATTATAAAAAACAAAAGAGAGACAATGATCATGCTATAAATGCCTTGATATATTCTACAGATGTGTGTAAAGTAGGAACATCGCTTAAGTCCCTTGTTGATACAACTGTTGTATCGAATTGTTTAAGAAATATGAAAAGAAAGATATAGAAGTTATGCATGTTGGAATTGAGACATCAATTTCAATAAATTAAGTTTAGACTATGTGTTATATGATTACGACATGTCATAACTGTCACCAATATTACGAGGAGTAATATGTAGAAATGTCGTAAAGGTGATTAATTCAATATTCAAGGCATTATACGTATTTCACTAAGATTTTGAGGCACGATTGCATATAGAACTAAAGTAAATTGATTATAATTATTAATGGACTGATTATGATCAATTAAACTATATATGGGTGTTAGTGTAAAGTCAGAAATATTGTTTGGGCTAAATCCAACTTGTTTTGAATTATTTTCCAAGCAAAACAACACAAATGAAGATCTATTGCGGCTGCAATAAGATTTATTGCAGTCGCAATACAGTAGGAGAAGATTGGCAACAAAATCTGCTGTTTTGGCATGATTATTATTGCCGCAAAGGATCTCATTGTCGCCGCAAGAGACTTGGCAGAAACTTGCCAAGTCTGAAATTACCAAGTCTATTGCGGTCGCAATGAGATTCATTGCAATCGCAAGAGTCCTGTTGTAAGACATGTTTTGACTGTCAAGATCTACCGTTATCTTTCTGATTGGATATTTTAGCTTTTGTACCAAATTCGTGAAAAATATTTGCAGCAGTAAATATTATAATTTGGAAGAGAATTGGAGAGAATATAATTTCAAATATTCACAAAATTTTTAATAATTAATTTGGCATCTTTTCAAGATACACGTTCATCCCTATAAAATGTCCTGAGTCTCCAAGCGTTACAAAAAAAATGTTAAAACAAAAAATACTGTTGTTAGGACACGTGTTGTGCATAGCTACTGATCTACTATTCCATTAAGTGATCATACTTTGTCGGGGCATTCGTGCTCGTCGGAGAAAAGATAGCAACCCTGAATCTGGAAGGACTCGTCAGAAACACACGACGTGAAGGCTCTTCCGCGAATCAAGGCACATCTCCATCGTTTGATCAAGTTGAAGAACGAAGACAACAAAGGAGATGAAAAATAAGTTAACCAAACAGCTTCCACTTATTTTATTTCATTCATGTCGTAACAAGATTATTTTGATTGAATTGCAATTGCTAGTTAGGGAAAAGGTTTAATGATGATATCCTAATTTGAATTGTACCAACTAAATGTCCAACAATGCATGCATATAAAGATATAAGTAATCAATAAGATCACACTTGTTCATGTAGGAGATTGTTGGAATTGAGACATCAAATACAATAAATAAAGTTTGGACTACGTGTTATATGATTAATATATCAAATATTGTCACTAATATTATATGGCGTAATATAAAATATGTCATAAATGTGATTAATTAAAAAATAACATAATACATATTTAGTTAAGTTTTGAATACGAATACATATAGAATGTGAATTAATTATAATTTTTTATGGACCAACTATGATTAATTTAACTAATGCTAGTGCTAAGGTAAATGTCAGAAATATTGTTTTTGTCTAATCCAATCAAATTGGATTAAGATATAAAACAGAACAAGCCAATCGACATACCTATTGCGGCGACAAAGAGTGTGGGACAATTTTGGCATATTTCATGCCAACTTTCAACCCAATTCTCTTGCCGCCGCAAAGAGCAATTTTGGGGTTGCAAAGACTGAGTCCAAAAGGCAGAAACTCCTACCTGTTTTGTTGATTTATTTCTGACTTATTGTGCAAATAATATCAAATTTTGTTTGCGTATTTAGAGCAGCAATACACATATTTGAAAATGTTTTAGAAAGGATATTAATATAAAATATTTTCTACAATATTTGGTATTAACTACGAGATCTCTCCAAGATACCATTACACTAGTATTTAAACTGAATCTCCAAGCAATACCGGTGTGTTAGGTGTGCATGTGGTGAAAAAAAACTCTATATTGTCCTCTCCGTTAAAGATAATTACATCAAGGATTATTCGTGACCTTAGAGAAAAAGAAACGACCATGGGTATCTGCTTGGAAGGACTCATCAGCGATCGTTTTGAGGTGTTGTTCAATGTCTTCATCGACTCCTTGAATTTGCTTGAGTGACAAAAGACGAGAGGCCTTAGAGATGAAAAGTAAGTCTCGCTTCCGCTAATTTTAATATCATAAATCTTGCACGATGTTTTCTCACAATTGTTTAATTACAGTTTTGATATTTATTTGACTCTGCCTAATTTAAAATTGCACCAACATTTCTATCGTTGATGATGGTTATTGTTGGCTACAGTTATAACATTATAATTGTGTTTAGAAGTGGCAATAGGATGAGTCGAGTCCAGTCGAATTAGTTTGACTTCGACAAACTCTCCGTTATGTTTGGGTCTCAAGCTATGTTGCACGAGTGTGGGTGCGAAGATACGACGATTTTAAAAAAATTTAGATACGAATGCGATTAAATATATATTAAATTTTAATTAAAAAAGTAATTTAATACGTTGAAAACTAATATATAAGTGAATATATATAGTAAAATTATTATTATATACAAGAGATAATAAGATGCAGTGATAATATATCTTTTGATGGAAAGTGGCTTCAACCTTACGACAACATGAGGAAGCAACAACTAAAAACACACTATGATTATCACGTGAAGTATCACATGTGAATCGTATCAGATACGGATGCGGCAAGTATTCGATATGAGTACGGTAAGATACTTGAAGTATCCGACTAACATAGATCTGAAGTCATCTTGAGTTGGGTCAAAGTTCGAGTTTGATTTTTTTTTTTTTAAAAAAAAAACAGGTTCGATTAGAATAAAGGCAAGTTATTCGAGCTAGTGAAATTTTGTTACTTTTATGTGTATATAAAATATCCCTGATGAAGCCTCACAGAATTATAGAAAAACCCCTCCCCTCACCCCACCAAAAAAAAGTAAACAAATTAAAAAATAAGTATTTTGATAATCTAACATTTGTTTTTTTTATTATCACATTTACTTTATTAAAATGTCGAATCGGATTTTTAACATATTTTGTCGTGTTACTTTTTTATTTTGATAAGGGTATGCAGTTACACATACGCATAACATTCCAATAATCCCAGCAAATTAACACAGTAATTTTCTACCACCACCAAGAAAATATGAGAGCTTCACTTTTCCTCAATTTTGGCTTTTTTTTTTGTTGTTGTTTGTTATTGAGACTTGTTAATTTTGTCTTTTAGTGGCAGGATATGGATTGGCCGAGTTTGTTATCACCGAATTTGTTAAAATGACCATTGTGTCCCTGCATGAGAAAAATAATGAACTTATAATAAGGGTAAATGAGGTAACTTTTTACCAGTTTAACAACCACCTTAATTATTTATTGTTGTTGAATTAATTGAATTCCAGAAAGGTTATACCAACCTCAAGGTATCGGCGGAAATTTCTACAACAACAACAAAAAACATAATAATAATAATAATAATAATAATAATAATAATAATAATAATAATAATAATAATAATATATTATGGGTTGTCAGGCATATGTGTAACGGTAGCGAGGGAACAATTTATTGGATAATCATTCATATATTCTTTATTAATCATTGCTTCCTCCTTTCTTTTGAAATTCTAATATTCTTCTAATATTTATTCCCAAGTTTGTGTCCCCAGAATAGTACTTCTCAGTAAGTTTTTGTTGATCTATTTATGAATAATCATATTTTAATTAGAAAAAAAAACGTATTTGTTAGCTGAATGCAGTTTTAATTCATTGTTAAAAAAAGAGTTGCGATTTATTGAAAAATGATAATAGTTTAACTCGACAGTCTTAATAAAATATATAACTGATTGTGTCTTTATAATAATGATTCATTTTATTGATATTTAGTATTGAAATATAAATAAATGAAATTTTCAAATTTTCTGCATAATTTGTTTGGCTGAAGATGAGAATCATGTATTTCTACTTTAGATATTCATAAAAAAAATCTTACCGGTTTCGAATTACAACTTCAGCATCAAAATGTGGCGGTCAAAGAAATAAAATATAAACAGTTCTTATATATATATATATATATAATACTTTATAAAGCACCAATATTTATATACTTTAGGCTCGTATCTCAAGATACAAAGTGTAAACAACCAATCAAGACCGTTGAAAATATTCTCCATATTAACATCAATTGGGAGACAAAATTTTACATTTTTTCATTTTTTTTTACTATTTTATCTAATGGGTGCAAAGTTGGTTAAATTGGAAGTCTGTAAATTATTAGATTAATAAATTTTTCACTTATCCGATAAAATAGTAAAAAATTCCAAAAATATAAAACTTGGTCTTCAAATAGATGTTAGTATGTTGAACATTTTCAATGGTCTTGATCGGTCGTTTGCACTTTGTATCTTGAGATACGAAGCTAAAGTATATAAATATTGGTGCTTTATAAAATATTTTAGCACAACTATATATATATATATATAATTGTGCTACTATGCTTTGAAAATCACAGAAAAATGTGCGTTTTGTGATTGTGGATTATTGGTTCGCGCTTTGTAATTTGTGCCAACATGATGATCATAGATCAAATAATCCTACATTTGCAAAGCGCGCATTTTGTCGCGCTTTGCAAAGTACAGTAGTATATACGTGCGCTTTGCAAAGCATAGTATCACAATTATATATATATATATATATATATATATATATATATATCGAGAGAGGAATGACAGTTCATGTCATCAAGTCTAAATAATTTAATTCGAATTTTAAATCCTGGCAAGAGGGGTAACAAATTCGAATTTTCTTTTTCATATATATATAGCGGTGGAAGTAGAATCTGATATCTATAAGTCAATGACTTGCGACGATAAAAAAAATTAATTACAGCCTCGACGAGCGTAGCTAAAGTTGTTACAAAAAATATAAGTATGATTAGCATTTTTTCCGACTTCAGTTGCGTTCGTCAGGACCATAATTAGACTTTGTATCGTCGCAAGTCATCGAGCTGTAGATATCCAAGTTTACAATTTTACATCCACCACGCCGAGTTTGATTTGTGATCTGAAAAACGAGCGATTCAAAATTGAATCAGACACAAACTCGTGATAAAAAAATACTAATTAAGACATAAGTTGAAGATGGAGCCAAATTTGAGATGTGCGTTCCTCCGATAGCAAATCAGACTCGATGCCACAAAAGTAGACTCGAATATCTACAGCTCAATGGCTTGCGATGATAAGGAAGACTAATTACGGTTCCGACAAGCGTAGCTGAAGTTGGTTGAAAAAATGCTAATCATACTTAATATTTTTTGTAACAACTTCGGCTGCGTTCGTCGGGATCATGATTAACATTTCTTATTGTTGCAAGCCATGGGCCTGTAGATATCTGAGTCTACTTCAATCGTGTCGAGTCTGATTTCTGGTCGGAGGAATGTGCATCTCAAATTTGACCTCATCTTGAACTTATATTTTAATTAGTCATTTTTTTATCATGAGTCTGCGTCTGAATTAATTTTGAAGCGCTATTTTCTCTCATCGCAAATCAGACTCGACGCGATGGAAGTATACTCGAATATTTACAGCTCGATGACTTGTGACGATAAAAATAAACTATTATGATCTTGACGAGCGTAGACGAAATCATTACAAAAAAATACTTAAATATAACCTAACTCATCAATTAAATTAATAATATTTTTATTAATAAAAAATCAATCAAACAAAGGTTTGTGTCACACAATTGTAACAGGCCAAAGGCCAAAAGTCGGTGTTGCCGACGCCTATATTTTCTATTTTTAAAACTTTTTAGATAATCTTTCTGGCTAAATATGATTAATTAATTTAATTTTTATTCTTAAAAATATGGGTAGTCTTACACTCTTACGTAAATGAAAACTATTCTAAGGTTCAACAAGAACATTTCGTGTGTTGTAACGCAGTGACGACTAGGACTGCTAATGAACAGGGTTGTTCATGGACAAAATGTGCTAGACACTATTGAACATTTATGGAATGGACTATTTCTTGGTCTTGGTTGAAGTTCAGTTTAAGTTCAATTGCTAAAACTTATTGGACTCATTGTGGACAAATTATGAACAAATTGTGGACTAATTGCAAATTAAATATGAGATTGAATGAAAATATGTTCAAACATCCCAATAGATCAACCAAGTTCTAACTCTCTATTTTACAGAGAGAGAAATAAGTTATTCGCACAAATAAACTTAAGTTATTCAATACAGTAATGAAATAACTTCCATGTAAAGAGGATTGTGCACCGTGGTGTCCAGAATCAAGCCTGCATGGTTAGCTTATGGACAAATAGTGGACATTAGTCGATTATAAGATGAATTGGACATGAACTGAACATTAGTAGACAATTATGAACTTGATTTGGTCATGAACTTCAACTCATCATCAGCGAGCTGAGTTGGACATGGATTGGAACCCATCCATTAGTAGCCCTAGTGACGACACCCACCACGTGACCGTGTCCTACATCATTGGTTCAGTTCAGGTAAGTCAATTTGCTACACCGCTCAAAAATATTGAACGAACCATTGGGACGAGTTGGATAACATATGTCTATGAATGTATTTTGATGCCGACTATCGATACCGATGTTATTATGCACATTTAGTTGTGTTATTATGCACATTTAGTTGTGTTATTATGCACATTATGTTATTTTATATTTATCCCGTTTTATCGAATACGATACATATCAGATAAAAGAATGAAATAGTTTTGTTTACAATCCTACACTTAACTTTAAGAAAAGTACAATTCTTCTTGAAGTAGAAAGTTTCTTTATTAAACTTGAATTAGAACTACTAAGGAAATAAGAGTGTGTTTGATACTTTCTGAAATAAGATAGTGTATTATTTTCATTTAATTTTTTTGTCCAACAAATTTTAGTATGTTCGAATTAATGTTCAGAACAGATGAATTTGTATTCTAATTTATAGGTGGAATATCGGTATTTCAATTGTAGAATAACAATTATCATTTAATTATTTTGTATTATATTCAATAATCAAGATATTTTATTATTATACCATCACTATTGTTATTTCTATTTATTATTATAGAAAATAACACATATTATCATTATTTGTCAAAACTTGTGTACTCCAAAAGAGTGGCACAATGGATACTCTAGTCTATTTGTATCATCCAATTATTGAGATTGGTGAAAAGTGATTCGCTTTAACTTTTGTTGCATTTTCTAAGAATTTACTTTTCACCAATCTCGATAAATTGAACGATCCGGATGGACTAGAGTACACAGTGTACATGGACGGATCTATGTGAGCCCAGGGGGGCAGTCGTCCCCCTGGAAAAAAAACGCAAAATAATCCTGTATATTTGTATGACTTATTTTTTTTGTAAAATAACCATTTTTATTTAAAAATTTTCTTTATTTTGCCCTTTGAAAAAAATTATAAATCTTGCCCTCCTGACAGAAATCCTAAATACGCTCCTGACAGTATACCCATATTTTGAAGTACACAAGTTTTATCCTTATTTTATTATATTATTTTACTTTATTATTGTTTTGTTGTGATCATCATCATCATTGTTATTATCATAATTATCAATATTTTTATTATTTGAACTTGTCACTAATAAGCGTTATTTTTTTCTAGATAATTAAAAATATCACTTTTCTAGTTACAAAATAACATTCATCTAGCAAAATTTTAGTTTGACTGTCCGAATTGCATTTTTTTGTTGATATTCTTTGATATGTCAAACACACTTCTTAGCAAGTATACTTCGATGTGCTTGAGTGGAAAGTGAAGATGAAAAAAAAGCCATCCCCTAAGAGATTGAATTTCTAATTTTTTTTAGAATGAGATGAAAGCTAACATTAAATCTCATACCTCTTGTGACGGTGCTACATTTCGCATGTCCTTTCTGAAAAAAAATTGACAAGGTGTAAAAAGCAGAACAACTAACCAGTCCGCATTGAATAGATACGAAAACAATTCGCGCTGATTAGGATCCTTCTAAATACTACCCAAAAAAAAACTTCTAATAATTTTAGTGAATTTTAAACTTGTAGTTTCCCATAAAGAAAGATATAATCAACCAGTAATGCACCACTTTCAATATTTTGAAAAATAGTTTAAAAAGTAAATAATAGGACAAGTTATGTGTGCAACGTTTCGTTAACTCGTGAGTAAGTCAGGTCCAATTCGGATCGATCATATTTGTACAAGTAAAAACTTCTCAAGTCGGGTCTAATTCGAGCAGATCGGATCTATACAAGTAAAAACATAAGTGAAAATTTTAAGTACATCGAAGATAGGTATACTAGGTACAACGAATCACTATGAATCGTTTGATCTTATTTTATAATGTGAATCTTCATGCGTCTAACGGTTCAGAGTGATTTCGAGTATCTAGTATATAATTTTTTATTAATAGAGATTTATTAAATAATTTGTAAATAAAAAGAAAGATTGTGAGAGAAGTTTAGAAAATAAAAATGACCAAAATTACAAACACCGGTCAAAATAAAAGAAATGAACGATATTCGAAATACTGTCCAAAGGCCTCTTCAGTCTAGAAATTGCAAATGGAAAATCAAACTCGCTGCGGGCTGCGGCCCGTTACAAATGGAGACCAGTCACACTAGGCTTTGTTCAGTAAATTCGAAGGCCAGCTCTAATTGAAAGAGCCCATACTCGAAAAAAGCCCATTTGCGTGACTGAGCCTAAATTTGTCCGCTCTGAAATTCTCCAATTATCTCGCGAAAGGAAATCATCTGCGTGCAGTTTTTTGTGTTCATTCAGATTAATCTGGACCGTCAGATTAAAAATTAATAGTTCGTCCTGAATCATGTAATTGACGATCGAGCGTTAATTTTTAATCCGACGATCCAAATTGATTGCATGTAGAATGAGCAAAAAAACTGCGTAGAGTGCACAAAAAATAAAAAGAACAGCTAAGAAGCACAACATAATATGCTGTTCATAAGAATTGATCAATGGAAAATTAAGAACAATAAGATAATGACATAGATTGCAAACACTGTAGAACCTTCAATTAGCTTGCAATTTAGCAAGTTTGAAACTGCCAAAGCAATTTGGAATTATCTGTTTGGCACAATCAAACAAACATTGTGCTGGTAATTTTGATCTGGAATTGTGGTCTATAATGGAAGAGAAAGGTGTACAAAATATTTTTATTATTCAATCACAAAAGTACAAGCAGCTATTGTTTACAGGAATCTCATCATCTCATTAATTACTATCTGACTCTATCTTACAATCTAAACTCCATACAATACAACCTCAATCCTATTTATTATGGAATATATCGATTAATATAATACAGATCCAAATTTTCTATCTCAGGTACTTCTACTAAGATGGGTTTTTATTTTTGAACTTTTGGAACGGAAAATGGAAAGTTTTACAATTGTTTTTTCAATATTTCCTGAGTCGGTGGTTTTTCTGTCGTCGCCAATTGGAAAAACTGATACAGCGAGCGCAAAAGATGTATTCAAATATTCAATTAAGGTCGGATAAAATAAAATATATTTAACTGAAAATAATAGTTGTGGTAGTACTACTGTACGACGGCCATGAATCACACCCTCATTTAATTGACGTGCATCCAACTCTCTCAAAGTAAACTAAGTAAATATAAAAAATTTAATAGTTAAAATTTTTTGCAGAGTATGTTTTGGTCCTTAAAGAAATATATATTGCATCTTTTGAGCACTCCTAAAATATTTTCAAATGGTCCTAAAATTTTTTTTTCTCTTCTTGGTTAATTACTATGTGACTAAAAGCATGACTGTTGATGAGAAAGTACAGAAAATGATTTGAACAAATAATTAAGATCACTTATAGCAAAAAAAAAGTTACAATCCATACTGGACACTGGAAAATTGTACGTAAATTCATATCAGCAAAATATCAAAAAATACAGGACCAAATTAAATTGTAAGTGCATCCTAAACTTGCCTCCTACGTATTTTCTAGAAAACTAAAATTTTAAGGGACACCTATAGAAAGTTTTCATTATATCATGCAGTACACAAATACTTCAAACACCTGTAACAGCTTAGCTTCCTACCACCATCCCTTTGCTAGCTTTTACCTCATAACACGACCATCATTATAATATTTAAATGATGATCAAATTGATAGGAGAATGTCTAAGGATGAGAAATTTTTGTGCCTTACTGGCAATTCTTTTCCTTGCCGAGGCATCCTCCGGCGATCATGGAATTGCCGATGTTAGCGCTAGCAACATACAGCATCGGCACCAACGACATCTTCTTTCAGACTACCGATTCCTGAACCCACATCTCAGTGATGCATACATTGCTTTGCAGGCTCTAAAACATGCAATCCTATCGGACCCCTACAACTTGACTGCCAACTGGGTGGGCCCCGACGTTTGCAACTACAGCCGTGTGTATTGTGCACCGGCCCCCTATGACTACAACCTCACTGTGGTAGCGATCATTGATCTAAACCATGGCGACATTGCTGGTTACTTGCCAGAAGAGCTTGGCCTCCTTGTCGACCTATCCGTGTTCCATATCAACTCGAATAGGTTTTGTTGCAACCTGCCATCAAAGTTTGACCAGCTGAAGTTACTCCACGAACTCGATCTCAGCAACAACAAGCTCTCTGGTAAGTTTCCCGATGTTCTTCTTCGGCTTCCTTCGCTCAAGTACTTGGACATAAGATTCAATGAATTTGAGGGTCCTGTGCCCAAGGAGCTTTTTGATCTCCCTTTAGATGCCATATTTATAAACAGCAATAGGTTCCAGTTTGAGATACCCGACAACATTGGAAACTCGCCGGTGTCAGTGGTCGTTCTAGCTAATAACAAATTCGGCGGTTGCCTACCTTCTAGCATTGCCAACATGTCAAACACCTTGAATGAGATAATTCTCACGAATAATGGCCTAAGCTCATGCGTCCCTTCTGAGTTTGCAATGCTCAAATCTCTTACCGTGCTCGATCTCTCCAACAACAACCTGGAGGGCCTACTCCCCGACCAATTCGGCAGTTTAGAGAAGATCGAGGTACTGAACTTGGCGAATAACAGGCTCAGAGGTAACGTACCTGACTCAATCTGCTGGCTTCCGAAACTGAAGAACCTCAATCTCTCCTCCAACTATCTAACAAGCGAGTCGTCATCATGTGTCCATTTGAATTCCTACGATGACAGGTCAAACTGCATCCATGGACGGCCGAACCAGAAGTCCAAGGGTGAATGCAAGGCGGCTTTGTCGAAACAAGTAAATTGTGACTCATTCCAGTGCAAGAAATTGCCCAGCTGTTGGTACCATTCACCGCCACCACCAACTTCTGAAGTATCTCCTGATGAAAGGTACCATTCACCTCCACCGCCACCAACTTCTGAAGTGTCTCCTGAAGATAGGTACCATTCACCTCCTCCACCACCACCGACTTCTGAAGTGTCTCCTGAGGATAGGTACCTTTCACCTCCACCACCGCCGCTCGTAATTCCTGTCTGGAATTATGCATCACCACCGCCGCCGATCGTAATTCCTGTCTGGAATTATGCGTCGCCACCACCTCCATCCAACTAAATGATCAGTTCCACCTTTATATGGCAATCTTGTTAGAGTGGTTTAATGGTGTGAAGCTGCAACTCGTAAATTTGTGCTCCTTTTATTATTTATTATTTTCTTTTTTGTGAGAATATTTATCATACATGTATTTGGCATGAGGAACAAATTGATTATAGAGTGTTAATGATGTATAGAGCATGCATCGATTTAAGTATAGATATTTTTTTGTTTTGAGTATAATGTTTGATCTTATTTGTCTTCATCCTTGACTATTTCCCTATATTTTTGTGTCATCTAAATCATGTATCTTGAATTACCATCTTTGTTCACCAACAATTTGTATTTACAACAGTTTCTTTCTACTTTCCGTCGTATATTTTAACAAGATAGTTTATTTATCTGGTACAATTAGTGACCTGTACTTGTTGCAAAAAGGCAAAATTGTCGTATTTTTGTGAAAATGAACATCTTAACTAAATTGACAAAATAAATGGTGCGTAATTTCTCATTGACGACAAGAACAGGTTTGATCTTCTACTTTTTGATCGTGACACCAATTTCGTGCTCTTCAGTTTAGAAAGGGATGATATCATGATAATGATATAGACTGAGAAGAAGGCTACACATTTGTTACCAGAGGTGGCTAATTCTGACCGAGCTAAATGCTCATCGGATCCAATTTAGATGTAAGGTAAACGGGTCCCATAATTTTAGAAGCCCAAATGAAACAGTTCAATCCGAATCCGAAACGATTGAAACCCTAAAAATTAAGAAGACCCAATCAACAAATGACCCCGAATAAGGTGACCTAAAATCTTAATAAATTTATTTGATTTTCACCTCAATCAGATTTCATCTTTACTCTAATTAATATAACCCTGTTTTAATTCGTAGTTGCATGTGTGATCTTCACTGAACATAACTAAACTTTTAATTAGATCAAGACGGTAATTATGACTTAAAACTTTTGATCACGCATTTAAAGAAACATTTTGACCAATTGTGATAGCCACAGGCGTCTATCCCGAAGCGCCCGGTTTCAGATACAAGAGGAAAAAAAATTAATATATCTTTTTTATATATTTTATATCACATTATTTTTTTCTTGGTTTTGGACCTTTGGGTTAATTTATGTTCGGATATCATGTAGCGTTGAGTTGCGCACGATTTGATTATTCTATAAATTTATTTCTACTCTTCACTTTGATTTTAAATTTATAAATTAGTTAACATCAATCTAGCTTTTTAGCTCTTCTTTCATTTGATTTTGTGAATGAAATTAGTAGGTTACTTTAGATTGTTTCAAAGTTAGCAATGTGAAGACTATTTTCAGTTTAAATTTCTTTCTTAAACTCATTTTAAAATTTCAATGTGGGCAACATGCTTCGTTGCCAGTGCCGTCCACACAGTAACCAAAATAGCATTCCTGTCAATTAAAACTGAAAGTTCAAATATGCCAAATTGCACAAGAAAGAAAAAACAAGGAAGAAAAAATGCGTATACATTATTCAATAAACTAAGGAAATAAAAACAAGGCAATTCTAAACTTTAATTTGTGAAAATAAATACAGGCTATAAAAATGATCAAAGAGGTAACCTAAAATGGCCAATAAATCCAGTGATGTTAAAGAAGCTTCTCTCACCCTTTCTTCAATGTTTCATCGTCTATAGAGCCATTAATCATGCCAAGCCAAAAAATAAACCGCCATCAAATCAGAAATAGCAGAGTAAGTATACACAATATTGACTGAAGTATCAAAAATGAGAAACATCCTAAGCATTGTGAAGAGATACATGGCAGAGGTTCTAACGTCCTTCAATCTAATTGCCACTAGACACCTACATCAACCCAAGAATTAAAGACAATTGATCTGAAATATAACCAGGGTATATGCCTCATTTAAAAGGTAAAAGTCCAGTACAATCTCAAATTTGCCCTTCTGTAACTCAACTTTGTGAGTTTAATTGATGCCTCAGAAAAAGCAATTCTAATCGAAGCTCAAACACAAACCTCACTCCAAACTCAAAACCTCTTTTAGTACTAAGCCAAGATTTGTCTTAATTATTGGATCAATAACCAAATACCAATAACCAGTACAACAGTTCACTAGCAGAGAACAAACATACATTTTGTAACATCTAGCAATTCAGAGGGAATAGAACATAGAGATAGTTCATGCTAGAAAAGGTATATCGGACCCAGACCAGAAGCAAAATTGATGACACTAGGACAAAGATTCTTCAATGCTCTTTCTATAGGTATCTGATATAAAAAGAATGCTTTGATAATCTAAGAGCATCTACATTGATAATTGCTTAGCAATTGCTTATGTTTATGTGTCAATTGCTTTGTAATTGTTGGGTTGTATGACTATTGCTTATTAAGCAATTATGAAAAAGAATTGCTTATTTAGCAATTATGACTATTCTTTTTTTGAAGATGAGTTGGCCAAATGTTTAATTCTTATTGGTCAAGTGTTTAATTCTCAATTATTTGCTTGATTGTACCAATGTAGAAATGGATTGCTTAATTTTTAAAATTTCTACAATTACTATTTAGCAATTAATTTCAATTGCACTATTGGATATGCTCTTATAACATGACAAATTTTAGTAAAAGCTTCTATTATAACTGATGTTTTAAAGCAACTAATACTTAACTGCCAAATGAACCAAACCAGTTAATATTCAGGGTTCCCCATTTCATACCAGAGACTGATACGAGAAAAAAAAACTACCAAGAAAGGAACTGAAACAAAAACATACTAGCACGAAGCCGAGCAATAGGTATTTCTTTAAGCTCACGTCTGATGCACAACCTTTCACCAAGTAACGACATACTTGCTAACCCAATAAGGTTCACAACCCACCATGTCAGGGAAACAGGCCAACCACCATATATTATGCATATGAAGAGATGTATTATATATAAGGTCGCAGAGAAATCTACACACTGCTTTGCTCTCTCTATCACATATAGCATATAAACAGCCCTGTTGGTGGAAATTGAGCACAAGAAAAAGAAATAAATTAATCACTTGTTCTACATTTATGTTTGATTTCTTTTAATGTAGATTTTACTAGAATTAAGGTTTATAAAGGTATCTCTATGTGGTCTACTTGCCTTACTCTATGGTTATAAAATGTTCTGGTTGCATCTGATACAATGACCTTTTAGAAACAAGTAAATCATTTTCTTGTATTGTGAGTTATAAACATCAAGGTCAACAAGCAATAAGGATTTCCCAAATCGGTCGCAAGCAGAATTACTACAATAAAGTCACTCTCAAAGATTCAAACTACTGTTAGTGAAAATCAAATTACAACCTACTAAGTACCTAAGATTGAAATAAATGCTCCATTATCAATGGAAAACAACAGAAAAAGAAACCAATATACACATTGCTTAATATCAAATCTTCAAATGTAATTAAAAATGGAAATTGGAGTTACCCCGCAACAGAGCCGAGAATGAAGGAAGCAATCACGTAGCAACCAGTAACAGTAGAAACAGTAAGAGTAGAAAAATCAAAGAAATATACAAGGCTCATGCGTTCGACACGTGTACCAACCAGTACGGACATGAACAGCCCCACCGTGAGGTAGTACATACACTGGAGGGAGACGATCTGAGCAACGATTAGCCATGGATCCCATACTAGAGCTCCGTAAAACATATCCAATCAAATTCAATCCCTCTGAACCTCCGGTTTTGTGCTTTTCGACCCAGTCCTTGATCCCAGCCGCAAACCCTAGCGCACACAAGTCCGCATCCGAGCGGATCTCCTCTCCATTGCGATTCAATCAATCGAGTAAAAACGTAGAGGAATCCAGAAGAAAAGAGATCTCCGCAAGTTAGATTTTGGATCAGGATTCAGGAGGGAAGGTTGTTTGGTAGAGCAGATGATGATTCTTCACTAAAGAACGAGAGAGAGAAAGAGACAGAGCAAAAGAGAGAGAGCTTCGCCACAACAAACGATTATAGTAATAAATTGCTTTAAAGAGTAGATCTCTTTATAGTTTGTTAAACATGGAGGGAGTTTTAGTTTGATCACCGTCCGATTTCAATCGTACAAACAGATGGTAGTCGTCTATGGTCAATGGCAAGATATAACTCTATCCATCCGATGTAAATTTAACGACAGTTTAATAAACCTTAGTTTTATTATTGGGCTGATACCATTATAGTTGCGACTTGCGAACAAAAGCCCATATTTTGCAATAGAATGTTTCGTCCTTAATTAACTATGAAGTGGAGGACTGAGGTGAAAATTTTCCATAAATCCTAGCATCTCTGAACTGAAACCCTTCTCCGTTCTTTTTTCCTCTCTCTCGCCACTGCACACTCTCTCTCCACCGTCAGATGTCGATCCTACGGCGCACATATCAACCCCTCCTCTCTATCCGTCACCACCTCCGTCCCCTCTCAGCCGCCACCGCCATTGCACCTATTTCCTCCGACCAGCCTTCGCCCTTCTTCGACCCGTTAGCCCCTCTCGATTACTTACCGGGTTTCCCCCGACCCGATCCGAAGTACAACGAGAAGATCCTTGCCATACCCCGAGCGAGCTCAGGAAAGAACATTTCGGCTAAGGAGAGAAAAGCGGGTCGTGTACCCGCTATAGTTTTTGAACAAGAGAATGGCGAGGAGGGAGGTAACAAGAGGCTTATATCAGTCGAGGGAAAGCAGATTCGCAAATTGGTGGATCATTTGGGAAGATCTTTCTTTCTCTCTAGGCTTTTTGAATTAGAGGTTTGGTCGGAGTTTGCTGGGTCTGGTGAATTAGTGGAAAAAGTTCGAGTTTTGCCTCGAATGGTGAGTTGGATTTTATCCTCTTATTATTTTGATGGTATTGAATCGGCTGTATAAGTTGGTAATGATGCGATTTGTGACGGATTTGTTTGGTGTGTTTTTTGTTTAATTTTTTTATTTAGGTTATTATGGTTTGTTTACTTGGACTACTTAGCATTGAAATTTATATTAGGCGTTACCAATACCCTATACCCTATTCAGATTGAAAGCATACAACATTTGCGGTTTCATTGCTTACTGTTTTTCAAACTACACCCGACCTGGAACTGAATTTCATCTTGTCAAATTTATGTGACATGTATTTCTTTTGATGCTGGATCAATCCGATCTTACAATCGTATTTAAAGTTACTGTTGTGTATCACTTGGCAGATACATCTGCATGCAGGTAATGACGCGCCATTAAATGTAACATTTTTGAGAGCTCCTTCATCAGCATTACTGAAGATAGATGTACCTCTAGTTTATATAGGAGAAGATACTTCCCCTGGTCTTAAGAAAGGTACGTCTCTCTCTCTCTCTCTCTCTCTCTCTCTCTTCTGAAAAAAGGAATCTGCCAGTCATTGTAAATCAGTTCGCAATAATTAAGTACAAGTTGTTTTCCCTAAAATGTTGCCAACCAAAATACCAGGGTCTCTGGTAAGATACTGAGATCCTAGAATAAGCCTTAAATCTGAAATGTGCTTATCCAACATCAATAAACCTAAAACGTTGAATTAACCCTCATGCATAATCAAATTTTAATATGGATCTACTTTTCCTGTTAGTATGATATTTTTAGATGAATAAATGAAGTAAAAGAAATGAACTATGACAGGTGCATATTTGAATACCATAAAAAGGACGGTGAAGTATCTGTGCCCAGCTGATATCATTCCACCATATATAGATGTGGATATAAGCGGGTTGGATGCTGGTCAGAAAATAGTCATGGGTGACCTAAAGGTGCATCCTGCACTTAAGCTGCTCCAATCACCCGAACAACCTGTTTGTAGCATGGTTGGTGCTCGGGCAACTGAACAGAAGAAATCCAAATGATCTTTTTACTATGATTTTACCTTTCTTTGTTAGAAAAGGGATTTATTTTTTCAACTTTTTGGAGTTAAGTCTGGCTAGAAGTAGGGTACTTTGAGAACGGTTGTTTTCTCCATAATTAGAGAAGTGGCTTTTTGTTCCTTTTTCCTGAATAAGAGCAAGACTGTATAAAAAGGTGTCTAGATCTCTCTTATTATTAATTTAATTTTAATGCAAATTTTAGCTCACTACTTCATTGTGAGATGCTATGGTTTTTTGTTCTATCCATTCTTGAGGTTTGAAGATTGGTGGTAGAACTCTTTGAGTATTTCAGCATCAACCAATATCCAAATTTAAAAAAGAACATTTACCAAAACAAAATATATCTGTAATATTATAGTTATGTCCTGATCGTGCAAAATTTATAAATACAATGCTTAAATGGTACATAAAGAGCTGTTAAAAAAAATCATACAAAAACCTAACAGCTCTATAAAAATATCTGCTGAACAAATATTTCATTATAAATGGGAAGAACTTGATTACGTCCCAAAGGATAGAAGGATAGTATAATTAAATGATACTATATAACTTCAAAACTGTCCATGAGATGCTGGCATCGATTTGCTCTTAGCAATGGATGACCTTCTACTTCATCTTGTATCCAGTTCATGAATTAATCATTGATAGGTAGAAAAATGGGACCATAATGTTTGCGTAATTTCGAAACTGGAACTTCTTCTTCATCGACCATGGTCTCGTACCCACTCTCTCCTTCAATGAATATATCCCTGCATTCCTCACTGCAAAATGGTTTATCCCTGAAAGCAACACAAGAAGAAGATGCTTAGTTATTCTACAAAAGTAAGTGATGAACTTTATCTTTGGTATTCTCATCTAATTCCTTTTTTGTCACAGAAAGATGGTTGAATTTATTCAATATGGACCAACCATATGAGCATTCTGTACAACAATATAGT
The DNA here is from genome assembly GCA_964058865.1 of Eleocharis quinqueflora. Lineage (NCBI taxonomy): Eukaryota > Viridiplantae > Streptophyta > Magnoliopsida > Poales > Cyperaceae > Eleocharis > Eleocharis quinqueflora. Next base: position 472,465 of record CAXKVX010000211.1, on the reverse strand, counting down.
TTGTACATTAAAATATACAAGAGATGTGATAAAATCCTAGATATATACATACTGATATTCTGGTAAAAACTGACATATAAAAGAAGATATTGGTAAATATAATGACACTCTTAGGTGTTGGTTGGTTGAAATGAACTTTGCACATAGATCCTTCTAGTTTAAATGAAAGCAAAATGTACACTTACATGTATATGAAAATGTCTCTGTCCTCCACTAGTTCCATATTGCAGAGGCCACAAGCACCCATTAAACTACTGCATCTAGAAAGATCCAATAAATCTGAAATGTTGCTGCTACCAAAACGTGAAAGATCACTACACATATCAAGCCTCTGATCTCCGAAATAATAGGTCGTTAGTGGATCTAATTTCTCCATATGAGAAATGCAAATTGAACCAGCCAAAGTTTCGCTGGAACTCGACTCTTCGCCATTGGAGAAAGGAGATATCCATTCTTCATAAAAGCAATGGCATTCATTTTCAGTCTGTGGTACAACATTTGGAATGTCAATTCGATATTCGTCCTGTGAATGCACACGGTTGCAACCGAAATTGCCTTGTTCAAGAATTGATTTTGAATTATGTTTCTCATCGGAACCAGAGCAACGCGCTTTAGGAGAGCTAATGTGTAGGTATGAAAAATCAAGCTCAGTGGATCCAAGCTCTGTTTTCAAGTTTTCTCCGTCTTGGGAGTATGGTGATTTAGGAGAATTGATATCCAGATATGAAAAGTCGAGTTCAAAAGGCGTTGTCGGGCTCCAAGTAGAATTATCAGTAAGTTTTCCATTCGGATCAAATGAGTTATCACTAAGCTTGACACAGAGAGGCTTGTCAGTTTTTTGCACAACATGATTCGAGGAGGTACCAGATACTTGCTCTGTCATGGCCTTGACTAATAAACAAACAAGATAATAATAAATATTATCACTACGGAGCCTATTAGAGTGAGAACCCATAACCAAACATTAATATCAGAAACTAAGAACTGCAATTAACAATGCACCACAAGTTCCTTCGGATTTTTCTACCAAGCATTCAGAGAAGTTATCAAATAGAAAAGATACTTAGGATTAATAATAGCATGTTAACAGGAAATAAAACCTGTTTCTGCTTTTGTATTAGAGAATGTAAAATATAGATGTTTTTGTCAGAACGGAATTAACCTTTCAGAAAATAAATATAAATCAACCATTTGTTTCATTAAGAAGAAGATTTGGTCTGCTTTAGGCAAATTGAAACAGGGTGACTAAAAGAAGAACATAAACTAATTAATACCTTCTTTCAATTGTTCCACCTTTCTCTCGTTGCTTTTCTTCCTTCGAAATAACGGTGGAACTCTTCGAGAAATGCTTTTCTTCCTTCGAAACCTCTCTCCTCTCTCTACAAAATGGAAATCCGAAAAAATATATGCATGTCTATACTCTATATATATATATGTGTTAGAGGCGCCTCTGTTATTGAAAAACTAACTATTTTTTCTATTTAGTCCTTAGACTTGCAATTATGGTATTTTAGCCCTCAGTTTACTGTACTTCAAGTCTTTTGTTTCATTCCGGGGTATAGTTTGGAATGAAATTATGCACTAATTTACCACATAACACATGCTTTCCAAAATGCTATCTCAATATGATATTTTATGAACGTTTGCAATTAATTTTGCTAAAGATAGCCATGATTGCTTTTACTTGTGGAGAAGGAGATGCCATTTAAGGCCCTCTTGATAGCCGTACAATGCCAAATGCCAATGAGGATATTTGTCCTTTTCTTTCAATAGAATTATCCAGGTATTGATCAAATTGGCGCGCAAGAATCAGTTTCACAAAAGGAACATATATTATTTTTTTCTTTTCTTTTCTCTGTTTTAACAATTAATCAAGTTATTATTTAAGCTAAAATTTCTGTCTGAGAATTTCGGATTTGACAAAACCCGGATAGGTCCGACTCGGCCTGACCCGAGGGAAAATCTATGCGGACCCGTTCAAAAAAAAACCGAGAGTCAAAGACAGGTAGCGGTCAATCTTGTTGGAAAAAACCTGTGTTTAACCTGGCCCGAGAAAGACCCGGCCCGACTCGTCTAACCCGCCATTAACTCATGCAAGACCCGTGCAAATCCATTCAAACCCGCCCAAACCAGCACAAACTCGTGCAAACCCACCCAAACCCGTGCAAACATGTGCAAAACTCATGCAAAACTCGTGCAAACCTGGGAATAACCCGGTCAAACCCGGAAATAATCCATTAAATTAAAAAAAATGAAATTTTAAAAAAATCCAGAAAATTTTAAAAAGAAAGAAAAAAATCCGGCCAACCCGACCCTTACCAAACCAGGCCCGAACCCGCCGGGTTGCTAACCCATTGGTCTTATATGGATTGCGGCCGGCTTAAATATTTTGACCTGTCAAAATCCGGCCCGACAAACACGCCGACCCGTCTAACCCGTTGACCTGGACGAGTTTGACCCGACCCGTTCCGATCCGGCACATTTTCAAATGCCTACCTACCATACAAAAGAAATACATTTTTCTTCTGGTTAATTAATCATGCTGGTATAGTTGCATATGTGCCCGACCAAAATCGAACAACTCACAATTTACCATGATCAGAAACATCCAATTCATGGTCGGATGATTCACAACTAAACTATGACACTGTCAATTATCAATTGTGAACTGTGTTTAAGCATAAGAGCAAACCTTGTTTATTTTATTTATTTATTAAGAAGTAGTTAAACATTATAAGTGCAAATAAATTTGGACAATATTAGTAAGTTAGAATAAAGTGTGAACCATGTACTCAATCATGATTACAAAGTGCAGATAAAAGTACCAACGTTGTATATATATTTAATTGTATTAATTGATTAGTGCAAATAAAGCATGAATAATATACTTAATAGTGCGAATACAATGCAAAGTATAAATTAGATTGGACAACCAAAGACGCAAGCGTTACACAATCATTTCTCAAGCGATATTTAGCGGGAGCGGAGCTACGTGAAAGCATGGTGTATCAACTGAATCATTCTGAAAATAAAGTTTTCAAAATTAATTATGTATTTGAAAAAAAAATTAAAAATTATGCTTATAATTTAGATTTTTTTAAATATGCATTATTTTGAAAAAAAAAATTTTAATTTTAAATCATCCTAAGAAAAATCTTGAATCGGTCCTGATATTTAGCCCTCCCAAATAAGATCTTTCTGTATGATATGAAGAGCGCTTGCTACATAAAGTCAGAAGCACAATTTTCATTGATCTTTTCTCCCATTTTTTTAAAGGCAAAAGTTTTTTGAGTAATATACAGGTAATTTTTTTTCTGAATGGACAATTGTTCATGGTCCATTAATTCTTTCATTTGCCAACTACAATCCCACAATCCATATATATTTGATTTTGTTCTTCACTCTAACATCTTCACTAAATCAATATTTATGCTTTTTCTGGAAATAAAAATCATAAAAATAGTACAAGTTTTGATTAATGCATGAAGCTAGCTCGTGGGTTGGTTTCAATTGAAGTACAATTTCTGGAGATTGGAGTCAAAGAACACATTGTTGAAAGGAAAAGAAATAAAAATGATCAATACCGCAAATTTATTATTAGGCAAGCTTGCTGCTGCTAGAATACATAAATTATGTCTTAACATGACAAAACATACATAACTAATTCAGCTGTCCAGCTTACCTATTGTAGCTCATATTGAACCACTGCAAGTTGGAGATCTGTTGCGGGATTCCTCCGTAAATCATGTTGTAATTCAGATAGTGAGATAGATCTGGTACAGCGCGCTATCTGGGAAGACCACTTTTGACAGGTAAAATTGGAACATATTGTGCGACAGGTCGAGTCGCTGACTCGCTGCAAGGGCTTCTCGCATCCAAACAACACTGTTGCATCTATGGTGAACTTGTTTCTCAAAGGTTCACCTGCACGAACTTGATTTGGGAGTATGACGGGCGATATCACCGCTCAAGTTGTTATGTGACAGGCGGAGGTAGGCCTCGTCGGTTGCGTGTTGGAATAGAGTGGCGGGCAAGGGGCCGGTCAAGTGGTCCCAGCTGATGTCAATGAAGGTGAGACTGGGGAGGAGAGAGAAGAGCACTAAGAATGAGAGTAGCAGAGTGTGATTAGGGGATGATGCCATCTTACTATCTTAGGAATTCATATCTGCTGCTATTTTGGGAAATAATAGGATCTTGTTTTCTTCAGATCTGACTGTCTATTTTTATGTAAAGGATAAAATATATAATACATCGGGGTTAAATTTTATAATATCATACTCCCTAAATCAAATATGGACCGTCCATAGCCTAAAACGCAGAAAATTTGAACAGCTCATCCTGCTGCGCGACAGAAGAATTGCTTCCGGGATAGGCACTGCCCCTGAATTTCGAAACCAGAAAGTCCAGATAAAAAAATTCTGCCTATATGTCTATATTCTCAGGCCCACATGTATGAGTTCGGTTTTTTCCTACATGTATTAATTTTATTCAAATTCATTTTTTTTAAATAAAATTAATTATCTATCCTCTGCATTTGTCAGAGGAGACGATACATGCATCCGTCCACAGATATGAATATGATATATGTTATGCGAAACTTTAAATATCGTGATAAATATGTCGAAAAACCAAACAAATGTCACACGCTTCCTATAATTATAGCAAATTACCATAGTTAACAATTTAACATCATTACAATGTTAAAAAATGATGTTTTAAGCAATATTATAAAATACAGTATTGCGGTTAGTTAATGCATAACACAAACTCAATGGCGAATCTTACAAGAGACTAAACGAGGTTGTCACCCCCTCTTGATTGAGAAAATTAAACAAGGTCTTTCTATTAGAAGTCAATTCTATGAATCAAAGAAAAACGAAGCTCAATTCTATTAGAACCCAATTCTACGATATATGCAGTTAGTTAATGCATAACACATATATAATATGCGAATGCAAATGTGATTTAATAACCAGATTTACAATCAGTAACTTGATTTGATTTTCTAAATATTACTGTATTTTACATACATTTGTATTTTTAATATATAAAATATATCATTCATTACGTTATTAAATATTTTGACGTAATTTATACTCTTGTAAATATTCTGAACGAAATTTATACTTATGTATGTCTTTTTTGTATATTTTATACTAAAATTTTGGATCCTGCTTGGATAGATATTTCTAAATAGAATACTAGTGAGAGACCATTTTTGTTGGCGTCTCCTCAGTTATCAGCTTAGTGAAGTACACATATTAGCAGATTAAAGAGGATGCATATTACATAAAAAGAAACTGAATTTTTATTACTAGTGTCTACTGTTTTTTTTTTTTGGACAATTTTATTGCAACCACATGACTTTATTAATAATTGTTGTGCAAATAAAAAGGGCTGATTTTGCCTGATTATACATTTCACATCATCCAAATAATATTACAGAAAGACAATGTAGTTTTATTTATGATCGCAAAAATCTAAGATATTAAAATTGTTCATAAAATATAATGCACAAGTAAAAAGGTTTTTCGTATACCACTCAACCAGCATTCAAGAGAGCTGCAATTTCTTCAAATTTTTTTGTCTAATCCTGAAAAAAATTAAAATAACATTTATGACCCTCGTTTTAAAAATTTGACAGTCATGATCCTACTTTCTGAACGCATGCGTTTACTTGCATTCTGTAACACACGTGTTACATATCAAAATAGAATTGGATGGGCAATTGGCCTTAAGTTGTGAACGCACACAAGTGAGCGGCTGGACGCTGCGTTTAGACGTGGCGTTCAGATAACGGGTTTTACCCGACCCAGAAACTCAGTATGTTTGTCGCGTCTTCTTGTCCCCCGACTTCACCATTTTAAATTTTTATTCGTCTCTCCGTACAGAAACCTAAAAAATTAAAATCTCTCCCATTGTACTTCTCATTTCTCGCTTCTTCTCTTAGTTCTCTTAGATATATCTCATTCCATCTCTTGTTCTGGAAGGTAAATTTTATCTATCACCTCGTCCTTGTTCCCTACCATACGTGTTATAGTATGTAAAATAAGCAAGAGGCCAAATTAACAAAATTAATAAATATTTCAAATAATTGTTTTGTTATAAATTACACGACAACAATGACTAGTTAAATTGGTTTAACAACAGTGATTGATCAACATGAAATCATTTTAACAATTGTAATCCTAATTTCAAAATTAACCATTCGAACTACCTAATTAAATTAGACAATGACTAATCAAATCAACGTCGCAAAAGGACAACTTCAAAACTAGAATATCAACTATAAATTAGATAATAACAGTAATGAGTAATGACTAATCAAATTTGTTTAACAATAAATCACAAAACGTTAATTCCAAACCCTAAAAACATAATATCAAATATTACAATGATTATCAAAATCTACTTTAATTTTAATGTAATAACTTGTTGTCAATGAAAAGAGCAAAAAATTTAGGGAATAATGAGTTTGAGCACCCTTACCGGAACAGATCTAGATGGTGCATCTAGGGTTTGGTTTGTGCAGACGCAAACGAAAGCAGAGAGCATAGGTGAATCGAGGAGCAGCAGATCCGTGACGGGAAGGAGGTCGAGTAGAGTTGAATTGACGAGTGGTGAATCCAAGAGAGAGAGAGAGATCGAGCAGGAGGAAAGAAAAAAGAGATCACGTAGAGAAAGAGAAATGGCGATTCGACGGAGGAAGAAAGAAAACGCGAAAATTATCAAATCCGGATTAGCGAATTTCGGCTGAGTTGAGTGAACACCAACGTTTACGAAAAGCAACTCAACTGATGCGTTCAAAGTAGGTCATGCTTGTCAAATTTTAGAAACGAGGGTCATAGACTTAATTTTTAGGAAAATGTTATGGAATACCGAATTTGATACGCAATTGATACGGAATGGATGTTTTCATTCAATGAACACCTCCAGTAATTTTTTTCACCTTGACAACTGGACAGTTCCATTTTCTTTCCTATTTGAAACTGTTTCATAGCGTCATTGTTCCAATTGATTCTTGGTTCCGATCTCTTCTTCTCTGGAAAGCATGTTATATTTGTCATGCATGTTATTTCTGTTGTTATGCATATTAATTGAAAACGCCAGCATACAAAATATGATTTTCAGACATGTTATTCTAGTTGTCATGCATGTTAGTTGATTTACTATGCATACTTATTTGGTTATGCATGTTAATTAAAAACGCCAGCATACAAAATATAGTTGTCAGGCATGTTATTCTATTTATCGTGCATGTTGATTGATTTTACTATGCATACTTAATTTGATTATGCATGTTAATTGAAAACGTCAATATACAAAATATGGTTTTTCAGGCATGTTATTCTAGTTGTCATGCATGTTAGTTGATTTACTATGCATACTTATTTGGTTATGCATGTTAATTAAAAACGCCAGCATACAAAATATGGTTGTCAGGCATGTTATTCTAGTTGTCATGCATGTTGATTGATTTTACTATGCATACTTAATTTGGTTATGCCATGTTAATTGAAAACGCCAGCATACAAAATATGGTTGTCATGCATGTTATTCTAGTTGTCATGCATGTTAATTGATTTTACTATGCATACTTAATTTGGTTATGCATGTTAATTGAAAATGTCACCATAGAAAATATGGTTGTCATGCATGTTGATTGATTTTACTATGCATACTTATTTTTTGTTATAAGTTGTTATGCATGTTATTCTAGTGTTGTGCATGTTATTCTAGTTGTTATACTTGTTATTTGATTTATTATGAATACTTACTTATTCTAGTTGTTATGCATGTTAAACTTCATTTTTCTATTGTTATGCTTGTTAGTTAATTTACTATGCATACTTATTTGGTTGTTATGCATGTTATTATAGTTGTTATAGTAGTTTTTGTGATGTAATGTAGCTTAAACTTAATTTTCTGTTGTTATTCATGTTAATTTAAAAACACTTGCATACTTATTTAGTTGTTGTTATGCATGTTATATTTGTTATTATGCAAGTTATTTCTAGTGTTATGGATGTTATTCTAGTTGTTGTGCAGCTTAAATTTAATTTTGTTCTTTTATGCATGTTAGTCAATTTAATATGCATGTTTGCTGTAATAACATGCATAACAACTGGAAAAAATCAATATGCATAACAACTGGGAAAATATGAATATGCACCAAAAAATTAATATGCACTATAAATAAATTAATATGCATTACAAATTCGCATATATACGAAATGAAAATCTATCATATATTAACATGCATTACAAATCGTAACTCAAAACAATTAACATGCATTACAAATAAATTAATATGCATTACAAATTCGCATATATACAAAATAAAAATCTATCATATATTACCATGCATTACAAATTATAAATAAATTAATATGCATTACAAATGAATTAATATGCATTACAAATTCGCATATATACAAAATGAAAATCTATCATATAGTAACATGCATTACAAATCGTAACTCAAAACAATTAACATGCATTATAAATTATAAATAAATTAATATACATTACAAATTAACTGTAGAGAACAATTTGTAAAAAATGAAGAAGATTTTAGGACCAAATGGACGAGCGTATCAATTGCGTATCAAATTGTGTATCACTGTATCAGCTCCCTAATTTTTATTCTTTTAGAGTTAAAAATATTTCGATTTCTTTTGATATAATTCTTTTACTAAATTTATTTGTTTGATAGATATAAAATTGACCGAGATGAGAAACTTTTGAACGGGTAATAAATGCCCATTTCCAATATGGACATAGATATTAGTATCAATGTTCTGCCTCCGGCTGATATCACTAGAAAACTATTGAACAAGTCGTATTAAGTAATGAAGTTTTCATTCCATTAGAAAGAATTCAAAGAAGAAACAGTGGCTTCGTGCACAGCTGGTGCAGCCTACTCATCGGACGTATTCTCTGCACCTCTTTTTAGAGGTATCAAGCTCTCTTTTTTTTAATTACCAATTTCACAAAATGGCGTGTAGAGACTGAAGACTTCTACAGAGTACAATATTGCTTAGTTAACATATACTGTATGTAAACCTTGAAAAGCAGAAATACAGATCTACAAACAAACGTAGAAGTCATAGGCAGAAGCACAATTATGCTGTTATTTTCTCGAGCAACAAGGAACCAAATTGGGGAATGATTTGAGACCCATTTTCAGAATTTTTTAACCTATAGATAATTAAGACACCTTGAAACTTTTCATGACCCAAAAAATTTAATGATCTCTGCAATGTTTCACATTTTGAACTATAGCAAAAGACTATAATATAAATTACTGTTGACTACCTGATATGTAGCTACATGACTAAGGAGGCAGATATAATAAATTACCAAAAATTTCTTGTTTCTCTATACATCTGCTGATATTTGCATTCGCATTGTTCTCGATCATAGATGTATATACACATTGAATTTGATGTACTTAGTAATTCTACATAAACTGACGTAACCAATTCTTGCACAAGTCAACCACCTGCGACGAATTTGAAGTCATTGCCTACACAGAAAATTGAAAAAACAAAATGATGTTTACTGAAAGACAATAGGAACAAACAAAAGAAGCTATCAAGAGGAAAATAATCTCATATGTTGATAATATTATTGATACCAGTCAGCTCTCAATTTTATCAATGAATAATGTAAAATAGATGACCTGATGTGCAACATATTGTACATCAGCAACACTTCCACTTCTCGAAGCAATCTGAAAAGCAGCTTTCAGCCGACCACAAATTACAAGGGCAAGTACTTTCCTACATTTGCATAAAGAGAACAGCAGTCAAAAAGCCTATTTGCATGCTACATAAAATAAGGCCCTTTAAAAATGATCGGTACAAAAGTACCTGTGGCTGCTCTTTATCATATCTACAAGTTTATCAGGCCTCTCCCTATGCTTAGTAGCGTAGATACTTATGGCAGTACTTACAACCTGTTGTCAACATAAATAATAACACTACCCTTTAATTTTCGCATCTAATTAGCAATTTTCTGGTACAAGATCTGTGACACGTTATCAGAATGGAAGAGCCACCATTCTGAACTTAACTGTTCATATTTTTATCACTTTCCATTGCAGAAATCAGCCAGGTTGCACCCACAATCAAAGGGTTTCTACCATTACCATACTGGTACCAAACCACACCAAAATCTCTTATTGACATTAGCATCCAGTGTTTCCGAACATATGTAACTCCAGCTCCAAAGGAACCAATACAATTGCTCCAGGTTCAAAACTTCTCAGTTATATTACCATCAGAAAATGAAGTTCACAAGTTGCAAAATTGAAAATTACCTGGTCCCAGTCATCATCTCCTATAGTGCCTTTAATGTTCTTTAGGAACTCTGTTATATCCTTGCTTCTTTTCTTTAGACCAAGATTAGTAACTACTCCCGCATATATATCCAAGGCTGTAAGTCCAATAATAATCACACTTTTCTAAGTACAAGTTTATTTTCTATCAACAAGTGGCTTACAAGTAGGGCGGTTTATGGACAAAATGGACTGAACACTATTGAACATTTATGGAATGGACTATTTCTTGGTCTTGGTTAAAATTCAGTCCAAGTCAATTGATAAAACTGAACTGGACAAATTATGAACAAATTGTGGACCAATTGCGAGCTCAGTGTGGATTAAATGAAAATATGTTCAAACATTCCAATAAATCAACCAAGTTCTAACTCTGTTTCAGAGAGAGAACTAAGTTATTCGCACAAAGAAACCTAAGTTATTCAATACAGTGATGAAAGAGCTTTCATTTAAAGATGACAGTGCAATGTGATGTCCAGAATCATGTTCATATGGTAAGTTAATGGACAAATAATGGACATTATTCGGTTATAAGAAGAACTGGATATTAATAGATAATTATGGATTTGGTTTGGTCATGAACTTCAACTCCTCATTAGCGGACTAAGCTGAACATGGACAGGAACCCGTCCATTAGCAACCCTACTTACAAGTTATAGTACTGATTTCACTACCATACAAATTTGCCTAAAGAATTAAATTATATGTAATCCATTCTAACCAGCAGAGATGTAATCAAACAAAGTAATAATATCTAATTAGCACGGAAACCATAATGTGTTGAACCAGAAAATGAAGACTACCTGGGAGGTTGAAATCGCTCAAAATTTGGAATGCCAAGTGAAAATGCTTTTCTGCCAACGTCTCTACAACCACACACCTTCTCCTGTGATAACAAGTCATACATTACATTATAAAAAGCCACAAAAAACAGTTCATAAAGGCTCATAGCTGAAAAATATATATACAACAACAACAACAACAAAACTTTTAATTCCAAACAAGTTGGGGTAGGCTAGACATGAGACCCAATTGGAGTAGTGAAAAAACAACACAGATAAAAATAATATAACAAATAGTCAAATAATAATATAGTATCTATAACAATAGTAATAACTCTAAAAATAACAACAATAGCAAATGGCAAATATCAGGCATACTGCCACAAGAAAAAATGCCCTTTTAGCTTTATATACACACAACACACACTTGTACACAGTTATACACACATATCAACGGATTAAGTTTCATGCATATTTGAAGAACATGGGAGGTGGAGACAATCCAATCCAAACTTCTGAAATATTGGAACTTTTGAAGGGCAACAGACATTTCTTAACAAATATGAAAAAAAAAAAAAATTAAACCTGAAAGTTTCAGGGTCACTGGGATTTCCAAAAAGAGATGTTTTCCACTGAGGCCCCTCAGCAGGATTTAGTGCTTTAACCACATCAATCTGACCAAAAAAATAATGAAATATGAAGAACATGTACATAATGTTTACACGTCTATGTTTAGGCAAGAATGGTGAAAAGTACCTGAAAGGAAACGCGGGGTGAAAACTTCAAAATCATTTCTTTTGTCATTTTATCCGATGCACTCTTTATACGAGTAGCATTCTTGGGAACCATTCTTGGAAGGGGGCCTGCTGGCTTATCTCGTGCTAGGGCAGCTTCATCAAAATGCATCTATATCAAAAAAAAAATGCAAAGAGCATAATTCTGTCAGCACATTTTTTAAAATATTAAGATGGACAAATGTAGCAATTTGAGTTTAGTATTTAGAAATTGGTGTTTATAAACAAAGAACGACATGATTTGCAAGGCAGTAGGTTAGGTATCATAATGTGCACAGCTTGGCAAATCATTTCATTGAAAACACCAAGCAATAAACAATATGGAAACCAACTGGTGTAAAAAACTTTAATGATATAAGCAGTGAACCAACATGAAAGAAAAAATATTAAATTTTAATAACACAGTTTTGGACTAGTACCTTTGCATTAGCAAGGTGATTTAGAGCTTCCTCCTGAGACATAGAATTCATAAATAACTGTATGCAACAGAGACCAGCAGCAACATCATCCCCTTTAATGACCTAGCACCATCAAACATGATTAAGAGTTAGAATATTCCTTTGCAAATTATATCAGTTAAACACTTAAACACACAAACAGGAACGAACACACAAACAGAAGAAAATAAAAAGCAAAAGGCATACCAAAAACTGATATAAATAATTGAAATGACGATGTATTTCACAGTAGTTGCATATGCGTATAAGCATGTTAAACGCATGATCTTTCATTCCCTGGTCCTGCTGTACAGTTGGAGATTCCATATTTGCTTTCAGTGTGCCAGCCAATTCTGACATGGCACCATAACCAATGCATAGGTCGCACAAATCATCCAACGAACCATAGTCGTTTGCCAGAGAATCAGATCTTTGGATGGAGGATGTGGATCCTGCGCCGCCTCCCTCAAGTTGTAGAGAAGGGAAATTTGACTGCAGAAAGAAAGAGCATGCCTCTTCATAGTGGCCATGCTTGAACATAAACAGAAGCAGCTGAGGCCGTGCATACTGAGAAAAATGAAACAAAAAGATGGAATAAAACAACATGCACATAATGGAGAAACAATACCATTTATCTGAAGCAATGCATTCTGCATGAATGAATTATTAACTTGCTGCAGGCGTACAAAATTTTTCTATTTTCTTGCCATGACCTCAACTTGCTCTATCATGTGATACTTTTTTGATTCGCTAATGTTGTATTGTCTTTGCGTGCATGCATGCACGTGTGCATGTATTGGAGGGGATGGGAGCTTTTTTCTTTACTTATTTATACCTAGTGCCATCATACAAAAATGCTTAATGTTTTATAATATTCCCTTGTACCTTGGTACCTAGGAGTCCAGAACTCATAAGCAGTAGCATAAGGTAAATTACCATAAAAATGGGACCAAAGAAGGAAAAATAAAAGGTAAACTATAACAAAAACAAGGAGAAAAAGATTGCATGCCTCTTGCAAATAGTGGATACACTCTGCATAGCGAACAGCATCAAGATTGCTACGTGGGCCTGCATCCATATCTGTTTCAGACAAAATAGAAAGGCTATACAATGACAGTCTCGACTTCTCTGACCTCGGGAAGGTAGACGGCATGTACAAAACATTTAGGTATGCATCAGCTGAGAGAGAGTCATCTAGGATACTTGCAGCACTTTTAGCCAAGTTCTCGTACCTGCAAGCATCTTTTAACTATCTTTTAAACACAATATGTATTATCCTAATCGAAGGGGAGCCTTGGCTCCTTGGCTCCTTGTCACCAGGAGGTCACGGGTTCGAGTCGTGAATACAGCCTCTTGCAGAAACGCAAGAAAAGACTGCGTACAAAGACCCCAAAGTGGTCCAACCCTTCAGCTATGTACACCGGACTGCCCTTTTTTATGTATTATCCTAATCATATAGTAACATACTATACAAGTGGTATTTATCTGTTGCAATTTCATTTTTTTGGGTTGCTTGTAGGCTTCTGTTTTTTGTTAATAATTAGAATACTTCAACAACGCCTTTTGTCCCAAACAAATTGGAATGAAGTCCATATTGGATTTCACTTTCATAATATTGACTGAATTTTTATGTTGGCTCGCCAAACCTATCACAACCCTCCTCATTTCCAAACTTTCGTAATTAGAATACTTATTGAGTAAATAATTAGCCTGACAAAAATGCTGCATGTCAATTGCCTTTTCTTACTGGCATACTTTCTTTTGACAATGCATACCTTTTGTCAATATTTTCTGAGTTCCTTTGTCCGTAATTCTATCCTTTTTATTGTTGTAAAGTTAGAAATAGAACTAGCCGTAAATGTAATTATAGAAAGTTTAGGAACCTTTATGTAAAGTTGAGATTATAAGTGTGAATAGATCACAATGGAGAGATCATCCACCTTTATCCCAAATACAATTTGGTATCAGAGTCAGGTTAGGCGAGGACTAAGAGACAACAACGGCGCGTCAGTGCACGTGTGGGATATGCACAACTCGTTGCTTCCGTTGCGACCTCCACTTTCGCGTGTTTCCACACTCACGATTTCTCCACTCGCGACTTGTTGTCGCTAGGGTTTTGTTGAACTAGAAAGTGACGATCAGTTGTTGTTGAAAGTAGGAGAATGACAAGAAAAACAGAAGGTACTCTCAGAGGAACAACTACTTCAAGTGGAGCAACTTCTCACTTCTCTACTCCAATACCACCGACCAATATCAAACTTGTGGGTGCATCAAACTATTTGGTATGGGCAAGACAGTACCCTTATGAACTTGAAGGCACGTGGTCTACATGTGTATGTTACAAGAGAGTCCAAGAAACCTAGTGTTGAGAAGCACTCCAAGTGGGATTCAGAGAATAATGTGGTCTCTGTACTGCTCACCAATGATGCACTCCTGCCTTAATTCATCATGTATGAGACTTAGTGTGGGATGCGGTTGCTTTCATGTACTCATGTTTCATACTATTTGGTGTGGGATGCGGCTGCTTTCATGTACTCTTAAAAGGAAAACAAGGCAGAGGCATTTGAACTGCAGACTAGAGCTTGGAATTTGAGACAAGGAGAATTAAGTGTGACCGAGTACTATAATGAGCTTGATGCCATGCATAACTAAGTGCTCCGAGTGCTCGGAAATTTTCTCAAAAAGAGAATCAGATTCGGGCATATAAGTTCCTAGATGGGCTTTAATCCTGAATTTGATCTGATTAGACAACAACTCACCCAAAAGGAGCCTAGTGTGACTCCTATGGAAGCATTCATGGCGGTGGTGCATGAGGAGAGTAGGCAGAAATTGATGACATCAGCAACAGTCTAAGAAGGTGCCATAGCAGCCGTAGTAGCTCCAAAGAAAACACAATTGTCACCGATTGAGCGCATATGTGATTACTGTCACAAGAAGGGTCACACCCGAGGCACCTGTTGGGACCTACATGGAAGACCTGGAGGTGGCAGTGGAGGTGGCAGAGGCAGGTCTGAACATGATGGTGGTCACCACGGTGGCGGTCATGATGGTAGAGTGGGAGGTGGACGTCAAGCCCACACTAGTCACAAGGCACCTGATGGAAGCAGTGGGTCTAAGCCCACTATGGAGGATGTGGTAGCCCGATTGACCTCACAGGTGGCAGCATTAAAGGCACGATTCATCGGCTCATCATCCAAAGGAATCATCTCTTTTTACAATCAATTTCACTCTTCTCTACTTTCTATTCTCCTTCCTCTTTCAAAAGGTGAGGGTTATCATTCTCCCTCTCTCTCTTTACCTACTCATGTCCTTAAGGAATTGACTACCAGTACAAGTTTCGACAAAACTTGGATAGTTGACTTAGGAACTTCTCAACATATAACCCATGATCCAACGATTTTTAAATCCTATAAACCACACTCAGGTAGAGATAAGGTCCAAACAGCTTTTGTCCAATAACAGGAAGTGAGAATGTTGATTGTAACTCTAGTATTCGGCTCTCCTCTATACATCATGTACCAAACCTCACCAACAGTCTCATGTCGATTAGCCAACACAGGGAGGAGGCAGTTTCGGCCATGATTCAGGAGGAGAGCCGAATTGTGTTGCAGGCTGGGGCAGGGGCACTCTCTAAGGTGTTGGCAATCTCTCACGTAGGAGGTCTAGAGCTGAGACACAGGAGTGTTACAATTATGGAGAGGTAAGTCACTTGCAAGTTGCATGCCCCAAGCCACAGAAGAACAAGGACTCAGATGGTCGAGGCCATCCTGGAGGTCGTGATCGTGATCGTGGTGGTCGTAGAGGTGGTGGAAGAGGAGGCTATCGGGCAAATCTGATGGAAGAGGATAAGGATAACAGAGGAGTAACAAGTGTTGCTCTCTCAGAGGAGAAAAATGTGATGCTTGATATGCTGGTGAAGAAGAAAGGCAGCAAGTGATGGAAAGAGAGTGTTAGATGACACGATGGATGGTGAATCTACCTCATCTTCTGAAAGGAACAAGGCTGTCCATTATGCTTATGATGCACATGCATTTGTCGTTATCCAGCCACTAGACCGAGTGAGTGGATAGTTGATTCTGGTGCGTCCAGACATGTGACAGGTGTTGCTGGGGAGTTCTCTTCTTACACTCGCCTGGCAGTTCTAGGGAGCATTCAGACGGCAAATGGCACGGCTCAGCCAGTGGTTGGTAAGAGTACGGTTGGATGTACTAGCTCTCTAACTCTAACCAATGTTTTGCATCTTCCTTCCTTTCCGGTGAGCCTCTTATCTATAAGTGTCATCATTCTCCAACTAAATTGTGTTGTTTCTTTTGACATTCCTAAGGTGATATTTCAAGAGAAGCGGACGGGCACTTGAAGCAGTTTTTAGTTCCATCTCGAGGCTTGGGACTGGCACATGGCATAAGAGCTAGTGGTACTTGGATAGAGTGGGAATAGACTCAGCCCTCTCATCCATTGTGGAGTCAAGAGTTAGGAGAAGTGTGGAGGACTTGTTTCATCACAGACGCTTGGGTCATCCTTCTTTTAGTCTTTTGAGTCGATTGTATTCCTCTTTATTTGAAAAAATTTAATAAGGACGAGCTTGTGTGTGATGCTTGTGAGTTTGGTAAATATGTTAGGAGCTCTTATGTTAGTTCTGAAAGTAGGAGTTCATGTGTTTTTGATTTGATACACTCTGATGTATGGGGGCATTGTCCCACAACTGCTGTGAATGGATTTTGATATTTTACGACTTCCATAGATGTTGTTCCCGTGTGACTTGGATTTATTTGATGAAAAACAAAAGCGATGTGTTTGCTTGCTTGCTTTAAAGATTTCCACAAAGGAGTTCAGACTCAGTATGGAAAGGTTGTGAAAGCATTAAGATCTGATAACGAGACATAGTATACCAATCAAGCTCTGATACCAAGTAGAAATTGAGCAAAAAAGGTGTCTTTTCATTGATTAGCAAGTGAATATATATATAGAGATACAATCTTTTTTCAATCTAGCCCCTCAAAATACCCGTAATGATCCTCTTGCACTAAAGACCCTACAAAAAATACTAAACTTGAAACTTAATCGAAATTACTACAAAATATCACAAATCTCAACATATTTGATGCATAATAAAAGTGAAGTTCTGGATTGTTTTCAGAATTTTCACAAGATGGTTGAAACTCATCATGGAGAAAAGGTAAAGATACTTGGGTCCGACAATGGCACAGAATACACTAATAAAGCAATGCAGGAATTTCTAAGGAATGAAGGCATTGTTCACCAAACGACTTGTGTGAACACTCCGAGCAGAATGGAGTAGCAGAGAGAAAAAATAGACACATCCTGAAAGTTACTAGGTGTTTATTGTTCTCAATGAATGTACCCCAATATTTGTAGGGAGAGGCAACCAAGACTGCAGTTTACCTGATCAATAGGATGTCGTTGAGAGCTGTGGAGTTCAAAACTCCAACTGAGATCCTCACAGGCAAGAATCATTCAAGATACCTCCAAAAACCTTTGAGTGTGTGTTCCAAGAGTTAGTAAATTGGATGTTCGAGCCACAAGTGTCTTTTGTAGGTTACTATAGAGAAAATAAGGATTATAGATGTTATGATCCCATAAAGAAGAGGATGTATGTATGAGAGATGTTATTTTTTTCGTGAATCTGAACCTTACTTCTCCTCTACATTTGGTCCAACAGTACTTAATGACTATCTAGATACAGTTTCTACATATGTGAACACGACTAGTGAGACTAGTCGAGAGGGGGAGACAGATGGAGATGGAGATGGAGATGGAGATGAGGAAGGAGTAAAGGAAAGTGAGATTGGTGATGTTGTGACAGAGCGGGAGGCACCCGCGGTAACTAATCCGGTGAGCACGGATTCAGACCCGATTGAGTCGGATATTGTCCCACCACTTCCAAAGTATTATGTCCAAACACGCCAGAATGAGACCAAGCAACAAGGTCAAGTAGAAGACCAATACCAATTACCTCCGCGTGTTGATAGCTCCTCCGGACCCACATATTCAGATAATACTCCTATTTCAGAGATAAATCTACCTATTGCTCAAAGGGGTTCAGATCTTGCACTGTAAAGGGAAGTACTAAACCCTCAACATCACACCCCATTTCAAACTTTGTTTCTCTTGATAATTTATCATCAGCTTTCAAAGCCTTCACCACCTCTCTACATTCAATTATTGTTCCTTGTGATTGGAAAACAGCAATACAGGACCCAAGGTGGAAAGCTGTCATGATTGAAGAGATGAAGGCTCTCACAAAAAATTGCTCTTGGAAAATTACTCCAAGGCTAGCCGGGAAGAACACTGTTGGTTGTAAATGAGTGTTCACGGTGAAACACAATTCCGAAGGGAAGGTAGATAGACTCAAAGCAAGGTTGGTGGCTAAGGGATACACGCATAAATATGGCATAGACAATGAGGAGACCTTTGCTCCTGTGGCAAGAATGGATACAGTACGTACTCTCATTTCGTGTGCACTTAATCTTGGGTGGAATATTGAATAGTTGGACGTGAAGAATGCTTTCCTCCATGAAGACCTGAAAGAGGAAGTATATATGAAGCTACCTCCTGAGTTAGAGAATGAGCAATTGGCGGGCAAAGTTTTCTGTTTGAAGTGCTCCTTGTATGAATTGAAACAATCATCCAGAGCGATAGGTTCTCAAAGGCGATGATTAAAAAGCGATACGTACAAATCAAAGCTGATCATATAATGTTCATTTAGAGAAAGAATGGGAGGCTGTCCTTGTAGTGTATGTGGATGACATTGTGCTCACTGGCAATGATAATGTGGAGATGAGAGAATTAAGCGCAGTTTGGCCACTAAGTTTTGAGATGAAAGATCTTGGTGTCTTACGTTATTTTTTGGGCATTGAAGTGGCAAGGTCACAAAAGGGAGTCTTTCTTTCTCAACATAAATATGTCTTGGAGTTGTTACGTGAGGTTGGAATGTTTGGTTGCCGACCATCCAATACACCAATTGATTCAAATCATTAGCTGAAAGTGGGCATTGGTGATCCGGTAAATCGGGAAGGCTACCAAAGATTTGTGGCGAAGCTCATTTATTTATCTCACCCGACATGACATTAGCTATATGGGTGTTGTGAGTAGGTATATGCATGACCCTAGAATTGTACATCAGGAGGATGTATATCGGATCCTTCAATATCTCAAGGGTTGCCCTAGAAAGGGGTTACTCAGTCAAGGAAATGAGCATATGAAGATTGAAGTGTATACCGCTGCAAACTGGACGCTGCCAAGATGACCGAAAGTCAACTTCAGGTCACTATGCGTTTGTTGGAGGAAACTTAGTCTCGTGGAGAAGTAAAAAACGGAATATTGTGGCGAGGTCAACTGCCGAGGGCAAAGTATCGTGCCATGGCTCTTGGTATTAGTGAAGGAATGTGACTGCAAACAATTTTACTCGAATTGGACCGAATGAAAAAGGTCCTATTATTTTGTGACAACAAAGCAACGATTTACATCGCAAATAATCTGATGCAACACGATAGAATGAAGCACGTTGAAATTGATTGTCACTTTATCAAGGAGAAACTTGACAATGGGATCATGTCTCCCATTTGTTCGAACGACGGAACAATTAGCTGATGTATTCACTAAGGGTTTACATATTGCTAAGTTATCCGATGTAATTAGCAAGATGAACATGAGAAATATATATATAGTTCATAGTGTTATAACTAGAACTAGTTGTAAATGTAATTATAGAAAGTTTAGGGACCTTTACGTAAAGTTGACATTATAAGTGTGAATAGATCACAGTGGAGAGATCATCCGCTTTTATCCCAAATACAATTTCTATATTACAATTACCTATTTTGACATGTTCTGATTTACAGAAATACTTTAGTGATTCCTTAATCTTTTTACAATAAATATAAGATTAAGCATCTTTTTAATATATATAAGAGCTTCCATTAGCCCGACACCTATCAGCCTATCACTATCTGATGCTGGGTCTGCGGTTCATTAGGCATGGGTTATTGCTACAAACAATGGCTAAATCTTTAGTTTTAACTATACCAAAACAATATATAAAGAGAAGGAGCAGTACATTGAACGAGCGGATGAGACATCGACAGGTGGGCTTCCTTCAACAGCATTAATGATATCTAAAACAACTTGGGTGGTGTCCTCTCTGTGTAATTGCACAGCTTGCCTGCATTGCACATTGAACAAAAGTAAGTTGCCTAACTTCAAAAAATCTTAGTAAATGGGAAGATAAATGTTACCGACTTGAATTTTACACGAGCCTGAGCATAGTGCTCCATACGAATTAAGGCATGACCCCATGCATTCCAAACAGGAAAGGCATCAATCTGAAATTCAAAAAAAAAATTATTTCCCCAATGTCAGGAGTGGAACAATGGAACAAACAGAAATTTTCCTTAGTTCACCCCCGGCCACTCCCCCAAGCCTCCTGGTTTCTTCAAAATTAGACTCCCAAAGAGAGAGACTTCAACGTAAAGAATGACACTGGAATCTATGGTGAAAATGTAAAAACAGTACAGGAGTAATTCATAAAAAAAGAAACACTTGTTTTCCTTGTACATATGAAATATGATTAGATATAAGTTCCTGTTCAAGAAATTTATTATTTTGCATGAAGTATGCAACGTAAGTCCATATACTCTCAAATGAGCAGTCCAAATGAATATTTATGTCCAGAAAGCATAATAGATACCTTGCATTTCTTACAAGTATAGATGGCCATGCTGTACAGTTCATCCTTTATCAACTGATCCCTAAGCCGACTAGATGAATCCTTGTCAACAGTGTCATCAAGTGAAGCCAAAATTCCAGAACCCAGCAAGCTCTGTAACAGCTCAGCCCGGCCTAGCCAAAGCTCCGCCTGGCCCAAAAGATCTGAAATTTCACCTTGACTTGGGCTTACACCACCAGAAGCCATTGATGCATGGTCACTTTCAAGTTGGCTCCTTTCAGAACTACTTGATGTATCTGCACCAATTTCTGTGTTCTTCCTCAGCAGACTTCTTGCATATGCTAATGCCTACAAACCAGATTGTTACTACCAGTTACAGGTTATAATTTGATCTGATTAAATGTGTCCGGTAATGGTAAATAAGGTGTAAGAATTTTACATTCTGTTTTGACCTTCAGGTAATGCTGTTTTACAAGCTTCTTTATTATTACTCACTAGAGACACTCTGGGTAGGTTAATGCTGGAATATCAAGATACGTTAAAAATGTCCACAAAAGTTCACAATCAGCAGTATATACACATCCCGGGAAATACCAGCACATAAGAGCTCTTATTTTGGTCTTCCAGCAAAAAAAAAATTATCCTTCTGTAAGCGTGAAAGCAAAAAAACCAAAACTAAAGTACATTTTTTGTTCGCTTTGATAAATCTCGCCCTAATGGAAGGAAACATACCTGCACATAAGACTCGGTGGCATGATATGCCCGTGACATGATCTCCATTGAAGCACCACGTGGCAGATACTGGGAGCTTAGTACAGTTTGCATCTGAGTTATGCACAAATTAAGTGCTCCTTTAGCTGCCACCGATTCATCAGAACACAACGAAAGCAAAGCCTTGTATTCCCAAAAAGAAAAAGGCAGAAGTAGGAAGATAAACAATAATTTAGCTTTCATTGGTAAAAAAAATAAACAACTTATCAAGTAGGTCAATTGGACAACTACCATAGACCGGATAATTAGGTGACCCTCCAGCCGAAGCTTGATATTAAAGGTTGAATAGAGTCGGAGACTCTTAGTGCTGCTTCTTGCAAGCAGTTCATTACAAAGAAAGCAGGGAAAAAAATACAGAATGCCAGTAGTCATCTGGTTCTGCCAGACACATGGCTATCCAAACTGAGTGGTTGTAGTGGAAGAAAACCAAGGAAAAATCTTCAGAGAAGGAGAAAAACACCTTAAATAGTGTAATATCAGGAGAAGAACTATATCGATGAGCTGACCGGATCTCATCATTCTTTATCGGGTCACCTGTTAAGACCCACTCCTCTGAAACTGAGATAAACTGGACCCTCTCTGAACTGTCATTAGGTGATCGATCCCCTGGTAAGCCACATTCTGTTGGCCCAAGATTAGAGCTCTTTCTCTTCTTTTGGTCACTATTTGGTGTACTTTTTACTGGAGTGCTGGAACTACCATTGTCTCGGGAGCCCCATGAAAATGCTCTTTTCTGAAGGTTGCCTATGCTCTCTGTAATGCTTAGTTTAGGAGGCTGAGAAGCAGTGCTTGATTTCTTCTGCTTCTGTCTTGTAACAGATATTGATATGCGGTTTCCTCTGGGAACAGAGCTGACATTGACTATGATAGCCTTTTGGGCGTATTTTAATATCAGGTTGTCATCTCTCAGTGTTGGGAATTCTTTCAAGACCTATAAAAGAATAAGAATTTGTAATCCACAAATATGATGCAAATGCCAAAGCTATCAGCAAATACCAAAAATATGAGAAATATTTGTTGTAAACTGGTGCCTCCATGGTAACTTCTTCTTTTTTCTGAAGGTTATGTTGGCAAAAAAATGTGGCAAACTACCAGCAAGGAATGGAATAAACAGACCTTTAGGGTAATCCTCACTCTACAATGCAACCTTAATAGGCCTAAATGGGCTTTCAACAATAAATAAAACAGGAATTCTAAAAGAGGCTAGAAGGTTAAAGTATAAGGGAGGAAGAAAAAAAGAAAGACAAGTTACCAAAGAAGCAGATTGGAGCTGCTTCATCATCAAAAGAACTTCTAGAATCAACCGGGGGTGTTCGTGCAATGCAGAGCATTTCTGTTGCTGAGGCAATGGCAGAAGGGCCAAGACACGCAATCCCAAGGCCCATGAGTTAAGCCTCTCTAGATCAGTTTCTGAGAGGTTCCCCACTGTTCTTTTAAGGAAAAAGTGCACCTATATATAGAGAGAGTGAGGACCAAACCTAAAATAGTGTTTGTTTGGGCTTACTTCTAAACACATGTATTAAAGACACGGAGTAATATTGAATATTTAAAAATCAATATGGTACCAGTTATGACCCATAAGTACATACAGGAAGTAAAGCAATAAAAGGCTTTTTCATCATACCAGTAGCTGCTTGGAGCGCAGATCAGGCAAGAGCTCCATGGCCCCGATGGCAACTGGAAGGGCATCATCAGAATCATGCAAGGAGGAGAGGAAGCGTGAGGCTGCAGCAGGACCCCCACCACTTAGTGGGTCTGAGGTTAACAACTTGACGAGTTGGCGGCCTTGGAGCTCTCTACGAAAATTGGTAGATAGAGATGCACTCTCTGCCACTTCTAATGCAGCAGAAACGGCACCTTTACTTGCAAGTCTTAATGCAAGTCCTTCACCGTCAGCCTTGCATGAAGCTTCCACCTGAGAATTGTAACAACTGCTGCTTGACAACATTGATCTGAGCTAATAGATATAAAATCTAAACATGACGGCATCGGTAGGACGAGTATACTGGTACTGATATGCAAACAAAGGATTAATTTGTACTAATGAATTCCCCCAATCAAACATCTAGTACAATTAATGGTTATATGATGCAATTCTCACACCAGCACAGGTCATACAATAATCCTTCGTTGAATACTGTATGGTTAAATAAATTAGAGTGAGTAATAGACCTCCTGCCAACTATTATAACAGTCATCAGCACTTAAAATGTGTCGGTATCTCTGCAAAGCTTGCCTCTTTTGAACAACCTAAAATGCAAAAGACAAAAATAAACAAGTTGATATTCTGAAAATGTGCACATATATACATATATGACAGACATTAGAAGGTACCTCATTCTGCAAGGGATCAGCTTCAGGCAGGTGGCAAATGCACATGCTGAGCACATTTATTGCGGCATCAAGGTTCCACTTGTGCAGGTGCCTGTACCCATTTCTCTTATCAGTACGCCACATAACTTTTAACAGTGCTCTAAAATCTCAAAGGTTGTTCTGATCCGTTATTTCAGTTCCAACAATGCCCTAAAATCTAACGGTGGCAAACCTTGATTGGACCCAAGAACCAGATAGAAATCTGGATGCATGAAACGGAACCAAAATCTGCATCTCATGCTAACCTGAACCAAAACCTGAGACAAGTGGACTCAGCATGACCAGAACCTGAATTGCCCAAAATCTATACGACCATACAAAAACACGATCCTTACACTGTTTCATGTATTTGACAATAACTCAACAAAAAACACACAAACTTAAACCAACTTTTACTCAAAAAAAAGCTCCATGTTATCAGTTTAACTATTGAAAAAAAGGTATGAAACCAATCAAACCCAGTTGTCATGTACATTTAAATTGACCCAAATCCTACCTGTAACATGAACAGACCGAAACCTCCTAATTGATCCACACACTTGAATTTACTCAGATCCAACTGAGCCATTACTTGTAGAAACACGACCAGAGCACTAGAATTGGCCTTGGCCTGACTAATCACTGCCCGAATTGACCCGAAATGGAGTTAACTGAAACCGACACAGCCCTCACCGACCCAAGAAACCTGGACCAGAAATCAAACCTAAACTCAAAATGATCAAAACCAAACATGACCCATTCCAAACCCGACCCAACTTCCCTGATTGCTGCCACCACTCAAATCAAAGCAAAATTGATGCAGATACGAAATTAATGGCTTTCTAAATTGCAAAGGTCCCTATTCAAATTGGAAAAAAACATTTCAACATACTTGAGAGCAAGCTGAGCAGCTAGCTGCTTGTCTCTAAGCCTCAAACAGTATTGCCACGTAACACTGTCACAATCACGGGAGCTAGACTGCAATTGATCAGACGTCTCCTCGTCACTTCCAATCAGAAGTTGAAGCAGCCGATCCGAAGCACCATCCCGGAGGCACTTATCAGATACTGCCAGGGCATCCATCAGTTTCCCTTCATTGATTAATCTTCAGATAACCAAAAAAGGATGTCAAATGATAGCATCCACATGTGTGCGCGTACACACAAATCCTATATCATGTAAAGTGAGAAATATCTTATATGTTTAAATGCCAAAACACACTCTTCAATGAAATGATGGGGGTATGTTAAGCATTTAAAGAAAAAGGACAGATGGGAAATCAAGCATAGAGAGCTCCAGTGTTTCACAGGACAAGACATTCTCATAAGGTAATGAGATACTTCAGATTTATGAGGATTATGCAACGAATCTGTAAATTCAAAGAAAAATCGAGTACTTTTCAACAGCTGTTTCATATGGGTCTTCGGCATCGTCAAATGAAATGCAAGCACTCTGATCAATCCATGCATCTGTTACTCCAGATTCGTCTTTTGAGGTTAAATAACTGAAGTCAACACCAGCAGATAGATTTCCGTCCGCAAATGGTCCACTGATTTCGGATTCAGGTTCCAGTTCTGCTTCCCTTAACCTCTTAAGACGAGATCTTTCAATCTTTTGTTGGGTAACAGTTTTGGATGCTAAGGATGATTCCGATACTCGATGAAGGTTGGATTGTACCTGAATCCACCGGTTCAAAGTTGGAAATCTGCATCAAAATATTACAAATATCGTTTAGATGGTACTTTTTTGCAGACTCTTTGTCTGACAAATTGAAACATAATAGCAAAATAAGCTTTAGTTTATTTGTGTTCTTGCAGAGAACAAGAATATTTTCATCGATAGAGGTACCCTCTTAAGGAACGACATAAACTCAAGAAACAAGATTCGCTCATATGTTTGGGGATATCGCAGGACAATGGGGATAACCCCACCCTCATTCCAAATCAACTACTCCCCGAGGTGCAACAAAATTGCAATTACGTTACAGTTTCATGGAAATATTTTACCTTTCAGATTGCTCTAGTGTAAACTCATAAAAAGACCGCTCAGCCTCACTATCTCCAACTATTAGGGAGCTTCCAAAAACGCCTGCCAAAACTGCCCTCACAGGAGAAAGATTGGCCATAGTCTTCAAAACCTCAAGCTGGAGGGGATAAAGGGGCTTCTGAAAATTTGTCAATGCTGACTTGTATGAAACCTCACTTTTAGGTGAGTTATTGTTTTCAGAAGTTGTAGGATATATTGGCATCCAGGCCCAGCTGTAGCTTGACCTTGGTGGAAAAACTGGGGGCACGCACGAGGAGATTACCTCATGAACAAAGTCTACACCCATGGCTTCTGCAGCCTTTTCAGCAGCATCAGTGCTTCCTCTTTCAAACACCAGTTGTGTCAGGAGCTATGAGCAAAAGAAGGACAATCAACAACAACGATAACAAAGTCTATAGTCCCAAACAAAGCTGATGGTGTAAGCTGGAGATGAAACCGATAAATCGGGTTTCATTTCCATGATAATGGCTGATTTTTTATGTTGGCTCGCCAAGCCTATCACAACCCTCCTCCTTTTCCTTATAATAAAACTAAGAATATTCACCATCAGCTTTCTTAATTTACAGGGGAGCTAATTTCCTTTTTAATGATATATTCACCATTAGCTAAAAAATTGCAAATCTGGTATATATACTTAATAGTAATGATGTAATGATACAATGATGCTCAAAATCTTTCATACCTGCACACCAATACATAATTCAATTTAGGTTGGCATAATTTATGTGATATGTAATGATGCTCTCAATAAAAAAGGTTTAATCTAAAAATAATTGTATTTATGCAGACATGTATCATAGTGGTTAATAGAAAGACCTTCGAGGATTAAGTGCTTTGAGGACAGTACAAAAAAAGCAAATAACAGTAAACAGAAAAGTCGCTTCTGGTAGGTATTACATGTAAAAAAAATCAACAGAGGTGCAAGTAAATTAAAATGAACATACTTAAATCAATGCTGTAACTTACATCTTTAGGCCAGTCATAGATAAGTGAAAAATAATTGAAATTATGCGTCGTATCAACTCCATCAAAAATATCACCAACTGTCGCTATGTATACAATGAAGTTTGAGAGATAAGCAGAAGGATTAGCAGGTAATGGTGTGAAGATCCTATTACCCGGGTCCTTGCTTTCCATCCTGTTTCCAGAACTAGGCGGAACTGTTATGGGTTTTTTGGAGCCTTTTGCGCCAGTTTTAAGAACCCGGAGCCCAAGACCAAAAATCATGCCTTTCTTGTAACAAGGACCTTCTCTTTTGGAACCATCTGAGTCCTCGTCAGTAAGAGCTTTTGCAATGTTATGCAACTTACCTGAAAATTCAAAGATGATAAGGCTATACTGGTAACAAGCTCGTTGTATCCAGGAAGCAATCAAGTTTTCCTAAACTTTGGCTGGTACATGTGATATCCAAGATTTTTAAGTACTATTGGAACCAACAAGATTGTCAAATCTACGAAATAATCAATAATATCTTAACTCCATTGGCACATGGCACTACGTAACAACTTAGGTGCAACTTGCAAGTTTACCAGAAGCTTTACTAAACTTCCAATCCTTGGAGTAATTGCTATATGTGTAGAGCAGTAGTAACAGAACAAGTCTGCAACACATTCATCGAGTTGCCACAGTCAATACTTAATTACCATTTAAAAATTGTGTTTTCCCTTTGAAAGCATCATCTATAGTTTGGTGAAGAAGCATGAGTGTGCGTTGCATTTGGCCTGATTTGCTGGTATCATTTGAAGATAAAATAGGGATATACTGCACAAACATATCCCGGATGCTCTGAGATTGCTCCTGAAAAGAAAATCGCAGTTAGTAACACCAAAGACATATCTGTGAAAAGGTTCTCCCATAATTTCAAGAACCATTTTTTACTAAAAGTGAGGTAGCGAAGTTAGCGAAGTGCATCTAAAGAATTCATTAATTGTGTAAATACAAGAGAATTGTTTCAGAAATAGTTTCATGGACTGTTGAAACCAAATTACTGTACAGGTGATAATTTTCTAAAACCAGCAACTAGTGTCCATCGAACTAGTAGTGACAATTGTTGTTTACTACATTGATTGCTTTATATTTTTTATTTGTGAGAACTTGGGATTCTCATTTTTTTTTCGCCTTTATTTTATCTTTTAGTGACTACATTGAAAACTGGTGAATCCTGGATACAATCATACAACAATAGACAGGTTATACAACTTTACGTTGTATATAGTTAACAATATGTATAAGAAGCCTACTGATTCCAAAATTTCTTGGAGGCGTTGAATAACACCCTTAATCATAGACACAAGTGCAGCTTCTTGAATCTGATCCCAGTAAGTGGATCCCAACTTTGGGGGCTTCATTGTACTAATACCGCACAATAACTGCTTTGCTCGATCAAGAAGCACTCTGCATTTATCTTGAGATGCTGCAACAGTTGCAGCCCCATCAACGTAAAGGAAGGCAGTGGCTAGCCATCCCAGCTGGTCCCGATATGATGAAACATCCAAATCCTACATGTCAGGAGAAATAACTTTGCTTTTGAGGTACTATAGTTGTAACACTCTACTTAGATACATTTATTGTGAGTCCTTGTAAATTAAGCTACTAGCAAGTTGCAGCAGTGCCCAACTTCTCTCCCATTTACAAATAAAATAACCACTCTGAGTGAATTCAACAATCTCAATAAGTGTTGATTGTTACTACAATTTTATTTGGTTTCATTTGCAAAAGAGTACACAGCTACATAAGGACAAGGTTGCAGCACTGTACAGCACATATTGCATCCCGTTATATTTCTTTTGTATTCATTCTTTTCTTCATTTGTTTGATGTGTACTTGTATTATGTATGTGATTTACTGTACATGACTTGTTATAAAAAATCTCCCCTACTCATCATAATCAACTCATAGCCATACTTCTTTGCAGGAGGCGGCAGCAATCCATCTGGTGAGTTTAAGAGAAGCTTTATCTTCAGGTGGCAATGAAAACCTATGGACAATCTCATCTCCTATGCTATATTCTCCCATTTGCATGCACCTGTTCATGATGCTTTTTCATAAGAAGGATCATAAAATGAAGAAAGAAAAGATTGAAAAGCTTAAAATCTAAAGGAATACCAGTAAGCAGGCATGTAGTATCCTTTATGAGTTAGGATCCATTGACAACCACTTATTTTGACAACCTTGACTAGTTAATGGACTAGTCAATTTCTATAATACTTGGTGTAATTGTAAATTTTTAATTAAAACAATGAACTAATAAGAAAGGAATTTGGAGCCCACATGGTTGTCTTTCTTTCCACTTCTCAGCTAAGCCTAAGTGCATTGATCATGCTCAGCAGATTAAAAAACACACTCACAAGGTTAATAATTTTGAAGGAGATCCCCTTAAGATATCCAAAGCCTCTTTCCAAGACCACTTGTCAGAAATGGGTTTCAAGCGTTGCAGAAGAGAGAACCTCCATCCGATATCGTCCACAATATCTCTAGCATTAGAGAGCCTCCATTCTAACACTTTCCTTCCCTCTGAGCTCAGTTCAGCATTAAGAAGTTCAGTCCTGGAACCCATGCCTGACAAACCCTTCCTCATTATGTTGAGTAGGGTTTTCATGAAGAAGATAACCAAGTCAGTGCTTGCCACTGGTGAAGTACCTTGGCTAAGACTTGAGAGAGGGATGGGATGTTTCATAGATATACCATCAATTCGTAGGAGTGATGATATGATGCTCACCATGAAGACCTAAATCATGACATATTAATGGTAAACAGTAGTAAAAAGAATTTTAAAACAAATCCACTTTCAACTTGCGTCAATGACAAACAATTGTAATCAAGGTTGAGAACTTTGAGATAACAAAATGGTAGATAACTTGATCATATTGCTTTAATTTTCTTTTCTTTTTAGTATTTTAGTTAACTCCGCCTATGTTGTTTCAATATAGCCGATCCCAAGCCCGGAAAAGGAGGGTTATGATAGGCTTGGCGAGCCAACGCAAACACCCAGCCATTCCCATGGAAATGAAACCCAATAGAATTTCGATTGGGTTTCATTTCTAGTCTACCCCAACTTGTTTGTTGGGACTAGAGGCTTTGTTGTTGTTGTCATTGTCGTTGTTGTCTTTTTAGTATTTTGGTTAGCTGTGTTTAACCATCAATCAAGGACTATTCGAACTCGACCTATCAACAGCTATCTAGAAACACCCTGAATAATTCCCGCAGTTTTCAGTCAAAATTATGTGCACATCCAGCTAGTACCAATATGGCTCTCTGTAAAGCTCTATACGAGTAAAACCCAAGTATAATGATAATATTAGACAGACAAAACTGGAAAACTAAGAAGTGCAACAGAAGAATAGTGCAGAAAAGACTAAATTAAACTCTAAAACTAGAATTTGAAAAGGAAAAACCTTCCGAGAAAAATCATGAATAGAGTCAAAATGAATTTGCATCTGCCCCAGACATGACATAGCCATCTGAAAGTCTTCCTCGTTGTCAGAATTCCTTCCAATGTAACTAAGAGAAAAAACAGCTGATTCAAGAGCATACTTCATATGCATGAGCTCCATATCTCGCAACCTGTCATACAACAAAATCTTTACCTTTTAGATTTAAAATTTTAAGAAACATTATAGAGTCACCACTAGAAATTATAATAGAGAGCCTGATCATTTCAGCTTATTCAGCCAAAAGTTCACTGATGTATGCATATGTCCAGTCCCATGCAGGGTAGCTCTGTAGACACGAGTTCCAAAGCATCATAGAGTTCTTTTTTTCTGTGCTTTCTTTTGGTTCATACCGTTTTTCAGCATCCCTGTCAGAGGAAATTGGCTGGCTCCTTATAAACTTAATTGCATCATTGAAGTGTATCCCAGGTACCGTCTCAAACAAAACCCTCATAGAAGATTGAAAGGATAGCTTCTCAAGCATCAAATTCTCAACGAAAGAATCTAAGCAGCCTAAATCAATCTCTTCAGAAGAAATTTCATCAGTTTCAGAAAAGAATAACATATTTTTCGAATCCCACAGCTGACCAGATTTTTCATGAGCAATGTAATTTGCAACATCAAGCTGAAAGCATAGAAGATCGCACAGATTGTCGAAGCAGGATAGCTGACAACAAAATGTGTTAGACACTTCTACAAAATGACAATGGAGTATATCTAAAATCAAATAAAGCATTGATGGAATAAGACAAAGATCCTGTACTGATTAAATTCAGTACCAGCATGGATACCACATGGTACTCTTCTAGGGATCTTATAATTTTTGCCTTCATTCTTAAATGATGTATTGGGTTTTCTACCAAAACTATTTGATCAAGGAGTTTATTTCATTCAGAATATTAACAAAGCCATTATAAATCACCACCGGTGCAAGTACAAATACACGAGTATAGCATTATCCTTGGTTCAGAAAAAAATTCATTAATTAAAGCTAAACAAAAGTTACTTTTAATTAATATTACTACATATGGAAAAATATAATTACCTTCTCATTTGGTTTATCATGGAGCGAGAGTTTTTCTACTGCCAATAATTTTGATTTACTTCTCCAATATAACCACATAAGTTTCCTTCGTAACAGTGTTTTGCCAGATAGCACATCCCACCCCAGCACAGCAACCAAGGGGTAAAGAAGGGGAAATAGAGATATGACCTGGAAAAGAAGTACAAATAGAAATTGGCCTACATTATACGCAGCTAAGCTATATGACAGATGTATTTGATGCAATGGGCAATACAAAAACAAGAACAACATCAACAAAGCCTTTAGTCCCAAACAAGTTGGGTAGGCTAGTGATGAAATTCGATTAGGTTTCCTTTTCACGAGAATGACCGAAATTTTACGTGGCTCGCTAAGCCTAGCACATCCTTCTCCTGACTTGGGACAGGCTATGTAAAAAATCAACATAGGCAGAGTTCGATGCAAGAGGGAATGTTATATTTTTTAATACACATTGCTACCAGTAAGGATAACTGTACCCTACAGCACAACCAAACCAAAAATAAGGAAACAAAAGAAAAATTGTCTCAGATAACAATATCAAATATATAATATGTAAATAACTTAATACACTGTTTGGATTTGGGAATTGGAGATCAACTTTAAACTGTTAGACATGAAAATTAAGTTTATTACAAAACCGACATACATCACTAGCTTCTCGGAGCTGCTCCTTATGGATGAGAGACAGAGAAGTTTCGACCACAAGCTCAAGCACGTGTTTCTCTGACATGCGTGAATAGTGGTAGAGGTCTCTCATACAAGACCCAGCGAACTTGTCATGTTCTAATGCTGCTGTCGCTAGAAACTTCTTCAGGGGAAAAGGAACTGGTTCAGAAATGGGAGCACCATTTTCCTTCAGTTCTTCAGAATAAACCTCATCTTGAATCACCTAGTAAAAGGAGAAACAAACAAGAGCTTAGGTCTAAAGAGGCGTGATCAGATTTATATAATTGCTGGTGCAAGGGCTTTGTACTGGTGGTTTTCCTTTTCTCTTTCTTTTACCAATCTTCTGCTGTGGGTGTCAGGGGGTGCTGGAGTTAAAGGTCAAAGCAAAAGAATTACCAGGAGCATGCTGGTGTTCTGGTGTTCTGGTACACATTGTACAAGCTCGTGCAGTCCGTGTTCACATAAAAGCAATAAATGATACGAAAAAGAAAGAAACAAAAAAAGGAAAACAGAAAATGCACACCTGGAGCATATGTAGAAGTCGACTGCAACCGGATTGAAGCAGGCCGGCATATACTTGAGTCATTTTTCTTCTTGATGTAATAAATGTTCTGTTGTAAGAAGAGCTTGCCATACAGCACTTCGTCACTAGTTCTTTTAAGGCATTCCTGGATCACCATAGAAGAGTCAGAAGAAACTTCCAATTTATGAAACACGCAGAAAGTATTGCTAGCTGTCTTAGGGGAAATTTGACAATAAATAATGGAGGAGTTAAATCTGTTAAAGGATTTGAATGCTTTGATCAATATGAAGGTATATACTCACAAAACTGCCTTCCATACCAATAAGGTCTTGTTATTACAGGCACCAGCATACATGGTCACATATCTGAACTGTGATTTATACTATTTTGCAATTGAACCCACTTTCCCCTCTATTGGAAGATTAAAATTCTGTAATAGCTCATTGCTTTATTGCACTGGATTGTTAACAATGAGCTTTATCTTTTTCATCCTACTCTGCATTAACTTACTTGTATTCTTCTGCTGCTACACCAGAATCATAATGAAGAAATGGAAGGTGCCTAATAGCTTCCTCAATTACATCACTATCTAAGCAATCCTTTATTGCTTCCAGATGTGCCAATTGCACGCTCTTCTGTACTTTCAAGATTGCTTCTGTTCCCTCCCTAGACGAGCCTGATTCTCTTTCTTGCAAAGCTATTTGATTTCTGATATTGACAGAAATCGCACAAAAAATCTCTGGATGTTTCAGAATAACCTTCCAAAGACACGTCAATTCCTCCTCTGAAACATCATCCAACAACACTTTTCCTTTCAATCTCTTTCGTCCCAAATCCAACAGCCTACTTAAAATGTTTAGACATTCCTTTTCCAAGTCTGTAGTAACCTCTTCAGTCAGTTCAGATAAAACAGTATGGATTAAAATCAAGAACTCCACTTGGAGCCGATTTGAGTAGGGCTCGCTGAGCTCGAGAGAGGCCAACCAAGCAAGGTGGGAAGGCGAAGGGCAGGAGGTCGACCAGTGGATGTTTGCCACTTGTCCTCCCTCTGACACAATCGTACGGAGGAAGGCTGAGGCGAGTTCGGGGTCGCGCTTGCGAAGACTGAGAAGAGAAGCTCTGAGTGGCTCGAACTGAGCGAGGAAGAGGTGGTTCGCTGCCACGCGCGAGAGGAGCGCGATCTCCTTTTCAGTCGCCATGAGTGAGGAGAAGAGATTGATTTTGATTCTTAGGAACAGCTTCTTCACGGCTTACCCATTTGCACGACTACAGAGTGAAGCTAGCGCGATAGCACTTCCGATCGGCAAAGCATGGAAGAGGGGGGGGGGGCCGAGAAGATCGAAGGGCTTAGTACTTTCGATCGGTTAATTCTATTCAGACTCGTGAGGTGGGTCATAACGCGCGCGGGTCAAGAAGTCAGATCACATTACCACGTATGGATAGAAATTTTTATTCATAACAAAAATAAATAAATAAAAACATAAGACCGACAAAAATTTCGTCAAAATAACATTTTCATAATTAAGAACTCTGGAATAAAATCCGAATCATTACCATCGGAGTTAACTTGGAAAAATTTAATGCCGAAATTCTTGATTTCGAAATAAAGATTAAAGAAGCATAATTTCGAAGCCCTAGCTGCTCTTCTCCTCTCTTCTTCTCATTCTCATCTCATGTATTTGTTGGTATTAGATACTTTTTTCTTTTTTATCTAATAATGAAGGTTAATGTAAAAAATTGTTATAGATTAATACAAAAATTTATTGTAGATTTATTGTTACAAATTTTAATTAATTAGTTTATGTGTATGATTTTGTTAGATTAATTAGTTTATGTATTTGGTAATTATTTAGTTAGATTATTGTTTTAGATATTTTTAAATTAGTTAATCTACGTGTTTGAAAATTTTGTATACAATTCGTTATGATTTTGTTATTTTAGATAAATTGTTCAATTAGTTAGTAAGTTTAAATAGTTGAATTAATTTGTTAATTTAGTACTTAAATTTTAGATAAATATTTTATTGTTATTTTAGATAAAATAATTGTAAATAGTTAAACTAGTTACAAATTTAGTGAATATGGTTTTGTTATTTTATTTGAAATATTTAATTACTCATGTAAATTAGTAAGTTATATATTTTAATTAAAAATAGTTTATATCTGTGAATACGTTAAAACATAATTTTTGTAATTTCCCATACAAAATTTTTAAAGCAAAGTTCACCTAAATTTATGCATATTTTTCTTTCTAAATTGTTATTTTTAAATTTAAATGCATTTTTGTTTAAATGGCGAGACCTCAAATAAGTACTTCTTCGTGACCTAGCAATTCTCAGCCTAGTGCTTATCAGGCTACTATTTCTCGACCGCCGCATGATTATTTCCCTTTTGATCGCCAGTTCTTCACGTCGTTGTTGCATATGCATGTTGTCCAGCTAGGGCTACTAATGGATGAATTTCATTCTATGTCCAGCTCAGCCCGCTGATGAAGAGTTGAAGTCCATCATCAAATCAAGTCTATAATTATCTACTAATATCTAGTTCATGTTCAGTTTATCTTATAACAGAATAATGTCCACTATTTGTCCATAAGCTAACCATGCAGGCTTGATTCAGACACCACATTGCACAATCCTCTTTAAATGGAAGTGATTTTATCACTATATTGAATAATTTAAGTTTCTTTGTGCGAATAACTTAGTTCTCTCTCTGTAAAACAAAGAGTTAGAACTTGATTGATCTATTAGGATGTTTGAACACATCTTCATTTAATCCCACATTAAGTTCGCAATTAGTCCACAATTAATCCACAATTTGTCCAGTTTAGTTTTAGCAAGTGAACTTTGACTGAATTTCAAACAAGACCAAGAAATAGTTCATTCCATAAATATTCAATAGTGTCCAGCCCATTCTATTCATGAACCGTCTCGTTCATTAGCAGTCATATGTCCAGCACAAAATTTTGACGGTCAAGAAAGACGTGGTATGTTTTTTTAAATACATATTTAGTGTTTCTTTTGATTCATTGCTCGTATGCTTACTACACACACATCCACAAAGAAATAAGAAAATAAACTTAAAAAAAACCCCTGAAAATAGACCCCATCGGGAGTTGAACCCCAGACATCCCCCGTGGAAGTTTTTTGCCTTAACACTACACTGGGTATGGTTTGGCAGATACATATTTAGTTAACAATCTTATGTTAAATAATAAATATTTATTAAAAATTCATTCACTAATGTTTAAATTGTTTCAATATTGCAGGTCAGTGAGGACTTGAAGTGTGTTTGTCGTGATAATATTGTATCATATCACAAGAGTTGTGGTAAGGCATTGAGAGATTGGGATTGTACCATATTTCTCAAGTGGGACATAAGAAGAGAGATAAGGGATTAATTACATCACTTATAGAACGATGGATGTCTGAGACGCACGCATTTCACATGCCCATCGGAGAGATGATCATCGCGTTGCAGGATGTTAGCTGCATTTGAGGGCTACCCATAAGGTACATCTGTTACTGGAATTTCTGACTACAATTGGAGACCGTTGGTAGAACAATATTTGTTGGACATGTAATTGGTGCAATTCAAGTTAGGGTATCACAAATAAACATTTCTCTAATCTAAACAATTGCAATTCAATCAAACAATTTCACTGTTGCGACATGAATGAGATAAACATAAAATGCGAAAGCGAAATGTACTTACTTTCCAACTCCTTTGGTTGTTTTCGATTTTTAACTTGAGCAACGAGAGATGTCCTTTCCAATCGTCAAAGAGTTCGCACGACAGTACTTCCCTACGGATCCTTCCAAGCGATTCGAGGTGCCTTTCTTTTCTCCGATGATCACGAACGATTCAACGGAGTGCCAACACTTAATGGAGGAGTGTTTGGGTGGCTATGCACAGCACATGTGCCCTAACAAAACGGTAGAAAATTGAATCAAATTACCCCTTAACGCTTGGAGACACGAGTCCTTTTATAGGGGTCTAAGTGTATCTTGGAAAGATACCAAATTAATTATCAAATATTCATCAAATATTTGAAATTATATTCTCTCCAATTCTATTCCAAATTATAATATTTACTGATGTAAATATATGCACGAATTTGGTACAAAAGCTAAAGTATCCAATCAGAGAGATAACGAAAAATCTAGGCAGTCAAAACATGCCTTATAGCAGGTCTCTTACGGCCACAATGAATCTCATTGCGGGCGCAATAGAGTTGACAATTCCAGACTTGGCAAGTTCCTGCAAGTCTCTTGCGGTCGCAATGAGATCCATTGCGGTCGCAATCAATCATGCCAAAGCAGCATATTTACTGCCATTCTTCTCCTACTGTATTGCGGCCGCAATAGAACTATATTTGTGTTGTTTTGCTTGGGCTTTGATCCAAATTAAATTGAATTTAGTCCAAACAATATTTTCTGACTTTACACTAACACCCATATATATTTTAATTGATCATAATCAGTCCATTAATAATTATAATCAATTTATTTTAGTTCTATATGCATTTGTGCCCAAAATCTTAGTGAAATACGTATAATGCCTTGAATACTAAATTAATCACCTTTTACTGCATTTCCACATGTTACTCCTCATAACATTAGCGACAGTACATGACATGTAGTAATCATATAACACTTAGTCCAAACTTAATTTACTGAAATTGACGTCTCAATTCCAATAATCTCCCACATGGACAAGTGTGGTCTATTTGATTACATATGTCTTGGATCTGGCCAGATCACTTTAAACTTTTATGTCTTTCAGTTCGTATTTCTTAAACAATTCGGTCCACCAGTTACCAGCACAAGACTTAAACGATAGTCACTACATTTTCTTCGTGACTTTATCGATAGTAAATCACAGTACCAAATAATTCTGGATGACATGAATTAGACTTTGGTCATATCGTTCAGAAATTACACGAGAGTGTGATTTTACGTGCCTATTTTCGAATGAGTCACCATTTATTTGTTTACTTTAGTGATGTCAAAACTTTAAAGAACACAATGAGATTCAAAATATAATTTGCATATATCATAACTTTTTACAAATTACATAGCATGAAACATTAAAAACAAAATCAAACTCCCACATTTTCTCTAAACTATCCTAACATAGGTACTTCGCCCATATGAGCAACATGCTCGTGAAACTTCTTGGGTGGTAGTACTTTTGTAAGAGATCTGCAGTCATGGAGTCTGTACCAATATGTTCCACCTTCAATTCATTGTTATGTACTATTCCTTTACTGCTAGAAACTTATTGTCTATGTACTTAGACTTGGTCGAGCTTCTGTTGTTTGTCACATAGAGTACGGTTGAATTGTTGTCGCACATCAACATAAGTGACCTCTTGATGGTTGGAACCACCTACAGCCTAGTGACAAAATTTCTGAGCTACACGCCATGGTTTGAGGCTTCGTAGCATGCAATGAACTCGGCTGCCATGGTAGAAGGTGCTATGAGTGTTTGTTTAGCAATCTTCCACGACACATCTCCACTTGCCATCATGTAAATGTATCCTAATGCCGACTGCGTGCTATCCATGCAGCCTCCAAAATCGGAATCGGTATATCCAATGACCTCGAGCTTTTTCGATCTCCGATATGTGAGTATATAGTCACTTGTTTTCTTAAGGTACTTCAGGTACCTCAGTACCCTCTTTACCTTTACTGCTTTCCAATGCTTCATTTCTGAATTACTTAAGTATCGCCCTAAGATTATCGTAATGAAGGCTATGTTCGGTCTCGTGCATACTTGGGCATACATGAGACTGCCTACGACAGACGCATAGGAAATGTCTTTCATGGCAAGTCTTTCTGAATCAGTTTTAGGGTATTGAGCGAGACTAAACTTGTCTCATTTAGCCACGGGTGTATCATCTGGTTTACAATCTTTCATGCCATATCTACTTAGCATTTTATCAATGTAATTCCTTTGGAATAGTCTCACCATCGGTTCTGTCTCTTAGTATTTTTATCCCTAGAACAAATGAGGCATCACCAAGATCTTTCATCTCAAAGTTTCTAAATAGAAAATTCTTGGTTTGATGCAACATGTCCTTATTATTATTTACTAGTAGTATGTCATCAACAAATAAGATCATAAATGTGAACTTGCTCCCACATAACTTAAGGTATATGCATTTGTCAACTAAGTTACACTCGAAACCGTATGAGCTAACTATATTGTGAAACTTCAAAAATCATTGTCGAGATATTTGTTTGAGCTCATAAATGAATTTCTTAAGCCGGCACACCATAGACTTTGGATCACCAATCACAAAATTTTTTGGTCGCCTCATGTAGATAGTTTCCTCAATGTCACCATTGAGAAAAATCGTCTTTACATCCACTTGATGGAGCTCCAAGTTGTGATGCGCTACCAGTGCCAATATGATTCTCAACGAATCTTTCGATGAAACTGGAGATAAGGTTTCATTGTAATCAATGCCTTCTTTCTGTATGAAACCCTTAGTGACAAGACGTGCTTTATATTTTTCAACATTGCCTTTAGAATCCTGTTTGGTTTTAAAAATCCACTTACAACCAGCGGTTTTTTGTGCTTAGGCAATGGAACAATATCCCACACATCATTGTCATTCATTGATTTCATCTCTTCATTCATCGCATCGATCCACTTATGAGAGTTAGAACTTTTCATAGCTTGTTTGATCATTTTCAAACATGCTTATGTCAAATTTATGTACTTGAAGATATCCAAATCTTTCAGTATATATGTTCTCTCTAGTGGATCTTCTAATTTGTACTGATTCTGTAATTTCTTGAGGAACAGTTTCATGAACATCATTTCCAAATTCCGGATCTCCCACAGGCTCAAGGCCATTGACATTGTCCATGACAACGTCGCTATTTGGGATAGATTCGAGTTCATTTGTGTCCATGTTATCCTACAGAATTTGAGAAGAGAGTGTAGTTTGCCTATTGACATGAGATGCATTTTCAGGATTTATCAATATTG
Organism: Eleocharis quinqueflora; assembly: GCA_964058865.1. Taxonomy (NCBI): domain Eukaryota; kingdom Viridiplantae; phylum Streptophyta; class Magnoliopsida; order Poales; family Cyperaceae; genus Eleocharis; species Eleocharis quinqueflora. Next base: position 432,573 of record CAXKVX010000211.1, on the reverse strand, counting down.
AAATAGTGACAAGGTCCGAACGAAGGTCCGAAGTGTCATTATCCCTCTTTTCCTCAAAAATGTCATCCATGATCATATCCCCCACAAACTCATTATCCTCGAAAAATTTCGCATTTCCTGACTTGAATATCATATGTTCTGTTGGATTATAGAATTGATACCCTCTAGATCTTTCAAGATATCCAACAAAATAGCAACTAATAGTTATTTCATCCAGATTCTTTTCTGTTGGCCTATAAGGACTTGCTTCTGCTGGACATCCCCAAATTCGAAAATGATTTAGACTAGGCTTGCGTCCAAAATAAATCTCAAACGAGTTTTTATTAGTTGCTTTAGTTGGAACTCTGTTGAGTATATAAGCTGCAGTTTTCAAGGCTTCTCTCCACAAACTTTCTGGTAGAGTTATACGAGCAATCATACTTTTCACCATGTCTTTGAGAGTGCGATTGCGTCTTTCAGCAACACAATCCATTGCAGACGAGCCTGACAATGTATACTGTGGCACAATCCCGCACTCTTCTAAAAATTTTGCGAAGGGTCTCGGACGTTGTTCTCCTGACCCATCATATCTGCCGTAATATTCACCCCACGATCAGATCTGACGACTTTAATGCTTTTGTTAAGTTGTAACTTAACTTTCACTTTATAACTTTGAAACACGTCTAATACTTCAGTCTTTTCTTTAATTGACAGCCCTAAAGTTGGTCGTGGTAAGTTACCAAGAATGAATAAAGAAAAATGTAATTACTACGTACAAAATTTACGGTCCAGATGCTCTCAGGAGCTGCGGAGTGCACTTACTGAGTGACCGTACGCATATGTCACCGTTCATTATTTTTGCCCTTCCTGTCATCTTGTGTCTCTGCCGTACGAAGGACCAAGATATGCAGATCTCGACCTATCACGATCATAGCCGTCTGATCTCAATCGTCACCATATAGACAGTCTCTTCTATCCGACTACGATAGTAGCGGATACCATACACTTTCCACTTGGCGGGAAGAACTTTTGCTTCGTCCGCCAATCTCAGTACCTCCTTCCTTGACAAGCTTTCTAGGGTTTCATCAGCACAAAACCTCTCCTTCTGTTTGTAAACAATCAATTAATTCATTTTTCTATCAAACAATCTAAGATATGCCGATCTACAAGATTAGGGGAATCGATGTGGATTTCCCTTTTCAAGCCTACGATTGCCAAGTCGTCTATATGGAAAAGGTCATTCAATCACTCCAAGAGGTTTGTCTTTTTTATTTCACTCAAATTAGCATGAGGAAATTCTCAATTTTAATTTTGCGGGTTCAATTTTAGATTTCCTGACAAAATGCTCCTTGCTTTTTGTATACTGCCTGGCTGTAATTGTCACTTTAAATGTTATATCGGTTTAACCTGCACTTGTTTGTTACCATCCATCAGGCCCAGCACCATTGAACCGGCTTGTTTATACCGGTACAGGTACAGACTACATGTATAGTATGGTAATGAAGATTGGTGAATTTTCGGAAGTATACCATCTTGTTTGCTATGGTACCTAACTGGTGTGAAAAATGGCACTTGGATCAAGTATTTCAATTTCAGCCTGAAGGCCAAAATTTCGTAAAATGTACTTTCACCACCGATTCTTCTTGTAGATAGCTGAGTACAAGAAAATTGGCAAGCCAAAAATTATCATTTACCATGTTAGATCCCAATTTCATGATAAACACCGTATATACCACTAAGACATGGTCAAACACATCAATTTCTGTCAACAATCATACCATAAGAAACGATATTGGTTATCGTTTCCAAAAGCAATGATTTAAGTAGCTCTCATTTCTCCCCAATGTCTCCAGAGGGACTTCTTTCAAAAGCTTTTGCAGTTTCGGTTAAGCCTTCCAAAATCTCACATTTCCTATTTTCAACTTAGGGAAAAAATGCATTGCTAGAGAGCCCAACCGGGACAGGAAAGACTCTGAGCCTGTTGTGTGCCAGTCTAGCATGGCGAAGGAGTTTCGGCGAGTTTTCCACAAACCCTAGTGAAGAGAAAGGATGGGGCTCGAGCCAGCCTAGCAGTAGCCAGTTTTCTTCAACTCCTCCAGAGAGTCAAAGATCAGGTTTACCAGTCATAATTTACACCTCTCGTACACATAGTCAGCTAAAGCAAGTCATCAGAGAGCTTAAGACCAGCAACTATAGGTGGAATTTTATTTTAAACTAAAACAGATTAAATAGTTGCATTTGTAGAAATTAAATTCAGAAACTAGACCAAAGTTAGCCCAATTACTCTTATTTGTTTACTTATCCTCATCTCATTCCGTAGTTGAATGAGGATGCTAAATTATATCTCAATTTATGTATTGCAATAATTCTGAGGTTTTCAATTGCGTAGTTGTTTAATGTTATTAATTCTTACCTTGTCCATTAGCCACAAAAGTAGCCCATGGGAAAAGAAATAAATTTGAGTTATTAGTGATGTGGTTTTGTTCAAGCTTGTAGTAGTTTAAAAAAAGGGCAGCTTGGTGCACGTAGCTCCCGCTTGCACGGGGTTCGGGGAAGGGTTGGACCACTTTGGGGTCATTGTACGCAGCCTTTCCTTGTATTTCTACAAGAGGCTGTTTCCACGACTCGAACCCGTGACCTCCTGGTCACAAGGCGACAACTTTACCGTTGCGCCAAGGCTCCCCTTCAAGCTTGTAGTAGTTACCATACAAAAAAAAACACCATTATCGATGGACAGTCTGATAGTGTAATTCGTAGACGTGAACTAGAACCGCATGACACACTGAAGATTATAATACACATTTTTTATTTTAGACCAAAAATGGCTATTCTGGGATCCCGAGAGCAGATGTGCATCCATGATGATGTGAGGTTGCTTAGAGGTAAAGCCCAAAACCATGCATGCCAATACATGTGCAAGAAGAGAAAATGTCGTCACCACCCTCTTGCATCAGGTACTTCTTCTCTCATTTATACTCTGTTTTTTGTGAAAATTTTCTACCGTTCCAAACTTAAAATTCCACATGCAGCCTTATAGACTAAAAACAGCTAATATGCCATTATGCCCTCTCAAAGTTCCACATGTGCCCTTTTAAAAGTAAATACTTATAGGACCTTGGGATACTTTTGTGCACGCAGCACGCTCCAATAAAATGTGGGTAAAATGAAGGTTATATCGATACTTTCCTGATAGCTGTTAAATGTCAAAACTATCCAACTCTTCAAAGATGAGTGTGAAAGGAAGTCAAATGCTGGCCTCATTTTTTTTTTCCTCAAGTGATATTTTCTGCTTTATTTGGGTATACAGGTTAGCTCAGTTTTGGAGGGTACAGATGAAAAGTTGCTTAATTATCCTCCTCAATTCCGCTGAATGCCTCATAATTTTTTCTTCTGTTCTTACTAGTTCCTCTTCTGCAATATTTTGTGTAGATTTTGTGAAGAAGCATAACCCCTTAGGCAATGAACCATTTGACATAGAGGACCTGGTTAATATTGGCCGAACAAAGGGCCCGTAAGTTTTGTTTTTTTTTTCAGCTCAATTATACTTATCTTTGAAGATTCCACGTCATGATTATGATGTTCTTAATAAACTAGCTGATTTGTGACTGATAGAAATCTCAACACTGCTTTGCAGTCAGGATCATTACAAGTACATGAAAGGCACTGTAAAACACTGAAGGGAGAAAAAAAATGCAATTCTATCTTAACATATTCTTTGATGTAGATGTCCTTATTATGTATCAAGGGAGTTGCACAAAACTGCTGACATATTGTTTGCTCCGTATAACTATCTAATTGATCCGGGGAATAGGCGTTCTTTGACTGGCATCCCATGGAGTAAAGCCATTCTCATATTTGATGAAGCACATAATTTGGTACTTCCACAACGTTGCTTCCTTCAGTTTTTTCTCTCTCTTTTTGTTAATTTCTTCTCTCTTTTAGAATAAATAGATATCTGAAAGAATCTTGACCTCATTGCAGGAGAGTATATGTGCTGATGCTGCCTCTTTTGATCTTCCATCAACTTATATTGCTTCTTGTATCTCTGAGGCAAAGCAATGCATCGACCTTTGTGTAATGAAACGAGCAATTAACAAGTCGGCGGACAAGCAATTTGATCCAGAAAATTATGCTATTCTCAAAGGCAATCAATCTTCATCTTAAGCTTTTTCGTCAATTGTGAGAGAAAAAGACGACTATGCCGATTTACTTAATTTTAGGTGTGCAAGCATTCAGCTTTGAAAGGCGCACATAATATACCAAATTTTGTTACAATGCAATACGACAAAACGAAAATAAAAAAGAGCGTCTTTGCAATTATTCCTCTTCCTATAAAATGAATTTATTGTTTTCTTTGTAGCTCTTCTGACAAAGCTTGAGAAAAAAGTTGGGGAGGTCATCATTCAATCCAAGGAGCAGGGCTTCACTCGGCCTGGGAATTATATTTACGAGTTCCTCTCTGATCTAAACATTACATATGAAACCTCCAACATGCTAATGGACACAATTGACAATGCCGCACAGCTTCTTGAGGAAGGTAGAATAATAAACTAAAATTTCTTTGCAACTTTAGGGTTTCTTTTGTGCTGAAGACATATCTTTTTGTATTTACAAAAAAAAAACCCAACTTGGATTACTCTAATGGAAAAGCTCTTTTCTACATTTCTGTTCCAACAGATAGATATTGGTGACTTTGTAGTTACTTTACTGGATGATAGAATGTGCTAAGGTAGTTGTTATTTGAGACGGGAGCATTTCCATTAATATCTTTGGGTGTTTCCAAAATCTTAGCCAATAAAATAGGGTTAGAATTTATAATGGGATGATAAAAGGAATAACATTGATGCTTCCAAATAGATAGAAACGATCCTTCGTGTGGTTAGAATTTGATTGGGAACTTATATTATTGGTACACATTTCATACACATGGATCCTAGTTGAGTGGAATATGGGAAAAGTGATACTTTATTTTTTTCTGACACCTGAAACAGTGTTGAAGGCAGTTTTACTGTTTTTTCTTTCTTTATTCTTCTTTGTCATTTTTTTTTTCAAATACCGTATATCATTGTTATTTTTTACAAAAACGCCGATAGTAAGTCACCATTGCCAACTTCCAAGGGTGAATTTAAATCCTTTGGTCGCTAGATTTTATCTCATGACATATTATTTTGTTCTTCCTGAATTGCAGGGAATAATGTTGCTAATGGTGCTGAAACCAAGCCAAAGGGAACAATATGCAGACTAGATACTATAAGGAACGTGCTTAACATAATCTTCAGAGATGGTAGTAAATCCCATTCCTTGTTTTACCGCGTAAGTGTATTCCCCTGAGAGTGCCTTGTCTTTTGCTCTTGTAGATGGTCCTATTGACTTTTTTTTTGCATAATTGTTGACAGTTCCATGTGCAAGAATCTCAATTAAATTATTATTCAGAGACTTCCAAAGGTATATAATATTGCAAATTATATTTTCAAACAATAAGTTAAGGCGAATCATTATATTAGAGCTACTTCGATCAATATATCATTATGATTTCTTTCATGTCTATAAATGTTATTGTCTTTAGATCTTTTGTTTTCATTTCTTTTTCTTTATGCAGGAAAAACTTTAAGGACTCTTAGCTGGTGGTGCTTTAATCCAGGGCTTGCTATGCAAGAATTTGAGAAGTTGGGGGTGCGGTCCATAATTTTGACTTCTGGAACTCTTTCCCCTCTTGATTCCTTTGCTTTGGAGCTAAATCTGTAAGTAATGGGTGTGATTATTTTGGTAAATGGATGAATATTACCGATTTATCCCAAAAGGGGGAAAAACATCGTTTTCCAATAAATTGGAGTGCTTAGTGTTAATTTTGTTTGGTCCATTTACAAGCTACATAGTTCATTTTTCTTTACGCCCACTAAAACTTTAACATTACATTATGAGCACAGGGAGTTTCCAATCAGGCTAGAGAACCCTCATGTCATAGATCCGGACCAATTATGGGTCGGGGTTGTACCAAAAGGTCCCTCTGGATATCCACTTAACTCGTCGTTCCGGTCTCGGGATTCTCTTGAATATAAGCAAGAGCTTGGGAACACCATAGGTAACTCTTCTCGTCTCTCCCCATAAAGTTTTATTTTGATAAGCACCCGTTATACTTTCACTTGTTAGATTGAGTTTTTCCTTAGCTGCAATAGTTGGTGTTAGATATGCAAAGGGTGTTTTCTAAGGGAATTATTGTAGAACCCTAACTTATGGTATTATTTCAGTGAACTTTGCCAGAATTGTGCCGGATGGGCTTCTTGTATTCTTCCCTTCATACTACATGATGGATCAATGCATAGAGTGCTGGAAAAGTATGGTACGTTGATATCGCTGTGGCATTCATTATTTTCATTTATGTTTTTTTAATCTGATTAGTTATCTATTTAAAATGTTACTAAAATTTGTTTCTAAATATTGTTGATAGAGCCATGCATGTTCAACTCAAGTTAGTACTATTTGGGAAAGGATTTGCAAGCACAAACATCCTGTTATTGAACCTAAACAGTCTGCACTCTTTTCACATGCAATTGAGGTAAATTTCATTGTTGTTTCCTGTGTTCACATAAATTGCAACATTATTCTCTGGAACATCTTCTTTCATCTCTGCCTTTTTTCCCCAGGATTTTGAGACAAAATTACAGGACCGATCCACATCTGGGGCAATATTTTTAGCTGTTTGTCGTGGCAAAGTTCGTTTCATTCTTTATTATTTGAAGTTTATACGATTGAGTACAATATTCATGCTATGATTTCTATTGTTTTGAATTTGGTTTGTCTAGGTTAGTGAGGGTCTTGATTTTGCTGACCAGGCTGGCAGAGCTGTTGTAATTACGGGAATGCCTTTTTCTACGCTAACTGACCCCAAGGTTTGCTTTCTTGTAGAAATGTCTTGCTTGCTTGATTGATTCTATAGCAATATGTAAGTGTCACGGACACTTCAGATTTTGTTATTATTTAATAAATGTTTCAAATTTTAATTTTCTGGTGGCAGGTCCGTCTTAAGCGGGAGTATTTGGATCAGCAGGCTTTCAAACCAAAAACAGAATTGAAGGTAATTCACATTCTCTGGAAATGGTCGTATGTTGTTCTGCACTATATTAATTTATAGCAATATCCTTTGCAACTCATATCCCAGCCAACAGAAAATTTAGCAACGTTACGTAAAAAATTGAATTTAGAAAAGAACAAAGAAAGAATATATAGTGTATGAACATTAACTCTGTTTTGGTTAGTATGGTACCTACTCAGCTACTCTAGACCTGAGCAACAGTAGCACCCTAACAAACTCTAGGCATTCACAGTTATTTTTTGTTATCAATCTATATATTTATTTATTTGTGTGTTTATTCTTTTATATGTATAGGGATTGACAGGGGAAGAATGGTATGTGCAGCAAGCAGCCAGAGCTGTAAACCAGGCTGTCGGGCGTGTCATACGACATCGGCATGATTATGGTGCCATCATTTTCTGCGATGAAAGGTCTCGTTGCAAATACTACAAAATGAAAAATGAGAAATCTTTGACTGATTTAGAAATTTCAAAAGCCTGTTCTTCATACTTGATAAGAAAAATTATAAATGAGTTATTTGCCTTTTGTGTGTCTTTGGCACCACAACAACAACAATAAAGCCTTTTGTCCCAAACAAGTTGGGCTGGGCTAGAAATGAAGCCATATTGGATTTCATTTCCATAAGATCGGCTGAATTTTTACGTGTCTTTGGCACCATTTTACTTTTTTTGGTTAGGGATCAAGGATAAAGTAACGAAACAAACTGGGCGGGCATAAATAGTTTATATTAGATAGTTCTATGTAATATCTACATTTCTTTTAGTATTTTTAATATTTTTTATCAGTGAGCATCAACAACAAGTTCTGGTCATTTCTCACAAAGTTATGTCATTTTCTTACAGTGACCAACAATGTTATAGTACCAAAGGAATTATGGGCATTTGAATTTTCCCAAATCTATACAGTTGCTTTTGAAGAACTGATTTATACAGAATTATTTCATTATTTGTAATATCTAGATGATGTATGCAGCTTTAGTCAATTCCTGGAAAAGTGCTTTAGTGTGTGTGTGCAACTGTGCTTGTGCATGGGTGTGTGCTGTGTGCATGTATTGTGTCTGTCTTATAAATGTGGTGGTCTTTCCTGAATGTTCCATATTCGTTCTATCTTCCTTTTTCAGGTTTGTGCAACAGGGCCGCCAAGAGCTGATGTCATACTGGCTCAGACCCCATGTCAAGGTTGATGCATTGATTTATATTTTATTAATGTCAATGTTGTTATTGAATTCTAAAAAGAAAAAAATTGCTAGTACTAACATTTCTTACATTTTACAGTGCTACTCGAAATTTGGGGATATAATTTTTACATTGACAAGATTTTTTCGAGATAAGAAAAACTCTTCGCTGCTGAAACCCAAACAAAAAGAGACCTTTTCCATCGACGAGTACTGCTCCGGTAATTTTTTATAGATACTTGTATACCTATTGCTTTTGGTTTATATCATTACAGGCTATCAGCCATTTGAGTCAATGAAGATATTTATACAGACTAAACTTGGTAATATTTCTTGAGTAGATAAAGATGGGCTTCTCCTAATTGAGGATTCATTACCACAATCTGCTATCAGTCTGGTACGTTCACACCATTAGAAGTTCATCTGCCCCATAATACATTTTTTCTTTATTAATATCGGAAAATGTTTCTTTCCTAGGGTCCCTCAGCTGCGCAAAATTGTTCTGGAAAACCTCAGTTACTAATACAAGCAAGTACAAATAGGACCAAAACCGACAACTATACCCTACTGGGCTCCATTCTTCCAGCTAATCGAGCAACCCTTCCAGACAAATTTACTAATCTTCCTCAGCAGTTTAAATATCTTAAAAGAAATCTTGATTCTCACTGTGTGGAGGTGGTTGACTTGACTAGTGACGAAACAGTAAACTCACCATTGTCTTTGAAAAAGAAGAAAGTTTTGGAAAGCGGCAATGTTCATTTGGAGAGGGAGAATAAAAGAGCACTGCCTTTATCATTATGTGGGCAGAGATCTGAAAAGAAAGAGGCTATTTTGGGGAATACTTCAAGTAGCACCTCATGTGGTGGTGAAGTGGAGAGTAGAGGCACTGCTTTCTTGGCTCAGGTAAGTTCTTTCTCTTGTGCCAGTCCGTGCCAGTCCATTCTCAATGAGCATGTACAGCTGGTAGAAAAAAGAATGATTATTTGGGAAATGAGTGACTTGCAATAAAAATTATACCTTGAACTTTTTTCTCTTTAAACTTAACAGGTCAGAGAAAAGCTGAGTATGGCGGAATACAAGGAGTTTGTGGGATTTATGAAGGCACTTAAATCAAAGACCTTGTCCTTCACACCTGTACTTGAATCAATTGCAAAATTGTTCTCATTTCCAGGGAGGTTTTCACTTCTTAAATTGTAAGTTGGTCATATTAAATTGTCTTTTTTATTTCTTGTCTAATTATTATCAACATATCTTCTCAGATAAAAGCTATGGTAGGAGCACCAAGACCATCCATGCTCTTAACTCAAAACATCCTTAATCACCTTTAAATTTTTATTTATCATTAATAATTTCTTTATATCAATATCTTGTAGGGGATGACTTTTTTTTTCTATTTTTGGAGTTTTTAAGTAGTTGTTTTGAATTTTTGAAAATGATCTAGTTTAATGTATAAACATTGATTATTTTATTATTTTTTGAAGCCACTTTAAAAAATTCAACGAGTACTTAAAAAATTCTAAAAATTTGAATATTTTTGTCCCTAATAAGATTTCGATATAAAAAAATTATTGAGCATGATAAATCGAAATTTTGAAATGTCTAAGAATGTTTTCAAGTTAGGAGCACAGGAAGCTTTGGTGCTCCTAACATCACCATAGATTTACTCTTTCAGATCACTCCAATTTTCTTTCTGATGTTTTGTACTTTAACAGGTTCAAGGATTTTGTTCCTCCAAAGTTTCATGATAAGTACGAGGAGCTCCTTAGAATTCATGGTCCCCAAGATTAATGTATGAAAACCTTAACCCTTCTGGCTTTTTTCTTTAATGTTGAGTCTTGTAATATTAATTATTGTGACAGAAAAATATATACTTTCTCTATGTTGCAGATGAGTAAGGTCAAGCGAAATCTTGTGGCAGAGCAACAGCGAGCATTTCTTTAATTAACAGCAGCAATCCAAGTTATTTATGATTGGACACATGCAGTGTCTTTATTCCTTTATTTCTTCTCTGTTAAAATCCGTTTTCTTTCTTTAGTTTTTTTTTTGTTCTTGTACATTTGTTCGTCGTGTTTATTGATAAATGCATTTTAAGCCTAGGAAAAAACAGAGCTGAAAGACAGACAACGGGTTGTAAATTTGTGTTTAGTCATTTGTCAATGCAGCAGAAAAAAAAACAATGAAAATTCTTAGTAACATGAGAAGAGACTGAACATTGGATTGGTTTAAATGTTTATTAACAAGAGGAAATTGATAGTTTTAAGTTCAATATCGATAATTGTAATAACATATAAATTATAAATTAAAAGGAACTGTTGGCATTGATAATGGTAATGTATATGCCAAGCTTTCCACTTTGTTTCTGACGAAGCCACACCGAAACAACAACAAGAGATGAGGAAATAACGAATTAATAATTAAAAAACACTTAACCACAGCTCAGGTTGAGGGAGGACAAATAGAGCAAAAGAAGCAACCTGCGTTTTATCTTGGCCAGAAAGATTTGAATTTTAATCTGGCAATATATATTCATTTCCCATTTTATTTTTATAATTATAGGGGATTTGTTAGCTCTTTGCTTTCTTCTCTGCCGTTGAATCCAAGTTTTAAATAGATTCCCAATTATGAATTTATAAAGGTATAACGATAAATCCTACCCAATTGTTCTATAATTATTGGATTAGTGTACGAATTCATAGTTTCAAATTATAACAATGAATAACGTAAAAAAAAACAGAAAAAAAAACTGGTAAAGCACATACAGCGAAACTTTGAAAACAACACTGATAATTCTACCTAATTATTGAAACGCATTATATTCCATTTTATAACTTTTCTGCCAATATAATTTTTTCCACCTAATTGTTTTTTTTTTTTTGATGACAGCATCCCCAAACAAGGGAGCCAACTTCCATTAATAGAAAGTAAAAAATTACAAAATATGTTTTTCAACAGAAAAAAAAAAACGGTACATAAGTTGTGTACTATTCTTCTGTTGGATTTATTTACACAATTCTCCTTCAAAAAACTAAAAACTATCTAAACTTGTCTTTGTATCCTCTCATCAAGGTGCATTGAAACCTTGTAGTTGCCCTTTATTTAACTAATCAAAATTCCTGAACTCTTTACCAGTTCCTTAAAAGAAACAAACAAACACCTTTCATCACAAAAAAAAAACTAATAAAAACATCCAGACTTCTAACAAACAAAATAAAGCAAGATGACAGCTATGAGAACTCTCTCTTTATTCATCTAATAAATCTTCATTTGTTGAGTTTGATTCGTGCTCAACTTCTTCCCCTTCCCTATCATCTATTACCTGCACAATTGCATCTGCCAACCTTTGTGTTGAAGATGTCCTATTTAAATTCACACTTTGTGAAAGACCTACTGTCCAAAAATCGTACAACTTCATTATCAAATTATATATAGTATATGCACTCCTTAAATTCTTTGATTGAAAGATAATATTGTTTCTCTCAATCCATAATATCCATATTGTAGCTGAAAATAGTGCACCCCATTGTTGATAATGACATTCTTTTAAAGTTGTAAATGATAACCATAAACTTTCAATTGTTGATGTGTCAACTTGAAATTGTGCTAAATTACCATACTTAAATTTCAACCATATTTGAGCACTTAAATGACAATTTAAGAACATGTGTTCTACAGACTCTAAATGTTCTCCACATAATACACAATTTAATTGTGTTTGAATTCCCCTTTTTATTAAATTATCTCTTGTAAGAATTTTATTGTTCAAAACCAACCATGTGAACAATTTGAATTTTAAGGGAATTTTTAAATTCCATACTGTATATTTCATATTAACTACTATGCCACCATGATTAAGAAATTTATACATAGATTGTACAGAAAAAATGCCATTAGTCTCTAAGTTCCATTTTGAGGAATCAGTCTCATTAGTAAAATTTATATTATTTAGAATTCTACAAATTTCTTTCTTTTCTGCCCTCATGCTGTTTGACACCCCTCTACTTAAATTTAGATTAATATTTTCATTATTCCAAATTTTATCCATAGTAATACTTTCAATCTTAGCCTTCTTGTAAACTAAGGGATATTGAACTTTTAAAGCACAACTATTTATCCAAATGTCATTCCAAAATTCTATTGTTTTTCCATTTCCTACTATTCTGGTATTGTTTATTTGTACTAAATTATATACCTGACTAACTCCTGACCAGAAAGGGGATGCCTTTGTATTAAATTTGTTATACTTTATTATAATTATTTCCTTCCATATACTATTATGCGGTTGATATAAATACAACCAAGCCCATTTGCACAATAAGGCTTGATTCATCTGAAAAACATTCAAAATCCCCCATCCTCCAAATTCTTTTTTCCTGCATAACCTTTCCCATCTAACCAAAGAAATTTTCCTCTTGTGTCCTTGACTTGATCCTGACCATAAAAATAATCTTCTGATCTTATCTAATTTGTTCCATACCCACTTAGGCATTTTATAAATCTTCTGACTTATTCTTTTAATTCTTTTCTGATGTTAGCACTCCAGCCTTGGAGTTTATGCTTTAAATTGTCTAATTTTAACTTCCAATTTCTTCCCTTGTTGATACCTAGGGTCATATGTGACCACCAAACTTGAACCCTTCTAAAAAAATCTTCTTGACTTGTCCATGATTGTTCAAACCTAAATATATATCTTTTGTTACATATATAAGATCCAAATTCTGCACAAATTGGATTGTGATCAGACAATTGTTTAGATAGTGCATATGTTGAAATAGTTGGGTATTCTGTTAACCATTGAGTATTTATTAGAAACTTATCTAAACAAGCTTTTTGTAAGCTTTTTCCTCCTCTTGCCCATGTGAACTTTCTATTATTACATTTATAATCTATCAACTCCGAATCATCTATCCATTTGTTAAATCTATTCATGTTTGATTGTACATATGTAACTCCTTGCTTTTCATTTCTTTTTCTAATAACATTAAAATCTCCCCCTATAATCCATGGTAGATTACACAGTATTGATAACAGACTTAACTTTTTCCAATAAATGTTCCTATTCTGTGCTTGAGATGTTCATATACAGTTGTGCATGCTAATGTTATATTGTCTTTTTTATTCTTCACTATTACTGTTATTGTATGTATACCTTTTATACAACTGATTAATTCAAATTTTTCTGTATTTACCCCTATCATTATCCCTCCAGCTGAACCATTAGCTGGTAGATACTCCCAATTGTGTTTGGTACTTAAATTATTTAATATCCTAGAATTGAAACTTTGTTTTTTAGTTTCTTGAATTCCAATTATGTCTACCTTTTCTTTCATAATGAATTCTTTTAGCATTTGTCTTTTTCCTTGTCCTCCTAACCCTCTAACATTCCAATTTACTATTCTAATCATTTAACAATGTAATTTCCCTGTTACTACTGTTGTTTACATTCAAACAACCTCTTATCAAACTATCTAGCTGTTGACCCATATTAAAATATTCTTGTTCTCTCATATCATCTAAAAATATGTCCATGTCTGTGTTTTTATCTAAAAAAGTAATTCCCCAGTCTGATAAGAGGGTACCAATCCTTTTATCAGGCTGTATTAACTGAGAAAGAATTTTACCATAGGTTTGCTGCATGACTTTGTGCTTAACATAGCTTCTTCTGATGCTTGCTCCATCTGGACCAATCTTTGCATCTCTTACTGTCACCAGCTGCATCCCTTCATTGCTCTTCTCCTCCCTTCTGGGAGCTTGCTGACTAGAACTCCCTGGTCCTTCTATGAATAGCACTCCATCTTGTTTTCCTATTTGGGCTTTAAGCTTCTTTAATGCTTGTCTCAGTAACTTGTTTTCCGATCTTGTTTCTTCAATCTCTCCCATCATTTCTTTCTCAGCCTCTACTACTTGCTTACCTTTATCCTCTGCAGATATGCTCTTTCTGCTACTTGTGTCTATGTAGTTATTGAATATGGGAGTGTCTTCTACCTTCTTCTTTTTATTCATGTTACCCTGGTTTCTAATTGTTTCCCCCTTTGAGACTGCTCCTTTATTTTTAATGTCTAGTCTGGTACCATCTTGTTTTGAATTTCCTTTTAGGCTTCCTTTTGGTAATGTTATAATTGGCTTATTATTTCTTGGTATCTTTTGTTCTATCCTCCCCCAATTTTCTGCCTCTCTCTTATTGATCACATTACTCCCATTTGACCCTTTACCAAATTTTGCAATTTGTTCCCTTGCCCTTTGTTCAAACATAGCAGTGTTCATTTTCTTCATTGCATCTACTACTTCATCTGCATTCCACTTCATTACAGGCATGGATTTTCCATTCTCTACCTCAATATTAATCTTTACCAGTTCCTGATTTAATCCAGGCCTATTGACTTTGAATATCAGATAGGGAGGGATCATCTCTCTATCAGTTATCTCTATTTTTACCCTTGCCCATCTAAGATCTTCCCCGTTAAATGTATTTTGATCTACATCAACTAACGAACCAAATTTCGATACTATTTTGTCCAGAGTATGAACATCCCTCATGTCATAAGGTATTTGACTCAATCGAATCCACAATTGGATAGGTTTCAGTTTATGAAATAACTCAGATAGATCTGTAGACACTGCGCATTGGTATGGACCTATGGGGCACATTCTTTTTTCGATTATAGATCTGATTTCTTCCTCTGGTCCCATAATCAAAAACTCTACTAAATCAATTGCTTGAACCCTCCATTTCTCAGAATTCGGAAACAAAATTTGCAAACCTGCGATTATATCGGGAATCCTTAATCTCTCAGGGGCCTGAATGATGATTGCATTCTTTAGCTCTTCTTGGATTCTTTCGAACTCAGATCCTCCTAAATCAACTGAATGAAGGAATCTATGCGCCATTAGTGTTCTCGATTCTTCACTCAATTCCAGCACTACTTCTTTACGCGGAACTTCTGGTTTTTCACTATGACGATTTGCACAAGCTTTTTCTTTCGATTTTTCAGATTGAAGTTTGGGAAAAATGGAGGTTTTGGCTGACTGACTACACCGATATGCTTTATGCCCTGTTCCCTTACACCTAAAGCATATTAAAGGGTTTCTGCATTGTATCGCCCGATGGCCTTGATCCCCACATCTATAACACCGATTTCTAGAGAAGTGAAATCTACGTTGATTATCATTGGAGCAGTTTTGGCTTAAGTTGTGCCAACGGTTATCTGCATCTCTGAACCGATTAGCTCGAAGAGGGTCCTTATTGTCTGTATTCCTATTCTGTTGATAAGGCCATTGGTATCCTCCATTTTCTTTACGCCGGAACCGTCCATTTCCCACAATTAGGTGTTTACCCTTGATATTATCATTACCATTCGTATTTTTCCACCTAATTGTTGTTTGCTTGTGCAAGCTAGGTAATGATAATATCAAGGGTAAACAAATGACAAATGTCCAATAGTCTAGTGATAGCTAATTAGAATAACTTTTAAGAAGTTTCGAGGTCAAATCAATGTGAGCACAAAAGTTTTGGTGACCTCAAATGTTTTGGTGACTTTTTATAAACTTTCAAAAATACGAATTAATGAATCATTTTTAGCTTGGTTTTGAAGTTAAATCATTAGTGACGATTTCGAAACATCAGTGACGTTTTAAGTTAAAAATACAGATTTTCGTCCGTTTTTAAGGTAATCATTGGTGACGTTTTCCAAAACGTTTGTGACGATTTCAATTAAAAATGTAAATTTTGATTGTGGTTTAGCCTCAAACTTAAATTAATTAGTCATTGAATAAAATAGAAAATTCTACTCTAAGCAAATCTTCAAATCTTCTAGTATTTATTTGTCATCTTTCAAACTCCATAAATTTTTTTATCCGAAACTCCGATTTGAACAAGCTGCGCGACAATAGAAAGCTTGTGATAAGATCTAAGCTTATTTTTGCACGTTAGTCTGGAATTCCCTTTTTCGAGAGCACCGAAAATCGTTTGATACCTTAAAACTCTACCTGAAATATCCCATCAAAGAAATCGTAAATTCAAGTTTATTATTTTACAAATTGACAAATAAAAAAATTATTTTGTACAACAAGAAATAAATGCTTGGGTCTTGGAGAACCCCTTATATAAAACAATTGGGCAAACAAATGATGAATCTTCAGTGATACAACACGATTACACGAGTTAGAAAGTACACAAAAAAGAAAAAAAAGAAAAATTGGATTATATGGTGCTAATTCCTAGTTCCACAACATATCAATGGACAGAAAAATAAACCACCCCTACCAAAGTATATACTTTAGCCAAAATTTGAAAACAATATTAATAATTCTACCTAAAAAAAAACTACCATTGTCCAAGCACAAATAGCCAAAATTTGACAACAATACTAATCATCTTGTTGATGACACAGTCTTTGAACCTAAAATAAAATAAAATAAAGAAACAAAAATATAAGGTCTTTTCCTAGGTGAATCAGGCATCTAATCTGATTCTCTTCCTTTTTCCACATAATTGCCATTAGCGTTCTCCTGTTCATATCTAAAACTACTTTCACAAATCTCTCTTGTGATGTCGCTAAATGCTTTAATGACATGCTTATGCATGCGACTTTCGTTCATATTTACATATATAACCGCTAATTCTTCCAACATTTCCTGCTTCTGAGAGTTGTCTTGATGAGAAGTCTCCAACATTGTCTTCATTGTCCTTTTGAAATCATTGCAAGGGTCTGTGGAGATGGTCACCACTGGCACCGCTGTCTCCCCGACGTCTCTTGTATCATCAGTTGTTGATGATGGTGCCACCAATGAGTTTGATGTTGAAGGTGAGAAATCTGCACGGTTTTTTGAAGACGGTTTTGTTGATGTTTCGGGTGAAGAAGATTCATCGTCGTTAATGTCGAGAGAAGGAAAATGCTCCTGGAGATAGCGATCTATGGCGGCAAGATCTGTCTTATGGTTTGTTGTAGTTCGCATGTCAATGGAGTGTGCTTTGGGGTATTTGCACAATATTGATGTCAACCGTTTGGCATTGATGATGTTGTTTATTTTCAACCCTGGAATCTTCTTCAGCTGCTTGACTAAGTACATCTTTATATTCTTCGAAATTCCACTTTTCTTTTCCATTACAACTTTGCCAAAGGAACAAAACAGAGGTGGATTTGTTGTTCTATTGAGTTGGAGATAGATAAGGGGAGGTTAGCTGACACAAGAAAAAAAAACATATATAGATTACTGACTTCTCAAAATTGCACTGATATTAGCTATCTCCCACACCTCTTAAAATATGTTGTTTATTTTTCTAGATATATATAAGAAAGAACATTAAAATGCATTTTATAAATAGAATTTTCTCCGTCTTTAACTGCAGTGAGAGTTTATAAATATAGTTAAAAACTTGTTGTATTTATCTCACATATATAATTAAATAATTATCTTCAAATGTGTACATACGTGCAGGGGCGGATTCAGAAAAATTTTCAGGGTGGTTCAACATTTTGATTTTTTTTTTCATGATGGTTCAAAATCATGAATATTTTAAAAATGATTCAAATTATAAGTCAATTTTTCAAATTTTTTTCTAGTTACATGATCAATTTTGAATTTTTTTTCCAGGACGAGTTAGCTGATCCACCCTGAAGCTTTGTAGCTCCGCCCCTGCATATGTGTAAAGCTCTATTGTATGTACATAATTTAGTAAAATAAGTGTGAGTGGTAGTTCATATGTGACAATTGTGAGGTAGTTAAGCACGTCGATATTATTATTCCATATTTTTCAATTTTACCACGTAAATTCGATCAATATATTTGATCTGTTGTTATTTTCTTTTTGTTGTTTATTATTTTATTTTTTGTTGTTGTTATATTTATTATCTTCCAATAAAATGATAAACCTAAATAAACTTGCTCAAAATTTTAAAGAATATATATGCAATTAATTTACAATGGCGTGGATCTCTGAATTTCTGTTTTTAGTGATACATATGCAATAATATCATATTAAAAGATAAGCGTGCTTTTATATTACAATGGTAGAAATTAGAAAATGCTTAATATGCATTCTGTTCGATCTGTAATAGCCTCTCTCTCTCTCTCTCTCATTGCAATTTATGACCATTTCAATACAAAATATATGTCGAGCTAATTGAGAAACTAAAAATTGTCTTAATTTATATTAGAGAAAAGATAAGATTACACTCAATTTGTGTCCACCTAGCGTTCAACCGTTATTTTCTTTAACAGATAATTAATTAAGTACGTAGCTTCATTTAAGAGAAAGTTCTTTAACAATTATAATTATGTTTTTTGAGACATTTGCAAGGCAGTTAGATAAGATCGTCATTACAATAATTGTTACACGCAACAACTTAATTGTTAAATAAAACTATTTATGTGTTAAAAGGAGCAACGAGCTAGTGAATGCGAATTTTTTTTCTGACTCTGAAAAAAAATAAAAATTATATTTATGATTTTGATTTCAAAAATTTGACGGCCATGGTTCTATTTTTCCGCGTTCACGTTCACATGTATTATCTAGATGCATGCGTTCAAAAACCGAGGTCATTCGAGTTGACAAACCAATTTTTTTTATCAAGTAATTTGAAATATGCGTTCACATTTGAACGCAACGTCTGAACGTGCGTCCAGACGTCACATTCACAACATTGTCTGAAAGTAACGTTCAGACGCATCATTCAAACGTGAATGCTGGTCCGAAATTTTGCAGCATACTTAACCATTTTGTCGTTTGATTTGCATCGTGAACGCATGCGTTTAGTCTGAACGTGAACGTAGAAAAATAGAGTCATGGCTGTCAAATTTTTGAAATCAGAGTCATGGATATAATTTTTTTAGGGTCAAACAAAAAAGAATTTAGTGAATGCTGAGTGGATAAAAATTTGGATGAAGTGGTCTCATTACTTTTTATATTACAATTAATGGTAATAATTGGAACACATAACATCAATCTTAGGCCTCATCCATGCATGCTACTCTGTACGTGAATATATATGTTTTATATACTGGCGTGTACGTGCGAGGGTATGTTAAGTTCATTGAAATTTTTTATTCAAACAATTATTTTTAATCAGAAATGTGAAGTTTATTCAAACAAATAAATTGATATTATGTATAGTACGTCATTTTTCTCAGGAACCTGGCCCAAAGTATATATTATTCTTGATGATAATTGTTCACCTTTTTTTTAATGTTAAAGTTTTTTTTTTCTTGTACGAACATGATCAAGTAGTGTTATTGGAATTTAAATGAAGGAATATTTTAGAACTATTCACCGGTGGTAGGACATGTATTAATTATAATGGTAATTTTGGTGAATATTTTCTAGTCATAGAAGTGTAAGACAAGGAAATCTCATTTCTCTCTTATTGTTTAATTTAACAGCTGATTCTTTACACACAATTTTAGATAATGCACAAAAGAATGATTTTATGAAAGGACTAGAAAACTTAGAAATTTGGGTTTTATTCTTAATCTTTATTTTACAGTGACAATTTATTCTTTTTAGAAGCTAAAGATAAATATATTGCATCTATAGAATTAATGGATCCTTATTACATTTGAAGACCTTTAAAAATAGAAGTTTTCTTACGACTGGTTAAAAAAAAGTTTTAACTAAAATCAACTTAGTTAAAATTAAGAGGTATTAATTTAGATACTTCTTGTGTGTTTTGTGGTGATGTGGAATCAGTTGGCCATCTTTTTGTTTCATGTAATTTTATTAAAGCTATTTTGAATTGGATAGCACAATATAATAACTTTCACTTTAATGATTCTTCTATAAATGATTTAAGGGGTTTAGATGCTTTTATCCCATTGAAAGATTGGAAATTAGTAGTATTATGGATAATTTGGTTATGCAGGAATAATATATAATTTAATGATCATAATATTTTTTGTATTAAATTTTTAGGTATTAAAATTAGTAGTCTAGTTGCTAATTGGGTTAATATGCGAGTTAAGTTATTTGAGTTGCTGATTTGAGCTCAGTTGAACTATTTGAGTTATTTAAACTATAAAATAAATTTTTTAACTGAGCTGAATACGAGTTGCAAGTTGGCTCGAGTAAAATTCGAGTTGAGTACGAGTTGACATTTGAACTCGAATGGAACTTGATTACTCGAGTTAGCTCAACTCGAATAACTATCAAATTGAGTTCGAGTTGAGATCGACTCGCTCGAACTCGACTCGATGAACAACCCTGTTTTCTATATATACGGCCGTTTTCGGGCGGGTGTTAAGTTCATGAAATCTTTTATTCAAACAAATAAATTGACATTTTGTACTACGTCATTTTCCTCAGGAACCTGTATCAAAGTAGATATCGTTGTTGATATAATTATTGTTTTCTCACTTTTTTTTTATGGTTTCAAGCACGCCAGTACATGATCATCAAGTAGTCGTGGTATCAAGGTTCTAAATAGCGTCGATATAATGAAAATAGCAGAAATTTTGGTTTGAACGTAAGATATTTTTTAAACACCACCGATATAGCGAATATACCGGATATAAAAGATATAACGGTAAGATCTTAAATGTTAATTGTTTTAACTTTTGAAATAAGTATGTTTTTTGTCAATTTCTCATTGCAGTTATTATGTTCTTATGCATCAATGCATTGATATTTGATTGTTACTGATACTCATGTAAGTTATATTAAAATTTTTAACAGCTATATCACTGATATATTGTCGTTATACCGCTAAACGCTAAATAACTCCTGCATCGCTACAGACTTCTATCTGCTATTTAAAACATTGCGTGGTGTGGAATTTTTTTGTGTGTTGGGCAATCAATCTTCTTTACCTCTATCTTTGTCCTCTTCGTTAATTGATTTTTTGGTTTTTTTTCAGAACAAGTACGTGCAACGACGGATCTACATAAAGCCAAGATGGATCAAGCGATCCATTCTGAATTTTTTTTTTAATATATCTTTCATATTATACATTTATTAGATTTTTCAAAAATATGCTTATAATTGGAAGAATTTTAAAATAGGCAGAGTTTCATATAAAGGCCTCTAAAACTTCAATATTACATATTTAGCCACTGAAATTTCATAATTACATATTTATCCATTTAAAACACAAAACGTTTCATATAAAGGCCTCTAAAACTTCAATATTACATATTTAGCCACTGAAATCTCCTAAATACAAACTCGACCCGGCTTGAACCCCAAGGCAGCGACCCGACGGCCCGACCCGAGGCCCGACCCGTGCGGACCTGTAAAAAAAGCGAGGGTCGAAAACGGATAGCGACCATACTTCTTGGAAAAAACTTGTGTTAAAGCTGACCCGCAAACCCGTCGGCTCGGCCAACCCGTCCAAACTCGGCCCTGCAAACCCGTCGGCCCGGCCAACCCATCGACTCGGGCGAGTTAGGCCCGACACAACCCGACACGTTTTCAATTCCCTATCTCTATTAGTGTTTTAGAGTGTCCGCACGAGTTTTAACACAGGTTTTTTCCAAAAAGGATGGTCACTACCCGTCTTCGACTCTAGAGTTTTTTGGACGAGTTCGCACGAGTTTGCCTCCGGTCGGGCCGGGCCAGATCGCGATCTCGGAGTTTTCGGGCCGGGTCAAACACATACGAATTTTGTCAAATACTTAAATAGAGGAGAGGAGAAGCGGTGTGAAATAAAGAAGCTAACGATTATACCCTTCTTCCCAAACTTGGTCCGACAAACTCGTGGCCCGGCCAACCCGTTGACTCGGGCGAATTTGACCCGATCCGATTTGGCCCGACTCGTTTTCAATTTCCTACCTCATTTAGTGTTTTAGAGTGGTAATTACCATTTAATTGTTAATTTACATTAAATTTATTAATTTGTAGTTATGCTGGACAATAATAAAACATTTTTTGTTTTACTTGAATAAATATGTAATTATGAAATTTGAGTGGATAAATATGTAATATTGAACTTTTAGAAGCCTTTGTATGAAATATTTTGTGTTTTAAATGGTTAAATATGTAATTAATGTAATTATGAGATTTTAGTGGCTAAATATGTAATATTGAAGTTTTAGAGGCCTTTATATGAAATTATGCCTTTAAAATATGTTTCATTCTATTTCTTTAAATACACTATGATTTTCAGCAAAAAAATTATAAAATATACGTATGACTAAAAGTTTGCCCTCCTCTACCGAAACTTCTAAATTTTAATCTACCGTGACGAAAATTCTGAATCCGCTACGTAAAACTAGTTTAATGAGAGGAGAAAATATGAAGGAAACATGTTAGCTTGAGATACAGTGTAAATAGTACATTGTTGAATTTTATATATTGCAGTGATAAGATATAAAATTTCTATGAGAAAGATATGATATTTTTTTTTTTTGAGGAAAAGGATATGATATTCAAGCTTTCAGCATAAGTTTTCTTCAGAAAAAAATTGTTTTAAATTTATTTTCAAATTTGAATTTGTGGGTTGGCCTACTCGCAACAAATTGCTCGTATAAAAAAGAGTAGAGATTACATATAACTGAGAGAAGCAAATTACAGATTGTATACTCAACTAAGAGAGGAGCGGGCTGAGACCAAAATAAAAGAGGTGGGACAATTAATTCCAGCATATTAAAATGTAACATTACCCCTCTCAGGGTTGGTGCTGTAAACGAATTGTACCAAGAGTTGCAAATCTATACCATAAATAAATTTGCCAGCAGAGCAGAAAGGACACCTCCGATTTTATGTCCAGAATCTGACTGGGACCTTGATTACAAAATTTTATCCGAAATCAGAAATGGAACACAGCCAGTGGATACCAGTGTAATTTTTGTGTACTGGTATGTGTTGCTGTATTTATTAGTATATCAGGGGTCATTTTGCAATTTTCAGTCTGACAACCAATTGCTATTTCTGGATAAAAAATTAGGAAAGAAAAGGAGAAACACATCTAATAGTTACATAAAAATAGTGTGATAATATTTCATAAATTTAACTGAATTCACAATGATATTGAATCTTAAAACCTCTGCCTCACTCATTACAGTAAATATCTTAGATCCACAAGTCTCAATTAATTTGTTTGGTGTCACAATCTTCTGGAAAATCTGCTTGGAAATGCTGGCCTGGAGAATCGGGCATCTCTCTCTCGACTGCCTTTTGCTTCCTCGTGCTCACTGGTACTGGTACAGTTCTCCTGCTTATAACAGATACCCTGCTCCTGCGAAACCCGGCCGTGATGTCACTAAATGCTCTAAGAACATGCTTGTGCATCCTCTTGTCATTCAGCTCCAGGTAACAAAGCAGTAACTCCTCCATGAAATCCCAATCCAACGACTGAGATGCACCGGCATAGTGTGCCTCCACCATCCTCTTCATTGAACTCCTGAAATCCTCATAGGGGTCCATGGATAAGGTCACTATACCTGCACCTGTCTCCCTCTCACCAGTTTCATCATTCCGCGATGATGATGATGCCATCGAGGAAGTCGAGGCCGAATTTCCTGAGAAATCTGCATGCATCCTTGCACGTTGTTTCATTGAAGAAGAGTCATTGTCATTGATGTAGAGAGAATGGAAGTTTTCACAAAGGAAACGGTCTACATCAGAGAGTGTGGCGGCATGGTTGATCGTGTTGTGGTTGGTATTTAGATCCCGTTTGTCAAAGGATGGAGTTTTCGGGTACTTGCATGCTGATCTCAGTCTGCTCGGATTGATGGAACTGTTTAGGTTTAGGCTTGGTACCTTCTTTAGCTTCCTGGACAGGTACATCTTGATTGAATTAGGAAGCTTAGTTTTCTTCTCCATTGTTGATTTCTTCAGTAAGTAAAGAGAGATGAATTTTGGGTTGATATTATAACTATAGAAGGATGATTTTATTCTTTTTTTTTGAACCACCCGGGTATGGAATTCTGAAGGATTTTATTGCTAAGCACTGCCTTGAGTTAGATTGATTTTATCAGGATGTTTCTCTTTATATTTAATGAGGCAGCAGGTTCATCTTGCTTTTTAATGAGGATAATAATTAATTCAGCTTTGCAGTTCTGAAACATCAGGTACTTAGATGAGAAGGCTTGAATTAATGTTTCCAAATAGAAGTTTCAATTAAGAAAACCCTGTATGCACAAACGCTAGAAACCTTGCTATAATTTAAATGTCCCATAAATGATACAACAGTCCAAGTTTATTATAAATACATAAATCAAATAATTTACATCAATTTCGTTCTTAATAAGAAAGATGAACGTTATGATTTTCTCTCCTGTACAGACCACTAACAAAATGCAAACAATATTGTGTACCGACAAAGATAATTGTAAATGGATACTGTAACAACAGAATGTGAACAATTGATTACAGTGCAATCACTTCTTAATACTAAATTGATCACAGCCAAGGAGAATTGTAAATAGGTGTAATAACAGATTTCACTTGTAGGTACTTCTCAATTGCATTCATTCCTTGATCCCTTCCAAAGCCACTCATCTTGTATCCACCGAATGGCGCATCTGCATCAAAAGCAAAGTAGCAGTTGACCCAAACAGTACCAGCACGTACCGATCTGGATACAGTGTTCACTGTGTTGATGTTGTTGCTAATGATACCAGCAGCTAGACCATATTTTGTGCAGTTGGCTCTTTCAATAGCTTCCTCTACAGTCCTGAAATTGAGATTTGGAAGAATTATAGAGCTTAAGTGTAGTATATTAAATTAATATAGGATTGTTGATTGTTAATAGGTCTGAAGGCGTACTTGAATTTTATGAGGGACATAACTGGCCCGAAGATCTCATCTTGTGCAATTTTCATATCCTCCTAAAAAATGGGGAGAAAAATATTAGGCGGAATTACACAATATAAAATTTTCATTTTGCACATTTAACGACTAGATTTTTTAAAGATACCTTGACATCAGCAAAAATTGTGGGTTCAACATAGTAGCCTTTATCACCATAGGGCTTTCCTCCTGTCAGTAAAGTGGCCCCATCTCTTTTTCCATATTCTATGTACTTGAGTACTCTTTCAAATTGCACCTTATCAATCTTATTAGACAAAAATCAACACCAGAAAAAAATTATAGAAGTTAGAAATTCTTTCCATGAAGAGGTTGCTATTTTGTAGCCAATACTTGGAAAGTGAATCAACATCTCTCTTTTAAAACTTGTCAGTATTTACTGGTACTAATGTATTAGATTTATGATATATTGATATGAAAAATAAAAAAATATAGTAATTTATAATTACCTGAGGACCCATGTTCACTTTAGGATCAAATGGGTCACCAACGACCCAACCTTTCGCCACCTCAATCAATTTCTTCACAAATTCATCATAAATCCCCTCCTGAACATACACTCGGGATCCTGCCACACAAATCTCTCCCTGCATTTGTCATTAAATGAACACCGAAAATTAGAAAGTGAATTGTATTTCACATAATCAGTTCAAATCAGTAAAGGATACTAGTATTGATAACACCTACCTCAGTAGTTACTTAACAGATCCTAATTACAAACTTATTCTGAAATCTGCATATTACAGGACATGCCTAGTCCCTATTGCCTACACTATTATCCTTTATTAAGATACAAATTTATTATTGAATTTCTACAAAGCTTCTATTGATGTATAAAGTAAAGATTATTCTGGCATAACTACTGCATGCAGTTGATGCTTAGCCTTATTTCTTTCATTGAAACAAACTTTTTATATAATGATTAAGTGTTGTATGGAGTTAATTATACCTTGTTGAAGAAAACAGCTGCACTTGCGAGCCCTGCTGCCATATCCAAATTAGCATCATCAAAGATAATCAGTGGTGATTTGCCTCCTAATTCCAGTGAGACTGTCTTTAGGTTGCTCTTAGCTGCCGATTCCATAATTACGCGACCAATTTCAGGCGAACCAGTAAAACTTATCTGTATTCAATTATGTTACAAAAAAAAGAATTAAATTGAGAATGGAGGGCTAGTTGAATTTTTTCAGAAAAATAATATTCATGCTGAGTAAGATGCTGTATAATTAGCCTGGCAAGCTTACATTGTCGACATCCATGTGAGAGGTAAGTGCAGCACCTGCTGTGGGGCCAAACCCGGGAACAACATTAAGTGCCCCATCAGGAATTCCAGCCTACATTTTCATTAGTTAAATTAAAATAATTCTATAAGTGATGCATACAATTTTTGAAAAAGAAAACTTCAGGTAAAATGAAACAAAGAAATACAAATTTTTCTTTATTATTGGCTGGCTATAAATTCAATTTCATTATCAAATTTATTGGGTTCAATTTACATAATCATATTGTTAACCATACAATTTTACTAATTACTAAATATTAATAATTGTACTCATGCATCTCTCTCCACACATGAATAGAAGAAATGCAATGTGTAGAGAGAGAAGGATTAAAATGAAAATTTGAGTCAGAAAATTTACCTCCTTAGCCAGGCTTGCATAAAACAGAGCCGAAAGCGGGGTTTGCTCAGCCGGTTTCACAACCACGGTGCAACCAGCAGCGAGCGCAGGGCTCACTTTCAAGAAGAACATCATGGTAGGGAAATTCCAAGGGGTAATAACACCTACAACACCAATGGGTTCCTTCAGAGTGTACCCTTGGTAATTTCCTCTCAATTTTAGTGTTTCTCCGTGAATTTTATCGGCTGCTGAGGCATAGTACCTCAACATACGGATGGAATCCGGTATGTCAACTGCTTTGCCAAATTCAAAGAGCTTTCCTGCATCGATGCCATCCAGTGCCGCGAGTTCTTCAATGTGTTGCTCGATGAGATCAGCAAACTTGTAGAGGATTCTTCCCCTCTCCTATTATGTGACAACCAGCATCAATCTTGTTAACAGTTTGGTGCATATAGAATGAAAAGAAGAAAAAAAAATGATATTTACATCGGGAACACTTGGAGATGGAGAAACATTTTTTCACTTTACGGTCTATTGAAGTGTTCTTATGATACTAAATTTGAATTAAATTTGACAACCATTAGTTAAAAAGGATAGAATGGTGTAAAAAACAAAATAAAATTGATGCTGTATGTAGTACTAGGGAACTGTATTCTCGGCCCCACTTTTATTTTGCAGCAGTTGCATTTTAATTTGGACCGTCGAATTAAAAATCAATTGCGGAATAGTCACTCATATGATTAAGAGAAATTTTATATTCTTAAATCACGATCGTTGACCTATAATTCGACGGTCCAGATCAAAGAGCAGCATCTGCAGCCCAAAAAAAAGTGGGGCAGACGATTTCTTGTACTAGTAGTGGTGGGCTATGATAAAACAGGCCATGTTTGAATTGAAAGGATTTACAGTTTGAATTGGGCCTTGAAAGATCTTTTCCTTTTCTTGTAATTAACTGTATAGAGATTAGAGATTAGAGAAATAGATATAGAGAGGCATTACATATCCTGACATGCGGGGCCAGGGGCCACGGTCAAAGGCCTCTCTGGCAGCTTTGACTGCCAAGTCAACATCCGCCTTGTCCGCCTCTGCAATTCTAGCTATCACATCGCCTGTTCTCGGATCCGTCGTCTCAAATGTCTTCCCTGCAATTTTGTACAATTTTTAATAATGAGAACATCTCCTTTTCTAAAAGAATCACACGTCATGATATATATAAGTTTTCATATCAATGTTTGTTTAAGAAAGAAGAGTAGTGGATGATGAGAAGAAGATTTATATCAAAGAAAAGCTCGCTAAGATTACACTATGAAAAAAATAATTATATTCTAGTTTTGACTTCAATATTTACTTCAAAGAGGTATATATATTTTTCTGCTATATAACAGTATTAAATTCAAATGGCACGTTTGAATATTGCATATCAAACAGAATGTGTTACAAAGGAAAAGACAATATGTAAGCTTTTGTCAAACCGATTTTCTTCTAAAGGAAAAAAGAAATCCTTAGTCAAACCTACTAAGGTGGCTACAATTCATTTATTACCAAACCACTTTCCAGCCACGTTAGTGTTATAATAAAATTATATAAATAACGAATTTTCTTTTATTTAAAGAGAAATTATTGGGATTAGTCAAGGTCAAGGACATCTCGTTTCTGAATCACCTCGCCAGTCAATATAATGCATAATTTGAATGCACAATTATAGACCTTAGATGTGGCCGTATATAACTTCAGATTTATATATAATTTACATTGGTGAACTGGTCATAGTAACTTATACAAAATTTATATTTATCTTTATTAAAAATACAGATACGAAATAGTTTTGGTACAATTTGTTAGCGGGCCCCTTTACTTCTTAGCTATGATACTCGAATATTTCAAATAATTTATTATATTTGTATTGGATATTTTTTCGATACTCGGATATTTCATAGGATGTGTATCGGACATGTCACGTGTCGTATCCGAAATTGACGTATTCGTTATTTTATTCACTTTGATCGACGAAATTTGTCACCGATACGACTTGATAGGTTTCGATACTACAAGTGATAATTCTTGTAAAATCATTGATAATTCTTATTATACTGCTAGAAAAAAATAAGTGAAAAATGAAGCAACAAGAGAATTCGAACCCAAGGAAAACTACACTATTAATTTTTAATTAATTAATTTATTAATTCAAATATATTTAATTAATTTTTAATTAAAGTTAACATATATAATCGCATCCGTATCTAAGAATTTTTTAAATCGCCGTATCTCTGCACCCATATCGTATCGGATATGATACCCGCACCCGCACTCGTACAACATAGCTCTTTAGTCAAACACAATTTAAGTTTCTTATAATTAAGGGAGCTGATACGTAGGTATCAATATTGATACCGACTATCGATATCGATGTTATTATGTACATTTAGTTAAGTCATTATGCACATTATTTGAGTTATTATGCATGTTATTTGTTGTATAGAAATAATTATGAATGTTATTTTTTGTATTGAATGCATGCTATTTGAATTATTATGCACATTATTTTGTTAACATGCATAATAATTTTTCAATACAAAAATAACATGAAATAACATGCATAATAACTCAAATAATGTGAATAATATTTGTATCTACAGAATATTTTTCTATAATTAATTCTTCCTGCATACAACAAAAGTAAATTATTGAAGCATCTCAATTAAATATGCATAATAACATTGATATCCTTAGTCGATATCAATATTAGTATCTATAGAATATTTTCCTATAATTAATTCTTCCTGTATACAACGAAAGTAAGTTATGGAAGCATTTTGAAGCATCTCTCTTATGATATTTTTTTTGTGGTTACCAAAATTTTGTCGTTATTGATCCTTTTCTTCTCTTATCTTCTTCTGCTGGAATAAATCAACGAACGCATTGCAACCCACAAATTTTTTGGTCCGAATCTGTTGCTCGTAAATTCCTGCTTGCTTTCCTGCTTGTCTTCGATCCGTCGGATCTCGATCGTCACGAACGACTATAATTTAATCGTTAGATGAATTTTAAGTGATCCAGATCGAAACGAGCAAAAAATCAAGCAATAATTTACGACCGGGAGATTCGGTTCCCAAATTTCTATCTTGTAGAATACACGCCTTTTTGTAAGGGAAGACATTGACAAACGACAATAATGATGATGACAGTGTTGCTGTTACTTGTTGGAGACGGATAGAATCTAAGAAATGATCATTGATACTGATTTTATTCGTATACTACAACAAAAATATTTTCTTTTAGCACTCATTTTGTAGCGATTTTTTTTTTAAATTCGTTATAAAATATATTTAATGGCAATTTAGATATTAATTTTATATATTTAATAGCGGATTTATAAAAAAATTGGTTATAAAAAGTAATGGCAGGACAATTTATAGCGGTAAAAAACACGTCCGCTATTAAAAATGACATTTTATAACGAATGTAAGAGTGGGACCGCTATAAAATGTGGTATTTTATAGCGGACAATATCGAGGGTCCACTATAAAAAGTCTTTTATAGCGGATGGCTAATGGAGTTCGCTATAAAAGATTTTTTATGGAGGATTTGCTTACATGTCTGCTATAAAGTTCTGATCAGATTAATGTTTGCTCTCACGGATCACCATGTAGTTCTCAATCCAACGCTTCAAAAAATCACACAGTCCCACAGATTAAGACATTTTTTTTTCTAACAATTTCCGTTCTCTATATAAGACATCAACTCTCTCTCATTTTTCCTTCAATTCTCACAAAAATCTTCCATCATTCTTCGTTCTTCCCACAAAAATCTTTCCTCATTCTGCTTTCGTCCTTCAAATATTATTGTTTCCTTCAAACTAACTTTCAAAATCATTTATTCAATTATGTCTACATATTTTTGCGATTAATGATAAACATATATATATGAATTTTAAGTATCACTGTAAAAAATATGTTTTTCACACCTCATTTGATTATTACTGTAAAATAAATTAGGTTGTTTCATAAGGTCGTTTAAAAATAAAATTACTGTTAAAAATTATATTACAGCTAATTTACAAAGAAAAAAATAATTTAAGAAATATGACATATTTGCAAATAGTCAAATTTTCTTTTGATTATATATTATGAACGAACATTTCTGCAAAAAATGCCAATAAAATCAGTCAATTTTGCAATAAATGCACAAGATGGCAGCAACTTTTTTTATTTTTCAAAACTTTTTATAGCAGGCTCTTGATGAGACTCGCTATTAAAAGTCACCTTTCACGGGGACCTTTACTAAAGTTCGCTATTAAAAATGGTCTTTTATAAGAAATGTTTACTAAAGTCCGCTATTAAAGTCATTTATATAGGAGACGTTTACTAAAGTTCGCTATTAAAAATCGTCTTTTATAAGAGACCTCAACTAAAATCTACTATTAAAAAAATCACCTTTTATCGAAACCTTTACTAAAATCCGATATTAAAATTCACATTTAAAAACGAATCATTCAACCTTTAACAATCCCCTATTTAATATAATCTTCTACTTTTTTTCTGAAAACAAATCGTTCACGCAATTAACCAATTGATACGTAGCAAATCATGTTGGTTGACTTTCGACATGCTCAATTTTGTTTGAATTAAAGAAACAAAAAATGAATGTTATGCAAACAAACAAACAAACAAACACCAATTATTAATTTATTATTTATGAGTTATGATGAAGTTCATGTGATAGTTATAAATTTATAATAATGAACCAACAGTTGACTAATATATATGCCACGTAAGAATTGCATGTCACTTCAACTGCAAGGTATTAATGTCGAATTAATGTGTATATGGGGGTTCTTGAAGGACCGAATAAATTTTTTAAATAAATTATTTGTTTACTTGATCAACATTAATTTTGGTTGAGAAAACACATTTAATCCAAAATCCTTGTCAAAATTAAAAGCTAATTTGAGCTCATCAACAAAACTACAATATCGTGGTTGTCTTTTTCTAGCACAGTTTAACACATGTTAAATATATACCCAATCTCATCAAATATATATTATTATTATTTATTATGTTGATATACTACAATAGCTGTGAGTATAAGATTTGAATTAATCTAAACTTAATTTATATGTGCTAATTGTTAGACAGTTTAATTTGTAGCTTTAACGTATACTTTTAAGAAATGAGATACTATATAATTTGGGTATACTAGTTATCTAAGGTGAACATTAATATCCCAAATGCTTCTTAAACAATAAAACTTGCATTGAAAGTTATTTTTATGGATAATACATGTACATCATGCATATATATCACATGAAATGTTAGCTTCGAAATCAGAATTAATTTTGTCCAATAAGTAAAATATCAATTAAAGTAGCCATACAATTTTGTCCATAAAAGAGAAAAAGATATCTCATGAATTCCAATCCATGATTGTATATATATTTGTTTCAATGGAAGAGAAAAATGATGTATTTCTTAAAAAAATATTTTTACATAGGTATTTCAATTACTTATACATATAGCATGCATTAGCACCATGCATGACTTAATTGTGTTGAAAAAGAAAAATGGAGTGATTCATAATTTATCATGTACCTGAGGCTGCATCAACAAATTCTCCATTGATGAAGAGCTTGGTGTACTTGATCTCTGGTACCTTAAAAATCTCCTCTAAACATCCCTTGCCATTCTCTGCCATGGAATAAGGTTTAGAGAATATAAAAGAAAATAAAAGGAAGAAAAAAGAAGAAGTTTTTTGGCTTGTAAGAGAAGAAATGGGTTTGGTTTACTTTTGGATTGAATGATCATGCGCGCGTTATATAAGGAGAAAATTGAAATAGTGCGCATCACCTTTGATTTGATATAATTGTTATATAATTAATTATTAAGTTGTCCAATTAGAGAGAAGGTCAACTTTTCTACATGCTTCCGATAGATAGATTCTCAGTACCTAGGCCGCCGGAAGCGATTTTTTGCCGCGCAGTAGTAACGGACGCTCAAGATTTTCTGCGTTGTAGATTACGGACGGCTCAAATTTGATTCAGAAAGTCTGATATTATAAAATTTAACTTGTACGAATCTCTATGTAAATAAAAAACTGAGATTTACCACGCAGCACGCACAATATTTGTGCTGCGCGGTAGAAGATCTCATTACTAGGCCCCCTAGATTATTGGAATTCAAAGAGACCGACAAAAATATACAAAAGAATTTTAATTTAAATTCAAAACGGATAAAACATATATAATGACAACAAATAATTAATTTGAAGACAAAACACTATTTGTCTTTAAATTAAGAAATTCTATCTTTGACAATACATTTATTGGATTCTTTACTAAATATATTTTATATTTGCATTACTGTTTGTTGATTTTTTTAATTAATTAAAGTGCCTCTAATATTTAGATACAAGGTTTGACATCCAATAAAAATGCTTCTGATATTTGTTGAAACTTAGAACCCGTGATCTTAACTATAGCGATAATGTTACTGATCATTCGTGTTGTGTTGAACTCTAGAGAGAGGTGAATAGAATTATTAAAAAATTTAGGATCATTTTTGCAATCTTATGAGCAAGTCAATTTCTTCAAAACAAATATTACGAGAGCCTTTCTTCAAAAATCAAAAGGTGCTTGCTAAATGCTAACTTCGTCACGCTCTCAAAATTGTCTATTGACACACACAACACCAGACAAGCAAGTTAATTGATGCAATGGAAAAATTATAATTAATAAATTAAAGTAAAGAATAAAGATGAGAAAACACAAACAAAACGAGCA
Source organism: Eleocharis quinqueflora (assembly GCA_964058865.1). Classification (NCBI taxonomy): domain Eukaryota; kingdom Viridiplantae; phylum Streptophyta; class Magnoliopsida; order Poales; family Cyperaceae; genus Eleocharis; species Eleocharis quinqueflora. Next base: position 399,195 of record CAXKVX010000211.1, on the reverse strand, counting down.
CATGAAATATTAAGAATAACAGAGTTCGACTATTGACGAGCTTACTATCCGAGTCTCCGATTTCTCGACATTGGTAATAAGCTTGGTCTGATGCACTGTCACACAACTACACAAGTCTCTTACAAAGGCCGAGATTTAACTCCTTACACACAAATGATGGAGACTAAACCCTTCATAAATAACAAAAGCTTGAAGAGAGAATATGAAGGCTACAATTTTCAATACTTAAACTTGAACTTGATGAGTAAGAATTTTGAAATTTGAGTAAGGCTCTAATGGTGTTTTTGGCTGCTGCTAATAGTAGGTTGAAATTCGTAGAGAAGAAAGCTAACAAATGTCAAATATATATAGATTACAGATCAAGCACAATTAGGTCAAATCAAAAGATGCGTTATAATGCTATCTATGTATACTTTTTAGCGTTATAACATTATGTTAAGATCCGAAAAATTATTTTCAATTTTATTTTCATATTTTCAGAAGAGAAAAATTGGTGTTGTAATGCTAACTTAGCGTTATATAATGGTACGCTCGGTCTGTATAGAAGTTAGCCAAATTCTGGTATGTTTCTTGGTCTACTGTTATAAATCTAGCTTACTGTTACCTAATGACTTGCTCTGTCAATTTGGTACTTAACCAATTTCTGATTTGTTTCTTGGTCTACCGTTATAACACTAATTTACTGTTACCTAATAGGTTCCTCGGTTAGTTTGGTACTTAGCAAATTTCTAGTTTTTGTTTGTTCTAGCGTTATAACGCTAGGTACCGTAACATAACGGGTTGCTCGATCAATTCAGTACTTAGCCAATTTTCCTGGTTTCTTGGACTGTCGTTATAACGCTAATGTGGCGTGACATAACGGGTGGCTATGCTTTTCTGGTACTTAACCATTTTCTGGACCGGTTTGGTTGGTGTACCGTTATAATGCTAAATTGACGTTATGTAACATATGACTCAGATTTTTCAATACTTTTCAAATGTCGAAAACGATTGAGACTTGCCATTATAACGCTACCTAGCGTTACATAACGATTTTCTCTGTAAAAAATATGGTCAAGCCTGATATGGATTTGTGGAGTGTTGGAGAGCTTAGCGTTCTATGTTAGCATTGCATGAACACTCTGTTTGTTTAGTATTTTTCTCATTTCAATCTCAAATTTAAATATTTTTGTTTTACAATAAATATGATCTTTGTTTGAAGCTTGTTTTTCATGTTTGAGTTCATTCTTCACACTTATTTTCTCACTTCTCTGTTCTTTCCTTTGATTTGCTTATAAGTAGTCCCTATAAAAATTTCAAACAAAGACATAGTGGTAAAATGCTTATTTATTGCAAATTGTTTGTTACAACATTTTTTTCCTTTTGTCGATTTGAAAAGCTATAATATAATTTCATCATTTTTCTTTATTCCCCTTCTTGGAAATTGAGCAAAAGGTTTTGCATCTAAAATTTTTCTGAGCTCTCCTCATTATATGCACAATTTTATATGATACTAAATAAATAACACAAGCTCACCCTCAATCCAATACATCCCTTAATATTATGATATATTAAATAGAGAAAATAAATAGAAATAATGATAATTACAAGTTGCATATAAAACAAGTAGTCACGAAGGTATGGGCATATCTTGAGGTTTATATGTTTAAGTTCTAGCATGTTCAATTTGAATCGAAATTCACAATGTTGCTTAAAAAATAAGTGGTTTAGTGAAAATATTCGCAATCTGATTTTTCGTATCTATGAAAACAAGTTCAATGTCATTTTTTTCAATATGATCTCGGATAAAATGATGTCGTATATTTATGTGCTTGGTTCGAGAATAGAATATCAGATTCTTTGAGATTAAAATAGCACTAGTGTTGTCACACATTATTTAGACTTTTAGAAGCGTAAGTTATAATCATTTAGAATTTGGATCATCCATAATAATTGTGTACAACTACTACCTGCCGCAACATACTCGGTCTCCATGGTTGAAAGGGCCACAAAGATTTGTTTGTGACTAGACCATGAGAAAAGCAAGCCACCTAGAAATTGACATGTCCTGCTTGTACTTTTTTATCCATATGGTTTTCGGCAAAATCGACATCGGTATACCCTACCAAGTCAAGTTCTGATTGTCTATCATATCATAACTCTAAGTTGATTGCACCTTGATATATTTTAAAATTCATTTAATGACTTTATGATGAGTTTCTTTAAAGTTTGATTGGAACCAAGCACATAGACATACAACAAACATAATATTCGATCTACTTGTTGTTAAATAAAGTAAATTACCTATCATGCCTCGGTATTGAGACATGTCCACGGGCTTTCCGCTTTCATCCGAGTCGAGATTGATGTTTGTCACCATAGGTGTCTTGCCCGTCTTGCTATATTCCATGCCGAACTTCTTCACTAGCTCTTTGGAACATTTAGTTTGACTTACAAAAACACCATCGCTTTGTTGCTTAATTTTTAGACCCAAGAAAAACGTTAGCTCTCACATCATGCTCATTTTAAATTCACGACTCATCAAAGAAGTAAATTCCTCGACAAGCACCACATTAGTTGAATTAACAATTATATCATCTACATATATTTCGACCAATAATATATCACTTTCTTTCTTTTTGGTGAACAAGGTAGTATCGATTTTGTCTCTTATGAATCAGTTGTCAATTAGAAAGGAATTAAGTCTACCATACAAGTTCTAGGAGCTTGTTTTTGTTAGAATTGGATCCTAAGGTCAACTGCTGGTGCAGAAGCATTTTCAACAATTACAATTCAAACTTTTAGATCTCAATCACCTAGCTAAAATCAAAAGCAAGCAAGTACTAATAGCAATTGAGCAAATCAAGATAATAAAGTGCAAGTATAGTAAAGAGAGAGAGAGAGCAAAGAGCAAAGAGCAAGATATATCAAGAGAACACAAGAACACACGATGTAACGTGGTTCAACCTACAAATAAACTAAGCCTACATCCACGAGACTTCTGAAACCAAAACTTCTTTCCGGGACTGAATCCACTAAGCAATAAGTGTTCTTTACAATTACGGAATATCTTTGATTTCTTCTCAATAAGCAAATCAATCTTAGATCCCTAAATCTATGTAAGGGGCTACACCACTCGACAATGTAAAATGTATGATTGATTAAACAAGGACATGGATGCATTACTTGACAACACAATATAGTATACCAGAAGGCTAACAAAGCTAGCTAGAATAAGTTTTCTCGGATCATATGATTCTAGCTATCATAAGTCTCTCAGGTTATGCAACTGTAGGAGAATGCTTTAGTGCTCTTTCTGATGCTCGAATGTATGCTTGAAAGCTTGGGGAAGGTATTCGATGTCTTTCTGGTTCGTACCCCAAAAGTATATATAGGCTGGACACTTCTTGAAGTCTTAGAGTCTTGAACTCATCCCCTTGCGTTACAGAATCTTGCAACTCGTTACAGAACTCGTGATAATGGGTTGGCAACTTTCCAGAATTGTCCTTCTCTACTTGATTCACTGATTTATGGACCCTCTTTAGCAGGAATCCATTGTGACGGGTTGAAAACCCGTTATAATGAGTGAGGAACCCGTTGTGACGGGTTAGTGACGCGTTACAGTAACACGTTTTTGGAATTCCTTCTCCGCTCTAGCTCTTCTACTCTTCAACTCGTTATGACTGGTTGGGCAACCGTTGTGACAGGTTGCACATGCGTTATGGTAACACATGGCTCTGAAAATTCCCAATTTGCTTGCTCTTGATGTCTTTGAGTATGTTCTTGACTTGTACATCTATGTTTGAGCCTTTGCATCATCAACATGTATAACATGCAACTCACCAAAACTTAATTGTGTAAGATTAGTATTGATTTGTTTTGCAAATTATCAAACAAGAGGTGAGTTACTCCAACAAACTCTCCTTTTGATAATTTTCAAAATTGAGAAGGTTCTTGATTTCAATCAGCACTTGGAAATAACAATTGATGTTGCTCACGCACTGACTTATCTCCATCTATATGCAAGGAAAATTTTATTGTTCTTTTTTATATAATACATTCTTTGAAATATTTTTATATTTTTATTGTTAATATTTTATAATACAACATCGTTAATGTCTGGACATGGATTACAAAAAAGTGAGGTAAAAATATAAGCATATAGGTTTGTGCGCCAATGTTTGCTTCATGGAAGCATTCAGTGCTAGTTATAGCATATTGGTATGCTTCTTTCTCAATGAAGTAAAAAAAAAAAGTAAAGTTTAATTTTAAGTCTCTTTGACTATATTGCAAACTAAGTCTTTAAATTACTATGTGATTGTAATATGCATAATATAAATAATTCTGTTCATTTTCTATTTGTTTGATAGAAGGAGGATTTCATATTTTATAAGCCAGCAAGGCTAAAATAATATATATAGTACGCTACCTTCCGTACTATACGATTATATATGTTTAATTTGTCTAATAAATTGAGATTTAAGTTGCTCAATAAATTATTCATATCAAAATTTTAAAGAAAATCAAATTTAGTGATTTTTTGAACTTTCTTGCTATTTTTTAAATATTTTTTAAAAACAGTTCAGAAAATGCACTTTTGTAGTATTAAATCTGGATTGTTTTTAAAAAATAGTAAAAAAGCTCTAAAAATCACGAAATTTGATTTCCAATAATATTTTGATATGTAAAATTTATAGAGCAACTTAAATCTCTATTTATTGAGCTACATATTTATGCATAGTACAAAAAATGATGTACTATGCATATTATTTTAGCCTTACTCTTTATAAGCTAAATGCAGAATGTAAAGACAAGAGAATTATGGAAAAGTGACTTCAAGTTAGAAGCATATTAGTTCAGGTAACTATTTCTTTTATCTTTCAGTAATTTTTTGTCAGGCATATTAGTGATGATTTTGTTTAGAATTCATGTGGAATCAAGTATTTGAAAAATTGCTTTTCGTGTGGTACTTCTAATTTAATTTCTTTGCAACTTATTTGAGCATCATTTTTTGCAGTTTTATGATATATTTATACTTAAATATAGGGTTTTTTCCATGTCATTGTTTGCAATCACACAAGACTACAAGAGGGCCAAGTCAATGGGCACAAAGTCACATGTCATTTGGATAGGTCGTAGGGTTGTGAATGTAATACCGTTTTGTCATTTTTCGTTTCGTTTCGTGATAAACGTAATAAAAACGAAATGAAATTTTCTCTTTCGTCACGAAATGAAACGAAACGAAATGGTATGAGCAAGAACGAAACAAAAAATTTCATTTCGTTTAAAAAATATAGTAGAGTATATTACGAAATTTTGTATTTCGTTTGTTTCGTGACAAACAAAACGATAAATGAAATAATTTCTGTAAAACAAAACGATTAACGAAATAAAATTGTGTTTAGTGAACGAAACGACACGAAAACGAAGTGAACAATTTTTGGTCGTTCTCCACGTTAGACACTTCTTGCTGTGGATATGTTGAAAATATTATCATCTTTGATTTTGTGGCTTCGTTGATTTTTGGTTTGAGATTATATGTTGAATGTGGTGTTTGTTAACTTCTAATATGAGATTTCAGGAATTGAATGTGGTTGTGCAATATTTGGTCTTATCAAACACTAGCAAATAATATGAGAAAATGATTTTCTTTTTCTCATATGAGATTTATGTGAATTAATTTTTATTTGTCATTTTTTGAAATCTGAAAGCACTCTCGTAAATTATATATAAGATATGATAATTCTAAACAAGATGTTTTAGTAGAAGAAAATGTAAAAGCACGAGGGAAAGAACAGAAAGTTCAAAATGAAAACGACAAAAATATCTTTGTCAGAGGTGCAATTAAAATTTGACACGTGTTAAGTCAAAGCTCCAATAAAATGATTCACGCACCACATTTCCAATAATTTAGATGGAGAATAGCATGTGCCGCTCAAATTATTAGCATTTATTAATTTTTTTTTGAGTAAATTACTTTGCGCATTCATGCTGATCAAATTCTGCATTGATCTCACACAATAATTTATTTATAACTTCGAGTCTAATTACATCTGCTCATCTGCTTGCATGATTCATGCAGCTAGATCAATTACAATGAAATAACGATGCGATGTACTTCTTTATTCATGCTAGAAATGCAATGCATTTTCTAGTAGTGATAGTTACCATCTTCAAATCATAGAAGTCATGCCAAACTTTCTTTTATTTTTGTTTTTGTTTTTCAAGCAACATCAACAACAGTCAATACAGATGTAGGACGTTGATGAATCGGACTTTTCAAAAATTTATGTTGAGTTATTTTTACTTATAAAATATGTATAAATTTTATGATTTTACAACTCAAGAATATAATAGTGCAACTGAAGATAATTAAGAATCCATCGATTATGCTCCACCTTACTATATATATGAAAACTAATAAAAAATCAGCTCTAGTAGTTAAGATCGAGCAATGATTTCTCAAAAAGAGATCGTAGATTAGAAATTCAATTTTGAGAAATTTAAAGTCAAAATTTGAATCAAATTTGAAGCAAAGATTTCACTTCATCCAAAAATATGTATGAAAACTAATGTACAAACCAACTTCTATATATGTCTACATTAATATAATTATCAATTTGACATTCATTAACAATAAATCCAGAAAAGAAAAAAAAACCCAACTATTAGAAACATTTCATAATATATATATGTCTCGTACAGTTAATTAACATAAAGATAATTTAGAAAAATAAAAATACACTGGAGTCAATATATTGTTATTGTAGATCATGTATCGTTTGCCACTTAATTATATATAGTAAGCACCTCCTATCGTGCCATAGGCCAAACAAGTTGATGTATGTAGGATAAGGTTGTTATTTGTATATAGCCATGTGGACAATATAATATAATTTGCAATTTTATATATAAAAGTCAACGAAGAAGAAAATATCTAGGATCGATTGAATTCGGTGACAGCAGAATTTTTTGTGAGACAAAAAATGTTGAATTTCATTTTGATTATTTTATTTTATTTTATTTATTCTTGTTTTTCCCATTTGTTGGGTTCAGATCTCTGTTTATTTCCAGCTACAGAAATAAATTCACTTCTAATAAAAAAAATGTAATCGAGTAAAATAAGAGAAAGTTAAACTACAAAATTGATTAACATGTGTGGATCAATGATATGAGAAGTCTCTTAAAATATACATATGTTTTTGTAAATTGTAATGCCATGTGACAATTGAAATTGAGAGAGAGAGAGAGAGAGAGAGAGCCAACAAATTCGACTGTAGCTCAAGTTGTACACTTGGTTGCATTTCCACAAAAGAAAACTTGCGAAAGAAAAGGATGGCAACACACACAGATTTGTGTTGGTTGGGAAGACACATGTAATAAGGAACCAAATATGCTGCTCGTTAAAATCCTGCTTGTTTTCTATTTGTTTCGATCTGAATCGTTCAAAATTCATCTAACGGCCAAAACATCTGCCTCTTGAATCAAATCACAGCCATTCGTAGCGATCGGACGGTCGGATCGAGACAAGCAGGGTGCTGCTTGCCTCAAAAACAAACAGCAGATTCGGATCCATGTAATAACATGTTAAGAGATGCACACACACTAGTCGGATTTTTGCCATTTCATATACGCAGTACGCTACCACTACCTCAACCAGCAACGTATAATTTATAAGGAAAAAGTATCTGCTGCCCCTGTTTCACCTCCAGTCAATGCTCCAGTAAAAAACCTCCTTAAAGTCAAAGCGTGAAGCCTATGTGCAACCCACGCGTCAGTGAGAGTGGGGAAATGAGGAGCAAAACAGGAGACATTGTATCATTGCCCAATTTATAAATGAGATACAAACTTCGAAGCAACAACATGGAACAAAATTTTCCGAAATATTCGCATATATAATTCTAGTGAGTATATAAATGGACAAAGACATATATATATATATATATATATATATATATATATATATATATATATATATATATATATATAATCCGACTAACGTACTAACGTTAGCAAAATCAAAACCGTACTAACAGATGTTTATCTCAAATTCCAAATAAAAAACGGCCGATCCGAACCATTGAAATTGTTGCACATACTAAAACCTACGTAGGAACCAAATTTTATATTTTTCGATTTTTTTTACTATTTTATCCGAGGCATTGAAAATGAATTAATCTAACGATTCAGAAAAACTTACAATTTCAACACATTCTTAAATGCCTCGGATAAAATAGTAAAAAAATTCAAAAAAAATGTAAAATTTGGTCCCTACGTAGGTTTTAGTATGGACAACCATTTCAACGGTTCGGATCGGCCGTTTTTGATTTGAAATTCGAGATAAACATCCGTTAGCACGGTTTTGATTTTGCTAACGTTAGTACGTTAGCCAGATTCTTTATATATATATATATATAGAGAGAGAGAGAGAGAGAGTTAGATTAAAGTACTTTATAAAGCACGAAAGTGCATATACTTTATACTCACATTTCACAATATAAAGTGCAAATGACTGATTCGAGCCGCTGAAAATATTATTCATACTAAAATCTACTTGAAAACCAATTTTTTCATTTTTTTTAACTTTTTAACTATTTTATCGAATAGATTGAATGCCAATTTAACGAATTATAAAATATTATTCATACTAAAATCTAACGATTTATAAATCTCCAATTTAACGGATTTTCTACCGATTCAATAAAATAAAATCTTGACTCTGCCTCTGCTTGATCATGTTCTTGGAATCATTGCTGGAGCACATGTTGAGGAGAGCACGCAAGTGTTTGCCAATAATATTTGTTTATTTTTTATTTATTTGATATTTGTTTATTCCAAACACAAGTTGACTTGAAGCTGTCCGTACTTGGGATTTTGTTACATAACATTCCCAAATTTTTTTATAAGATAGAATAGAATTATCTTTCGTATACAACCACCGTAAGCACAGCTAATTAGATTCGAAAAAAAATTCGAAAGTGTTATGAGTTCACTGTTCGGAAATAATTAAGTTAAATATTACGTATATAAAAGCTAAATATTTTTTGCTACAGTTGTCATAAATAGTATTTTTACTGTAGCATTTTTGTCATTATTTTTTATAGTTTTTCGCAAGTAACGTGAGCTCTTCGTCTAGTTAAATTGAAAGAACATAAAAGAATACAAATTAAAGAATCAGTGGAGCATTTTATAGAAGGATATATGCTCGATCCGTTCTAGAGGTCATGTTTTTTTTTGTGTGTTAAAAACAAGCATTGTTTTGTAAAATAAAATAATTACAAAATTCTTGTAAGAAATACATGCTGTTTCATTACAAGAAAATTTAGCCCTTCATATGCCAGCAAACCTCACGCTCTCTTCACATCCAATTATTATTATTATTATTATTTTTGCCAAAAGAAAAACCGAGATGGGTTGCCGGTTTTCATTGCTTTTCGAAAACCAAATGTACACTAATTATAAGATTTTGAGTATAGAGACTAATACTCAATTATAAGGTGAAAAAAATAAAACTGAATCTAAGGCAGCATTCAAGTAACCATGTTCTTGGTTCCTTGTATGTCTTGTCCGACACTGACCATAACATGAGAAAAACTTAGGTACACATAGATATGTGCCTCTTAGATACTTCACTCAATTAGTATTGTTTGATTGAAATATATGATGAGAATCTCAATGCAATCAAATGATACAGATTGAGTAAAATATCTAAAAAGCATCTATAGGTGTACCTAAATTTTTTTCCATATAACATTGCAGATATTTCAATGGCGAGTTATATATGCGATAGGGAGCTGATACGTAGATACCATATTTGATATCGATTTTATTATGCACCTTTAGTTGAGTTATCGTACATATTATTTGAGTTATTATGCATGTTATTTTTTGTAATGAAATAGTTATAATTGTTATTGATTTTATTATGCATCTTTAGTTGAGTTATCGTGCACATTATTTGAGTTATTATGCATGTTATTTTTTGTAATGAAATAGTTATACATACTATTTTTTAAACTGAAATAATTATAATATAACATGCATAATAACTCAAATAATGTGCACGATAACTCAACTAAATGTGTATAATAAAATAGGTATCGATAGTTGATATCAAAATAAACGGGTTGAGTTAATAATTACAATAATTTAGTGCCATATCCACTTAATTAGCGCTTTCTGCTCTTTTTTTCTTTATAAATTTGCGCTTAGTATTCTGTTCTAATTAAATTAATCTCTAGTATACTCCAATCAAGTTGGAATTTTGTTATTGTTGTTGTCGTCATATTCTCTTCTGGTTCTAATTAAGCATGACAGAAACAAAAGTCTGTTTACTAGTAAAAGCTATAAATACTCAATTTAATCCCCATAACCACCTGAAATACATCCCTGAAACAACTGCATGAATTAAATTAAAGTTCTTTTGTTTTATTTTTCACATAATGTTGGTGTAAATACACAATTTACAACCAAGGGGAATTGTAAATAGGGGTGACAACAGACTTGGAATGGAGGTACTTGTCAAGAGCATCCAACCCCATATCCTTGCCAAACCCGCTCATTTTGAACCCACCAAAAGGAACATCTGGATCAAATGCAAAGTAACAATTGACCCAAATCACGCCAGCACGGATCGATCTAGAGACCCGATTTGTGATGTTCAGATCCTTCGTCACAATTCCTGCCGCGAGACCATATTTTGTTTTGTTTGCTTTCTCAATTGCCTCGTCAATTGTCCTATTTCAGAAAAGCATACAAGAAACAAGAAAATGTAAGACTGCAATATAAAGATATATTGCATCTTAATTATGCAAGTCAGGTTATCTGTTTAGACTGTTTTGAATACTGATAATATACTGGTGCCATTATTTACTGCCAGTGGGTGTAATTTCACTTTTATCTTTTATTATTAGTTTTTTTTTAGAATTGAACCTATTTAGAAGTAATTTGATTCTCTACACAACTTTTACACGTCTTTGTTGAGGGCATGGTATACAACTTGCATCAATGAACATATACTGTAAATAATGTAACAGATCCTCATAATACATGCATCCATGCATCGGAGAAAATAAATTAAATAAGATGGCATACTTGAATTTCATAAGCGACATGACAGGTCCAAATATCTCTTCTTGTGCAATTCTCATGTCATCCTGAAAATGATCAGAAACTTGATCAATGTAAAATCGCTAGTTTGCAATTTATTTATCTTAAATTATCTTCGAATAAAGGAAGGAAACGACGTATTCACCTTGACATCAGTAAAAATGGTAGGTTCAATATAGTAACCTTTATCTCCGCAAGCTTTTCCTCCAGTAAGTACTGTGGCCCCCTCTTCCTTGCCAATTTGGATGTATTTCAGTACCTTTTCAAACTGTGCCTTATCAATCTTCATTCAACAAACAAAAATAAAAAGGGTCAATAATGAAGAAAAAAAGAAGATTTGTGATTTTTTTTTTAAATCATGATAAATACGATAAACCTGAGGGCCTTGATGAGTATTTGGATTAAATGGGTCTCCAACTGACCAATTCTTTGCTGCCTCAGCTGCCTTTCTAACAAATTGATCATAGATTCCTTCTTGCACATACACGCGGGACCCAGCTACGCAGATCTCCCCCTGAATCATGAGAAGTAGGTTCAAGAAATTACTGTTTCATGTTTTTCACAAATAATCTTTCATTTATTTGATCCATAACTGTTGTTTCTAATATTCAATGGCACATTTTATCTGTGCAAATTTTTTATCTTTACAGTTTTAAATCATGGCTCCTTTGAAGTCATTGAAAATGTGGATTTTTCTTACAGTAGGAACTAGGCACATAATTTGATCTGAAAAAAATATGACAAAAAGAACCTTATTTGTGAAAATGGCGAATTGGGCAAGATTAACAGCCATGTCCACATCAGCGTCATCGAAGATTATTAGAGGTGATTTACCACCTAATTCAAGAGAAACTGATTTCAAGTTGCTCTCTGCGGCTGCCTTCATGACAAGCCGACCAACATCTGTTGAGCCAGTGAAGCTCACCTGCCATCAAATACAAAAAATACTTCTGATTTATTCATCTGAAGTACGCATTTCTTTTTATATGAAAATCACCTCAGTATTACTATCACCTCTCCAACCAATTAGAAAATTATTGAAAGAAGAGAAACCTTGTCAATGTCCATATGTGAAGCAATGGCTGCTCCAGCAGTGGGGCCAAATCCAGTGACAATATTCAGCACTCCATCAGGAATACCTGCCTATATATTTTCAAAATAAAAATCATCCACAATTAATAATAATGCCACTACTAAAATGATATGGAAAAAGAAACATTTTTACATAACAATATGATAGACCATCGTACAAACAGGACCAGAGTTTGTTAAAGTCACTCATTGGGGTATGGTCTCAGATGATTTACAGTATAACAAACTAAGAAGACATAAACTTAAAAGCAGCAAAAATGGTCATTTAAGTCAACATACTAAGGTTTTCGACCAAAATTAAAAAAATAGGTATGCAAAAGGTAAGCAAGTAAGAAACTTTCACTGAAAAATATAGTTGACATGCATAAATGTAACAAGCAATATTAAAAGAAAAAATATAAATAAAATGTACACACCTGCTTAGCCAAGTGAGCATAGTACAGGGCTGAGAGGGGACTTTGTTCGGCCGGTTTGACAACCATGGTGCAACCAGCAGCCAAGGCCGGGCTAACCTTGAAAAAGAACATGGTGGTAGGATAGTTCCATGGTATAATGTGCCCCACAACTCCAACAGGCTCCTTTAATGTGTATCCTTGCAACTCCCTTGAGAGTTTTAAGGTTTCCCCATGGATCTTGTCAGCTGCTCCTGCATAGTACCTGTCATAAAATAACACAGTGAAGGAAATTATTAACAGATATTTTTCCATGTCGGATACATAATTTACATTCCTATTCTTTATAAAAGATGTGTTTTCTTCATAATTTCTTATAACAGGATTAGTTTTTACTGACCTGAGGAGGTGGGAGGAACTGGGGATATCTACCAATTTACCGAACTGGAACAGTTTCCCTGCATTTATGGTGTCGAGAATTGCTACTTCTTCTATATGCTGATCTATCAGGTCTGCGAATTTCATCATTACTCTCCCTCTCTCCTGTTAAGAATAAATAATATGTCACATGTTTTCAGGCCAGTTCTAGCATTACACGTGGAAGAGAATTTTTTTGTAGACAATCCTTCTTTTTTCCAAAGTTATAATCCAACTCAAATGGAATTTGGCAAGCCCACTCACTGAATTGAATTTCTTTTAGCTGGACTGTTGTTTTGGGTATTCTCTTAACTTCTTCAAAAGGCCACAGATAAATGGGCTACAAACAAGTTCAGGTGTACAGTCTAATTTTATTTTTATTTTAAAACACTTCTTTGGGTATTTCCATGCATAACAGCATAAACATTGACTTAATGCTAGGCAAAGTTGGATTGATAACAAAAAACAGAGCAACTAAAAAATGTCGATGTGTGTATGAAGATGAAATTTTAAGCAATAAACATACATAGCCTGACATGCGGGGCCACGGGCCATGATCGAACGCCTCACGAGCTGCCTTCACAGCTAGGTCCACATCATCCTTGTCTCCTTCGGCCACTCTCGTAATCACCTCACCTGTGCGTGGGTCCCTTGTCTCAAATGTCTTGCCTGTCATAGGACAAGGTTTAGAACAAATTACATGTTAGGTTTCTAGTAAGTATATAAAAAGGGCCTGCAAAAATAAAAAAATATATATATGTTTGTATAAGAAAATAAATTTGTAGCCATTGCTACATATAAAAATTTGTTCGTAAGCTATACAACCTTACAAAAGATATCTTTGTTTCACATAGTATGGACAAAGACGAATAACTTAAATCACATAACTTTGTATACAGCTTAGTCATATAAAATATAGCATTTTACTGCTATTATTTATCTACCCAACTGTCATGGAACAGGCGGATGACAAAAAATGACACCAACAACTCACGAGGGCCCACAAATTTTCTGTCAATCTTGCATCACTACAAATATAAAACTTTGTTATATCGGTGATAAGTGATACCCATGCCAAGTACATTTGCATTGCATACAATCATACAAATTACAATAGTCAATAGATAAATAAATTTGTGTACCCACAAAAATGTAAAGCCTCGTGACCTCATCAGCTTTTTGTCCATGTAAGGCTAATGATACCAGTCACAATTCACAAGACCTATCAAAGAGTGTATTACAGTCTGATTCCTCTACAATATTTCTCTAGAGTTATGTACAATTAAGATTTTAATTGAAAACAGACTATATGTATCGATTTTACTAAGTAGACCATCAACATTCATAAATAATTAACAAGTTCTCTGCAAGAAAAATCTTAAATTTTGACTCGGACAAAAATTTCAGTTTTCCTAAATTTGAAATTGCAAGATTATTATCTATAGAAATTTTCAATGAAAGGGAGATTGTACCAACTCACATGTGTTATAAGTAAATAAGGATGATATAGCAGTTCATAGAAAGACAGTTTTTACTTATACAAAACTATGAATCCAAGACAGGCTCTATGTGTCGGTTGGAATTCTAGTACCCAAATACACTAAGAAAATAAAATAATTGAAGCAATCAGTACTCAGAGTCTGAACTCTAAAGCTATCTAATTTTAATACGGTGGAACTTGCACTTGAAAGCAACTAGACATGGAAGCTTACAAACCAAACAAATGAGAAGTCCATGTGTGAGCCCATTGGACAAGTCAAAAAGCACCAGTTCAAAAAATGCCACAAAAATAAGATTAAAAATCTTATCTCAGAGAAATAATAACAAAAGGGTCTGTGACTACATGAATAAAATATTCCATACTGACTTCAGCAAGACAAGAAAAATACAAAAATGAAAAAGAAGTATTCTGGCGGTTTGTAAAGGATATTTTCTGCTAATGACTTTTTGGAATGAAATAATTATTAGAAATTTCAACCTAATTTATGATAATTGTGAGTGATGCACTGATCATAATAATTACTTAATAGTACCTTTTATTCTGGCAGAACAATCTTTAAAGAGAAAAATTTTAAGCAGAAAGACTGAAAGAGGAGTGGTCATAAACTTTTGTGCATTTCTAAATTAACCACACAAAAGTAGTTGGCGAATCTTTTTTATTTTTGTTATCACCTAATTTAAAATTTTAATTTAGAATAATATATATAAGTTTGCAAATTTAATTTAAAAGAATTTTATTGGCACTTGTTCAAAACATTGAGAAAGTAAATCGAGTATGCAGACATATAAGTACATAAAACTATATAGAACAGTACTTATATGTCTGCATACTCTTTCAGTCTTTCAGTCTTTCTGCTTTGAATTTTTCTGTTTAAAAATTGTTCTGCCAGAATAAAAGGTACTATGAAGTAATTATTAGGGACGCACCGGGAATCTGCAAGTTACTAAACTTGGATTAAAGAAAAAATAGAAATACCATTAAACTTTATTGCTTGAGCAACAAGCCAAAATTTTCTTTCTTTTTTTCTTTTTTGAAGTAGCAAACCAATATGTTCTAACTCAAAGTTCATCAAATGCATTCCAAATTAGTGTTTTAGACATGGGGCAATCACAAGAAAAAACAGAGAGATTAAAATAACAAACTGAAAGATGCGAGATGTATCAGTCGTGCAGATTAAAATATTAAAAAAATTCAAAAAACCAAAATATAAAATATCTACCCAATTAAAATTTTAATTCAATTAATTCTAGTAAAATAACCAATTCAAACAAACTGGAACAGTTATTCCCTTATCGTTATGGAACTCAGCAACATCTAATTAAACATAAAACTGAGACGAAGAAACCGGTACTAAATTCTAGAGTGAGAGAGAGAGATTGGAACCAGATAATGCATCAACGAACTGTCCATTGATGAAGAGCTGAGCGAACTTGATGTTGATTTCAGGTATCTCGAATCCCCCCTTCGCAGTTGTCCCGTTCGTCTCGCTTCCCATGTCAAACTAGAGATTGAGATAGAGAGAGAGAGAGAGAGGGAGAGAGGTGAGGTGGAAAGGGTTTTAGCAAAAGCGAACTCAGAAATAGAGAACCGCTTTCTGTACCGTTTATAACAAGCTTCCAAGTATACTGTCTATGAACAGGAAAAAAACACGCGATTGAGATTTGAGATAACAAAAAATGTGAGAGAATTTTGCATGAACACCCTTATATTGTTTCTAAATTATGAACTTTGTTACAAAATATCCTCTTTGTCTAATTAGTAATTACACAGTGACCGCTTTGTGATAAGAAGTCGGATCAAGTTCACAAGTAGTACATCGTCTTATCCTGTGTTAGGCTAAATGATTACTGAATTGAATCGTATAACATAATTGTAAGATATCATTGAAATTTTTGAAAGGACAATGTCTGGTTGCTGTTTCTTCATTTTGCATATTATTCTTAAATTATTGATAAATATGAAAACTAGAAACTAATATAACAAACTCTAAAGCAATTTTTAGTGGATTGTATTTAGGGGTGTACAAAATATTCGTGACTCGTTCGTGTTCGACTCGCTAACAACTCGTTCGTTTTAGTTCGAGTGTTAACGAGTCGAGCCGATCTCGAACTGTGACAAACTCGGCTCGTGTAAGTATCGAGACCTTAACGAGTTAATTTGAACAGTCGAATTGGTTACCACCATCTCTAAATAGATCTTTACCATAGAGAATTTTCATGATTTTAAAATTTTATTATGTTTTTTAAACTATTTTGTCATTTTTCTTGCAAGCAAGCTACAAACGAGTCAGTTCGAGTCTTAACGAGCAGAGCTCGAGTTGAGAGTTTCAACTCGTGACCACTTGTAGTAACGAGCCGAGTTCGAATTTGTTCCAGCTCGGCTCGTTTGCACCCCTAATTGCATTACCGGGGCAATTATGTAGAAGATGAGCTGTGTTTTATATTTTTGCTATTTTTTCATTTACAAAATTCACTAATGTTTTGTTTAATTTGCACGCAAGCTGCGTGATGGATGTGAATGCACATCCTTTTAAAAAATGATAACCATTAAAAATATACCAAAACGGTTCAAACTCCAATTGATAGAGATTAGTTTGGTAGTGCATGCCATTTCTGTGTTTCGTATCATAGGGGCGAAAAAATAGAGAAAGCAAATAAAAATGATAGCGCAACAACAAACTGAACAAATACCAATGTAATACAATCAACTTATAAATTTATGAATATGTATGCAAACTTTTTCTATCTTTTATTTATTTGTAAATTCATTATAAATATTGTAAAAAAATAATACTGTAGATGATCCCTCATTTAAGGTACATCTATTTTTAGGTATTCATTTGATATTTAATCCTTAAAATTATTACTCGAGTTAGGAAATGTAAATTGTAATAATATATTTTTAATTCTTAATAGTACTTGGTTCAAAAGTGAACTGATTGGTTAGTCGTTACAAATTCTACTAAATAAATATATTAAAGTTTTAACTATTCTATGTGATATAACCAATAATCAAATAATCCAAACAAATAAAATTTGATAGATTCACTGCCAAAAGGTAACTAAGAACATCAATTATGTTTTCTTAATTTGAACAGTATATTTCAAATATCTAATATATGCATCATACCAGTCGATTTTATGCGCGAATTTGATAATATATTGTTCTTTTTTCTTTTAAGAAACTCGAGTGGTCGCAGGGGCAAAACCAGTGGGGGAGGCCTCTTTGGCCCGAAAAAATTTGTACTCTTGTTTAATTTTCTAATTAAATGTATTTAAACAGTAAAATTTTAGTTCAAATATTTATTAAAAATTTGTATAATTTGATCAAAATTAAATTTTGACATCTTTATAACATTTAAATTAAACTATACTTGTAAATCGGCCTCCTAACTCCAAATCGGCCCCTCTAACTTGATGTTCTGGTTCTGATTGGTCGTATAATTAAGTACCTGCTTGTTATAGGTTAAAATGCAGATTTAAAGCATTCTGTCACAACAAGGTGGATTATGTTTATGTAATTTCAAGATAGAAATGGATGTTCTCTCTTGTATGAAGATTTCTTGATAGTCGAAATTTACACTCTAATTAATTACTTATCAGTAAAAAATGAAATGTCTATTACACACCTTGAAGTAAATGTTTTTATAAGGAAGAAGCATATTATACACATTGAACAGAGTATTAATCAAAGCTGTTTTTTTTTCAGAAAATAGATAATAAAACAAATTAATATAATTTTCTATAACATCTAAAGAAAGGTTTAATCTATTTACTTTTGCAATTTGAATGTAAAACTTACTACTGTTTGTTGATTCAAACAAATTTGAATGTAATTAACTCATCATGGTTTAATTCTCACACAAGTAAATATATATTTTTAGTGAGACATTCTTTTTATTTTACCGAAGTATCCCAAGGCAGGGGACCATTTTTAATTTTTAGCGAGACATTAAAAAAAGAAAAGGCCAAGTAATAGCCAATTTTGTTCTTTGGGGCAGAAGGCAAAGAGAAGGACATAAAGAGCTAGAATTGACGAAATTAAGAAAAAAAAATGAAATGATATGATATAAATAGAACAAAATGCATGTACTATACTACATAAATTTTGAATTTTGTAAGGCATATATTTCAAGACAAATGAAAAAATGATGGTTGAATAATTAGATCGTGCTTAGGAATCTGGCAAGACTCCTATAAACATATTGAGCCAGTAACAATGTTTTCTTCAGAATAGAAGTCAACCAAAAAATTGGTTGCGTCACAGCTAATGTTTTTATTTTCTATGATACCTGATAGTCAAGTAATTTGTCGCATCTGTATCGAATACTTTTTTCGACAATTGAATATTCGGATACTCCTCGAATGCATATCAGATATATCACGTGTCGTATCCAAAATTGATGTATCAAGTTATTTTATTCACTTTGATTGATGAATTCGGCCTTCGATGCGTCTCGATGCATTTTGATCTATATTACTCAGATACTTCATTCTCCTAGCCGTACGTGTATCGGATACAGATACTTCATTCTCCTAGCCATACGTGTATCGGATACAGATACTTCATTCTCCTAGCCGTACGTGTATCGGATACAGATACTTCTTGGATACGCCGCGTGGCGTATCCAATTATTTTATATTATTTGACAGACGGATTCGGTCAAAATATGTTTAGGATATGTTTTTGGATAGGTTTTTGGATACGGATTGGATTTTTTAGTAATATTAAATAAGCAACTGTGTATATTATATAATATTAATCACATCACATAATTTGTATAGTATTATTTTTTATATAACATGAACTCTTTTTCAAGAAAGTGTTTAATCAAATGCTTATATTTTTTTGTTATTTCATAAGTATCAATATATATTAAAAAAATTGAATAGAAAAATAAATTTCAAGCATTTTAATATATAATATGGTTTTTTTATTATATATATACCCACACCCGTGTCCGTGATTTTTTAAAATTGTTGTATCGCCGCATCCGCACTGTATCAGATACGATACGCGCACCCGCACTCGTGCAACACATATTTCGATACTCCACGTGACAATCATGTCTTGCATAATTGCTTATTTTTTGTTATATCACTGAAAAAATGAGTGAAAAATAAAGCATGTAGGAAATTCAAACCCGAGACAAGTCACTTTCCATCAAGATACCTTCTCTGTGTCATCTCATCTCGTGTGTATAATAGTTTTTGTTATTTATATTTATTTATATATTGTTTTCCATTTTATAATTAAAATTTAATATATATAACCACATTCGTGTCTAAAAATTTTTAAATCGCCGTATTATTGCATCCATATCATATCGAATACGATACCCACATCCTCACTCGTACAACATTAATTTATATCATTGTTTTGTTGTGAAAGCGAACTGAAACAAGTAAAATGAAGCCAACCCCAATCATGTTATTTATTTTTCTTTGAAACTGATACACTACCAAACAACTTAATTAAAAATAATATGTGAAGATGGATACTAACTGTACATATAACCTTTTTAATGTTAATGACCAATTTAATTAGTACAAAGCTTTCCATGTAATAATTAACCTAACTTTGTGCCTTCAATCCTGTGATTAGTGATTAGTTAGTTTGATATCAATGAAGTTCTGATTGATGAGTCAATTGATGGCAGAGAGTACATGTGTTGGTTGTCTCTCTATTTTATGAATTAAATAGCCGTTATATATTAAGTGTTATCTTTGTGTCTATTGTTAAATTGTTGAAATATAGTAATTTTTCTTTTTTCAAACAAATATATATGTAATTTGATATTAACCCGTTCAGTCTCTATGTACGAAATCAGTGAAGTTAGAGATAAAAAATCTAGATCACAATAG
This sequence comes from Eleocharis quinqueflora, assembly GCA_964058865.1. NCBI lineage: Eukaryota > Viridiplantae > Streptophyta > Magnoliopsida > Poales > Cyperaceae > Eleocharis > Eleocharis quinqueflora. Next base: position 378,841 of record CAXKVX010000211.1, on the reverse strand, counting down.
AATTTGTCTTAAGATAATTTATTTAATTTGATATTATTATTGAAAAGTTTTTTATTTCTTTTAAAATATTATCCGCTATTATTCTGGGTATACGCTAAAGACAAAGTATGCTGTCTGTAAAAAAATTAAAATGCTCTTAAAATTGTCCTAATCAATACATATAATATTTTCTGGCCATATATGTTATGAATTGAGATGGTACTTTCTGGTTGCTCCATTATTCTTCTTTTTTTTTTTTTTTAAAAGCAGTAGAAGATAGTATATTTTAGAAGATAGTATTGTTCAACTGTTTGCATGTTAGGGGAATAGGGGTTGCTGCCTGTAATGCATGGTAGAGTATCCTTTTCTATTGTCGGTTTGTATTTGACATGGTCTCTTTCTAAAATAATTATTTTTATATTAATAATTTGGGCTGTGTGTACAACAATTTTATTGTAGTGAAAATTTTACTCATAACTCATAAGTATCTCAAATATTGGAGAATAAAATTACATGTTTTTACACATATGGTATATAAAAAATGTTTATTTAAAATCTCTCTTTTAATAAGTTCTAATTTTCTTATTAAAAAATATAACTATCAAAATAATTAATTTTAGTGACCCAAACAATACGTGGCTTCTACTCTAATACTTGTGCAACACTACAACTGCATGCGCTTCCATGAAAATAGACGCTTTACTATTTGTTTCAAAAAGAAAAGAAAATAAAACAATAATAATAATAATAATAATAATAATAATAATAATAATAATAATAATAATAATAATAATAATAATAATAATAATAATAATAATAATAATAATAATACTACTAATACTAATACTAATACTAATACTACTACTACTACTAATAATAATAATAATAATAAACAACTGAACCCCTTTCTGTCCATCTAACGGATAGCATTTGCAAGTTTCCTATCAGACATTAACTTGAAAAGATGTACTAAAGTGACACGCTGACAGTTGTAGAAATTTAATCAAAGACAACTTGTACCACTTGTAGTTTTCTTGGGTTTGTAATTTTGTATATATTTTCCTGTGAGAAAATAAAGGTAGTGATTGGTGATTGCACCCACAAATCACACGTGATTTGGATCGTCCGATCGGTACATGTGCTTTGAGATTCGTGCTCAACATCTTAAAAATTCTACTGCATCTGATCTTCGTGCATGGTTGCGCTACACGAGATGAGCTTCCCCAAATAAATGGTTAAGAATTTTACTTGGCATCTTTATCACTAGATTTCTTGTTAATCCGCCAACATGTAATGTAAGTTTTCACTTTTCACCATCAAGAGAACACTTTTTTCTGAAAGCATCCTTCAAGAAATCATGCACTAGAACATGTTCGTAGTTAAGCTCTTTTCTAAAAACTTGAATTGAGAGAAATAAATTATGTTTTAATAAAAAACTGATTAATCAACTGAAGCTAAAATAAAATAATAACAAAAAACAAACAAACACTAGAACAGTTCTTCCAACGTGAATATTTGTACTTTTCAAAAATAACATGAGGCAACCTTAAATTTTCAAATATTTAAAATATATATATATATATATATATATATATATATATATATATATATAACGTTCACAATTTATTTATGACGTACCATAGTATTATATCGTACAAACCCAATTTCTAGAACTCTATTTGAAAGGAGGAGATGTTAAGTTATACCTTAAGAAGTGATGATCATTTCAGTGCCTAATTATCTTCCTTCCGTAAACATCTTAGACTAAACAAGCAAGGGAACACTTGATAAAAAAATAAAAAACCAGCGGTAACATATTTATGTTAAATAGAAAATAAAAATAAAACATCAGCGTTAGATAAAAATAAAACATCACCGACATTATATGCAATTACGAAATCATGTTATTTTAAAAACCATCATGATTGAATCATTGAAGAAAGACAAACGCTAGGACCAAGAACGAGAATATCCAAACAAGATACAACAAAGATATACTAATCAAGTGATATCACAATTTAAGACGATTAATGAATTATTGAAACATTTGTCGATACTTCAGAATTTTAAAATAAATTCAGCTTTTTTCAATCAAATTTTCATAAATAAAGTAAATATTCATTTTAGGGAAAATGATGTTTTTGCCATCCAAAAACAAGGATTTTGTGTTTTTGTCATTCAAAAACCTCTTCTTCCTAAAATACCACATAAAAACACCATTAATTTTTGTTTTTACCACTAATCTCCTTGTTACTATTTATGGAAAAAAAGAAATTATTTTTTAAATGAATTGGCAAAACTACCCCTGACTCTGATAATCTAGTTTCGTAAGACCCTAACCATTCGACTCTCAACGCCTGACGCTTCATTCAGTGGCGGAGTCACGTAGCTCCAGGGGTGCAGCTGAACTCCCCTGGAAATTTTTTTCAAAAATGAAATATTAAAAAAAATTCAAAAATGACCATGTATTTGAATTTTTTTGCATAAATGATCATATAAAATAATTTTTTCTAGAAATAACCATCATTTCGAACTCCTGAAAAAAATCCGTAAATCTTGAACCCCTGGCGAGAATCCTGGATCCGCCCCTGCATCATCTCCCGCCCAAAACCACTCGACAGCAAAAATTCTGGTACTACTGGCCTGCTACTCGATCCCCCTCGCTAATCGACCTGCTACTTGTTGCTATATCCACTAATGGATGTCTTGGATTCCTCATGGGTAAGCTTATATTTGGATTGTTACTGGTGTTAGTAATGTCATGAATACATACTGACAAAAACTAATGATGTAGTTACTGGTACAACTTATAAACCTAGATACCGACAAGAAATGCAGATTTTTGTCGTAAATTAAAATCTACAAATGGTTACAGTTTTGGCATTAGTTTGACTCTCACAACTAATATCTAATATATGTGTTGAATCGCTGATGGTTGCAGTTTTGGCATTGATTTTTGTTGTAAATGTCTGTATGCACGAATGGTTGCAATTTTGACATTGATTTGACTCTGACAACTTATATGCCAATTGTTTGCCTGACTATGATATAATTATCCCTATAAATAATGTTTACCAAATTATTGTATAATTAATACTACTCTCTGTTGCCTGACAAGATATAAAACATAATTTCCATCTGTTGTCAACCGATACTACCCTTTTTATACTGATGTAAATGCACTTATATGTAGTCAATTATATATAGGTACGATCTGAAAATTGCTTTTCGTATAGATGTCAAGATAGAAGGATATTGGAACAAGCAAAATGACGATAAAAAAACATATGTGAAATAAAGGACGTTAAAATGGGTGGTGGATTCAGACAAGTTTTCTTTGTGCGAGTTGATTAGTGGTATAAAAGAGGAGGTATCTTGGGGCACTTGTCAAACACCTAAAACATGATTTTTTTTGACAAAAAAGAGTCTAGAGATGTGAAAGTAGTATTTGAGTCACAAATACCAGAAATATTCAAGATGTACGAATCTGAAAGAAAATAATTCTTCTCGTAGTATTGTGTGATTTGGATGGAAGTTCAAAGTTTAGTGGTGCAAATCAAACTTTTATTTGCACTCCTCAACCATCACCGCCTGTTGCACTTGGTAGTTAGAGTCAAATGGATAGCAGTCAATGCATGGATTTTAATGATGAAATGGATCAGCTGCTGGAAGATGTAAGAGATAACCTGGAGTTGAATGATGAAAGATATGAGCAATTGGAAGATGCACAAGATGGTGTCGATGAAAGTGTTGAAAGGAATGAACCATTGTCTGAGCCTACACATACCATTTCACATGATCCTGAAAATTCAATAATAGAGCTCAATGTTGTGTTCCCAAATGTTGATACCTTCAGAAAAGCATTAAGGCATTTTGCGATAAAAAATGAGTTTGAATATGCTACATTGAAGTCAGACAAGAAAAGTTTAATGGCAAAATGCAAACATCCAAATTGTCTTTGGAGAATTCGTGCTTCTAGGCTTTGAGACAACGATAAAACCTTCATGGTATGCATTACTTTGTTTAATATTAAACTCATTATCTAAAAAATTGAAATATCATAACTAATGGCAATAATTAATTTTGGAATTGAAGGTGAAGGTGTTACCTCATGAGCATACGTGCCCGTCCACTAGTATGATGCCAGGAAAGATGGTTTCAAAGTCTTGGGTATCAGATAGGGTTGGAGGTTGGTTGAAGAAGAATCCATCAGCAGGAGCAAAGGAAGTAAGGAACAAGTTAGAAGATGAATTTCATGTCAAAATGAGTTATAGCAAGGCTTGGTCGGGAATGAAAGCTGCTTTTGACCATCTTCACGGATCTTGGGAGAAGAGTTTTCAATTGGTGTACAATTTTAAAGCAGAGTTAGAAAAGAGATATCATGGTAATCGTAGAGATAGATTGTGAGCCTGATGGCAATAAGATTCGATTTAGCAAGTGCTAAAATTGTGCATAGATGGGTTTCTACATGGTTGTAGATCATATTTGGCAATTGATTCGATCGTTATGCACAGCAAGTGTCATTATTTTTTACTCGTTAAAATTAAATATTTATATTAAATAATTTCTGATGTATAAAACTCACTTGACAGGCAAATACAAGGGACAGTTGTCAGCCGCTACAGGTGTTGATGGCGAAAATTCCTTGTATCTCGTAGCATATAGTGTTTTTGATTTGGAAACAACTGAAAACTGGAAGTGGTTTGCAACTCAATTGAGGAAGGAAATAGGAAATATGTCGGGTTTGGCTATCTCATCTAATGCCAGTAAGGGATCGGCATATGCCATATCAACTATATTTTCCGGCTCGGAGCATAGAAAGTGTATGAGGCATTTGATGGAGAATTTTTCAAAGAGGTTTCGTGGTAAATTGTATGAAGATAACATGTGGCTGGCATCAAAGGCATACACCACAGAGAAGTACGAGGAGCACCTGAACGAGATTAAGGAGTTCTCACGAGATGCCATTAAGTACCTTGAGAAGAATCATAATCAACTATGGTGCATAAGCAAGTTCAACTTGATGACGAAATGTGATTATGTGACCAATAACATATCAGAGAGTTTCAACAGTTGAATAAGAGACTTGAAGGAATTGCATGTCATTGAGCTCTTCAATCAAATTAGTCAGCAAATTATGGTCACATTAGACAAACGGAGGATGGAGGGAAGCCAAATGCATGGTTTGATTCTTCCAATTATAATGCAAGAACTTCACTCAAAAAGTAGGAATATGGGAAAGCCATGTATAAGTAGAGGTAGTGATATTTGTGCAGAGGTCAGCGGAGTAGACTCTAGTGGCAATGCTTAGCAATATGTGGTTGAGTTAGATAAGCAAGAATGCACGTGCAAAGATTGGCAACTGTGCGGCCAACCGTGTACCCATGCACTTGCATTTATTTGCTCAATGAGAAGAGCCCGCATAGAGGATTACGTGCGGGAGTATTACTCCGTTGAGCATTTTAGAGTTGCATATTCGAGTGTGATAAGACCCATCTCTAACGTATCCCAATGGGTGAAAGTTGATCCTGGTTTCATCGTCTCGCCACCTAAGACGAAGAGACCTCCCCCGGAAGGCCTAGAAAACAAAGAATCTCGGGTTGTCTAGAGTTGAAAACAAGGAGACTGCGATGTAAGAGATGCAAAGAATATGACCATCAACAAAGAACATGCAATGAACCAATTGTTGAGGATGGAGGGACTCAACAGGAACATGCTACAAATCCAATTCCAATACCTAGGAACAACTTGAAAAATTTCATAACTTGAAAATAACTTGTTGTCAACCGATACTACCCTTTTATTTAGAAAAAGATGTATTTTGTTCAATTCCACAACTAAAAAATTCATTTATGAATTCAAATTTGATGATGTAGGAAAAGAAGAAGGAACCAAGGACCGGCACAACAAGAGGGATGAGGATGCTGTAATCGAGTTATTTTGGATGTTTCTGTTTTAATTCTATGTTGTTTTAACTGAGTTAGTAAGGATATATTTTTCTATTGTTTTTGCTACAGCGCATGTTCTCTGCTGTTTTAATTTTTTTTGTTGTTTTTTGCTATTCTGGAGTGTACTAGAAGTGGCCAGGATGATTGTGAGTTGAAAGTAATCAACTGGTAAGTTGTCACTGAGTTATAGCAAGGCTGATGGTTATGTTTTAATTTTGTTGTACCAGTTAGTTTTGTGTACTGGGTTGTTGTGTTGTTATGCAAGAATTATGTGTACTAGATCGTTATGTTGTTATGGAAGGATTAAGTTTTAATCTAAGGTGCAATATAACTCTTGAGCTAATATACATCTTGTTTTAATCATTATATGGTTAATTTTGTCTTCAATATGTATAAATAAAATGATATTCATTGTTTGCACATCTTTTCAGAATGCAAATAAGTTTGTTTAAAATTAACAAATATTAAAATTATAGTCTCTATAGAAAGACATAATTTTTAGAGACATTGCTTGAAAATAATTATATAAAATGAGGAGCGACAATTCTGCTATGAGAGTCATCTAATCGAATAAAGAATAAGAAACTTGGAAGTTATGAAATGATAAGAAACATGGTTTTGATAAAAAGTTGTATACACTTCACAATTTTTGTAAAATATCAATTTACAATGTCATTGGATGTTGAATTTGGTGACATCAATATTGGTCAGATTCATCACTTGGATGTTGAATTTGGTGACGTCAACGTTGGTCAAATTCACCACTGAGGTTTAAAGTTCACTTTGAACTTCAGTTTCTATTGGATTAGAAACTGATAAAATCAATAATGGAAACTAGGTTATTAGGGTCAGGGATAGTTTCACCAATTTATTTAAAAAATGATTTCTTTTTCTCCATAAATTGTAACAAGGAAATTAGTGATAAAACAGAAACTAATGGTGTTTTTAGGTGGTATTTTAGGAAGAAGAGGTTTTTGGGTGGCAAAAACACAAAATCCTTGTTTTTTGGTGACAAAAACACAATTTTCCCTTTATTTTATGAAAACTCAGGTACATCATTTTAAGTGCTCTCTAGGTACTCCCTCAATTCGTTTGATTAGAATAATGTATGTTGTGAGTCTTAATATATCTGAACGGTACTGATTGATTGAAGTACTTACATAGCCTAAAATGATGTACTAAAATAGTGTACCTAAGTTTTTGCCAATAAGTAAATCAAGATTAAAAATGTTTTTTTGGTAGAAGTAGAGGTGTTGACTCAAGTCTCGTTCAAATTTTGATCCAAAGTCTCTCATAAATTCATCGCTGAATTTCGAACTTGCAACATTTCTTTGAAAGAGAAAAATTATTCTTAACTACTAAATCAAAATTTGGTTCTTAAAACAAAACTCTAGTTTTAATATAATAGGTCGGAAAAAAAAAAGAGTTTTCTTCCAAAAAAAAGAACTACACCTATTTGCGTACAAGAAAAAAATGTATAGTACTCCTCATTTTGTCCTCCACACTACCCCACTATCTGCACTCTTTGAGTCCGACTCACGTAGTGGACCCTATAAAGAGCAAAGCAATGGGCATTACAACAAATTCTTGTACAATAAATCTCGCTTATTCATCTCCAGTAATAAACTCTAAGCAAAATAATCACTCTCAAAGAAATTTCAAAGGAATGTCGTAGGTAGGGTTTTAATAACGGGGCGGGTCGGGTACCCGTGGATCCGATCCGTCCGGATCCATGGATTCACGGGTACGGCGGGGCGGGTATGCACGGGTTCGAACTCAAAACCTCCAACCCGACCCGTGATAAACACGGGCGGGTCGGATCCGTCCAATTTTTGAATTTTTTTGAATTTTTTCTGAATTTTTGAATTTAAAACTGCACATTATTTAATATATATATATATATATATTCTCGAATTTTTCTGATTTTTTTTTTAATTTTTTTTAATTTTTTTTAATTTTTGCACGGTTCCACGGGTCGGATCCACTAGTCGGGCACGGGTATACACGGATTTGGAAGGTTTGGGGCCAACTCGACCCGTGCTAGATTCGTGGATTCGGGATCCACGGGTCAGGTCGGATCCAGGCACAGGCACAGGCGGGTAGACCCGCCCGGATTTTTTTTAAACCCTAGTCGTAGGTTTGAAACGCAATTTTGAGGAATTTTAAGTCAAAATTTGAATTAGTCTAGAATAAAAATACCACTTTTTCTAAAAACTCTAGGAAAATTATTTTCATTTTCTATTCACTAAGAGCATCTATATTTCAGTAATTTTTGAAGTTTCTAAATAAGTAACACATCTGTTTAATAATTTAATATTTTTTAGTTTTTAAACTTCTACTAAAATTCAAGTTTCTTAATTGCCATATTTTCATATTTTGGTTGGAGTTTTATTTTTAGGCGAGAGAGCGCCAACAATGCGGGAGAACCGATCAATTTTATCGAATTATTAAGTCATGTCAGAGTCTATAAATTTAGGAGCAAAATTGTTAAATAAGAAACTTTGAAGCAAAATTGCTATATAAGAAATTCATCTACAATTCTGAAACTCATTTAGACACTGTCACATCAGATTAGAAATTTTAAGAGTTGCAAAAATAAAGATACTCTAACAGTCTAACACTATGCTTCAGATAAGATAAGGAATACAAATATTTGTAATGTTCTACATCTTACACCCAATATAAATGCAAAATCTGTGAAGATAATATAATATTTTTTCTTCTTAGTTTCACTTTTGCTGTTTTGCAGGTACTTAATCTCATGACTCACTCTTGATAAGGCTTTGCACCAAAGACAAGTGAGATATAAATGTGCAGCACAACAGGTATGGCCAACTGCAGGGCGAATCCAGAAAATTTTGAAGCTCGCACTGAGATTGAGATCAAGTTCGAGCACAAACTCGCTAAAATCCAATAAAATATCAATAAAAACTCATTTTTCACTTCAAAAATAACTAAAAATATACTAAAATTTGTGTTTTTTGAAAATCAAGCCCGAGCACTTGCCCAAGCATGACTCCGCCACTGGCATTCAAAATAAAAAGATCCAGTTTCACAATAGTTTTTTTGTGAGATATAATTTTGAAAATCAAGCCCGAGCACTTTCACAATAGTTTTTTTGTTGTTGATAATTTTAACAAAAGATCTTTAAATAAATTTTCAAAAAAAATTCGAAAATGAAAAAAGTGTATATACGTATTCATAAATTTGTAGATTAGGTGTATTTTTAATTTCATGCAATTTGAATGTCATTTGATACTTATAAGATAATTAAATTTAATGTAACTTTTAAAAGCTCGTATTTAATACTTTTTAATATAATATCAAATTATACTAAAATTGTTTAAAATTGAAAACACATGTAAGCTACAAATTTCGAAAATAAGAATGTCTATTTATTTGTCTATTTTTTAAGAATTTCTGCAAATTTATTTAAAAATCATTATTAAAATTGTCAAAATAAACATTTTCAGTTGACCCCCGCCTCTTTTAAAATATTTTTACTTCACAACTAATTATTGTTCTTTAAATAAAAAATGTAACACTGAATAAATAATAATGAACTTTTTTTACAAGGATTGTCAATTATCCAAAAAATAATAAAACGAAGAATTATTAGAGACTATCAGACTAACAAGAATTACAAAATCAGACATATCACGAAAGCCATGGTAACAAAAAAGAAAAAGAAAGGACAATTCATATATTGGTTTTCGAATTTCGGAATGAAAATGAACCAATGTAATTAATTAGTCTTTACTTTCATCAAATTGCTTTTTAGAATTTCGAAAAAAAAAATAGATTCTCAAAAGTAATCGGAACTGGTAATACTTATCATTTTTTTAAAAGATAGAGGAAGTACATAATTAGAGAATTTTCATTTTTGAAACTCTTGAAATTTCTAATTTGATGTGGAAGTTTCTAAATGAGTTTTAAAAATATATATGAGTTTCTTATTTAGGAATTTTGTTCTAGAATTTCTTATTTAACAATTTTGCTCTAGAGTTTATAAATTCTGACGTCGCTTAATTATTGGCTAAAATTAATCACTCCTACTACATTGATAGTATTTGCTGATGTAATAATTAAGAAACTCTAACTTTTTAGTTTAAATAATGGAGGATTTAAAACTAAAAAAGATTAAAATTTTAAAACTAATGTGACAATTATTTATAAACTACAAAATTTCAGAAATGAATATGGTCTAGTCATTCTATCCATTGACTTGCATCTTTACTTTTTTGAAAATGAAATGTCCAACTCATGCCACCATCATGAATTGAAATCTTCAACAGTAATTTATATTTTATATTGATAGGTGGTACGATTTTTCGGACCGTCGAATCTGAATCACGAACATAAGTTTTACGCTCGAACAACATTTTTATTGTAGGGAACCAGTCTTTTTTATTGATTTTACTGTAATAAACAAATATATATTTGATGTGTTAATACAGTGTCTACTAAATGGAACTATTTTCATGTTAAACCGATTAAAACGGATGAACGAACTGTTCTTGTAACACTAAACTCAAAACCTTTTTAAACAAATAAATAATAAATCCTTTTAATCACGCTAAATTGTCAATGTTACCCCACCTAACCACGTGAGGCATAGTGGTGTAAATAGGACAAGTTGGTAAAATTTTGCGTAGATTGTCAATTCAATATAGTAGAACAGGATTATAATATTTCTGATTCGAAATTAATTCAAATTAAAAATCATTCAATTCAGACTTTTCTTAGGTGGCTGGGCTTATACTGATATGATATTAATATTTTAAACATGTAAAATAATTTGTTTTAAGAAATCACGATCGGGTCAGTATTACTCAACACTTTTTGACAAAATTTCTTATAAAATTTTAATTGCCAGGTTAACTAAAATCCAACTCATATCTAACCACGAAAGTCTAAATTCATATTATTTGATCAGACAGTTAGTAGAGAGAGGCCGCATTAGCAAAAAATAACAATGTTAGATGTTTGAATGAACTGATAGAATTAATCACCAGTCATACAATTTTCTTTTTTTTGTTTATGTTTTCTTGTAACTTATAGGGAACTAAGTTGGTGAAATAAAGTTTTGTCCAATTTAATTATTTTCCATCACGACTAAACTTCTTTTTTGTATGTTTATAAACTAATTCCTTGAAAATGCTAAAGTCGACCTTTTTTTTACTTTGAATGCCGATTAATTTTTTTTGTGAAGGTACATTGAGTGATTCGGTACTAAATTATTTTTTTTGAGAATAATTTTTATTGAAAATGTTTGTTTTTTGATTAAAATGTACCTTGAAATCAAAAGATCATAGACCTAATAATTTTTGTATGTCCAATTTAATTATTTATCGAACTGAGAATCAAATTATTTTTTTTGAGCGAAGAGAATCAAATTATTAATTCTTTATTTCGTTGAAAACAATAAGGAGTACGAAATGAAGAATCACGCGATAGAATAGAATACAAAATTGTGAGTTGTTCATGATTTTCATTAGGAGTTCAAGATTTACGATTTTTTTCGAAGAGTTCGAAATAATGTTTATTCTTAAAAAAAATTATCTTGTAAGATTATTTGTACAAAAACATTTCAAATATATCGTCATTTTTGAAAAAAAACTTCAAATATATGATTGTTTTCGAAAAAAAAATTTCAAGGGAGTTCAGTTGCACCCAACGGTGACTGTGGCTCCGCCACTGATTCCTAGGGGTGTCTATCGCGAAGAAAGGGTCTCGAAATAGCTATGTTTTATTTTTTGTTTCGTTTAGTTTACAAAACAAAATTTTATTTCATTAATCCTTTCGTTTTACATAAATCATTTCGGTCATCATTCACGAAACAAATGAAATACGAAATTTCGTGATATTTTGCACTATAATTTGTAAACTCAATAAAATTTTTATTTCGGTAATTATTTATTTCTTATTCATACCGATTCATTTTCGTTTCGTTTCATAACGAAAGAGAAAATTTATTTTAATTTTATTTCATTTATTAACAAAACTAAACGAAAAACGACGAAATTGTGTTGGATCGACGACCCCAAGAGTTCGAAATGATGCTTATTCTCAAAGAATTTTCATCAGGAGTTCAAGAACTTTTAATTTTTTGTTTCGTTTAGTTTACAAAACAAAATTTTATTTCATTAATCGTTTCGTTTTACATAATTCATTTTGTTCATCATTCACGAAACAAACAAAATATGAAATTTCGTGATATTTTGCACTATAATTTTCATTTCGTTAACTGTTTCTTTTTTATTCATATTGTTTTATTTTTGTTTCGTTTCGTGACAAAAAAAAATCATTTTTATTTTGTTCTATTTTATTTATTACAAAACTAAACGAAAAACGATGAAATTGTGTTGAGTCGAGGACCCCAGTTGTCGGCTTGTCACTAGTCAGCTTTATGCTTTGCACTGTAGCTACATGCGTAATCACGGGCTCCGCTAATTTGGCAACTTATTTTGTCATTTTGTCAAAATATAAAATAAAAATTGCATATTTTATATTTTCCGGAATACCTTTTATTTAAAATAATAGTACACCATTCATAGGCTACGTTTCAATTAAAATAATGGAAATTTTTTTGGCATCCAAAAAATCGCTCAAGTTTCCATCTAATGTTTTTTTTTTCTGGTCTCGAGATTTGTACCATTTTCTATCTCAAAAAAGCCTCCAGCAACAAATAATCTTCGTTCAGTTTTAAGAAGAAATTTTCTTGGTCGTGAGAAAATGATGACGCAGTTAAATCTATGCACATCTAAAAATTAACTATTTTCTTTTTTGAGGAAAGTGGTCACTTAAAATTTTCATTAAAAATTTATTTACAAGAGATCACATGTTTATTGGCTATTTACATTTTACAGTGAGCCAAAAAAGTTGTTCAATCAAGTAGTAAACTAAATTCGAACAATTTTTCAGGTAGAGTTTATTGGTATGTATTTTTTATGTAATTTTTAAATAAAATGATTATGGAAGTATCTCTTATACTGACTTTTTACTATTAGTGTAGAATATATACAATTACAAATTTATAATTTTATTAACTTATTTTGTATATAGTATTTTATTATTTACCTTAAAAATTACTAACATGAATAATAAAATGTGAGATGCTAATTAACTATCCTCCAGAGCAATTTTGCTCTAGGCTCGCCAACCTACAGGCAGTGACGGAGCCACATGCATTCAAGGGTGTAGCTGAATTTTTTGGAATTTTTTTTTCAAAAATGTACATATATATTACGTTTTAAAAAAAAATAATCATGTATTTGAAATTTTCAACTTTATAGGACTAAATTTAAAAGCTGTCAATCTTATATAACAAACTTAAAAACTATCAACCATATAAAATGATAATGAGTAAACTCTGTAGAAAATTAAAACAAGAAGAGTAAACCTCGTTAGAATTTGAGGATTATGTATTTAGTAAATTTAGTGTGGAAGCGTGTATAATTTAAATTAAGATTATGATTAGTTAGTAATCTAATTTCTCAATATAAAAAAATAAGTCAATTATTTTGCAAGAAAGCTTAAGAAGTAGAGAGAAAGAATAATATTGACACAAGATATAACGTGATTCGGGAATGCATACTTCATGGAACCCTCGGTACCACTTTCGGGCAGAAATAAACATAACACTATACCAAAATTGTTTACACAAGATTTATTCAAAAAACCAATAGCTCTCATAATACTCACTAAGGACTTGCGAGAGTATAACAAAACAATGACCCGAATCGAACGGATCCAACGCGGATCAAACAAGAACAAAGGTTTTTCATGAATCTTTGCCCATATGCAGATTTAAGTAATGGGTATGGGTTCAATGTCACCCAATTTTCTTATTTTTTTGTATTAAGTAATATTTTTAGTGTTAAGTTCATATTTTTGTTAAGAAAATTCATATTTGAATCCCATTAAAAGATAAAATTATATTATATTGTTGAACCATATAATTAGAATTTAACAAATTTTGATATGACTATTGCATTGATATTAATAATAGTATAGTGTTTGACCCCTTCAAAGTTTCTGGCTTTGTCACTGTCTTTGCCTAAACAAAACGAGAAATAAAGAATTGGCTATCTTATAAACTCTCACAGCTCTAACAATGACTAATTGAGGTTCAGGTGCTTGAAGGAGAAGGTCTGTGTGTTCTTTGATTGCTTGTAAATGTTGGGAAATGCTTTCTTGTTCATCCTTTTGTTCTTTTATTGCTTGTAAACGTTGAGTGAGTTTCATCCTTTTATTTTTTCTTATTGCTTTTGTAGTCTTATTTTTTATTAATAAATATATTAATATCTAATTCATGAGTTGAATTATATTTAGGTAATTTTGTAACAACTTTCACTACGCTAGTCGGAACCGTAATTGGTTTCTTTTACCACACGAGTCATCAAGTTGTAGATATTCGAGTCTACTTCCATCACGTCGAGTCTAATTTTGTGGTCGAAGAACGAGCAATTCAAAATTGAATCTGATGCAAACTCGTCATAAAAAATTACTAATTAAGACATAAGTTGAAATGAAACTAAATTTGAGAGACACACATTTGTCTGACCGCAAATCAAACTCGACAGGATGGAAGTACACTCGAATATCTACAGTTCGATGACTTGCGATAACAAAAAAAATAATTATGGTCCCGATGAGCGTAGCCGAGATTGTTACAAAAAAATATTAAGTGCGATTAGCATTTTTCTACAAATTTCGACTACACTCTTCGGGACTAATTATTTTTTTTATCGTCGCAAGTGATCGAGCTGTAGATATCCGAGTTTACTTCCATCGTGTCGTGTTGATTTGCAGTCGAAGGGATGTGCATCTCAATTTTGGCTCCATCTTCAACTTATGTCTTAATTAGTAATTTTTTATCATGAGTTTGCGTCAGATTAAACTTTGAATTGTCTATTTCTTCGATCACAAGTCAGACTCTACGTGACAAAACTAGAACTGAATATCTACAGCTCGATGTCTTGCAAAGATAAAAGAAACTAATTACGATCCCGACGAGCGTAGCCGAAGTTATTATAAAACATTACCTGAATGTAACCCAACTCATGAATTAAATTGTTAACATTTTTATTAATAAAAAATAGTGTACAAAAGCAATACAGAAGTTGCGTAGAAAATGAAAGATCAACACCGGTCATTTGACATTTTTCAAAAGATTGATATTGACAACTCTGATCTTTTCCATTTTTCAACTTCCAGAAGTATTTTTCTTTCTATTTATAATTTATTTATTACATTTCTAATATTAGAAAAGGAAATTGTTTCGACAATACGACAATCGATAAGCTCATCGATATCACTGGACGCCACCAGTTCGATTTATTTTGCACATTATTGTAGTTATTATGCACGTCGTTTTTATTAATATGCACATTATTTTTGTTATTATGCAACTAATTGACTGAACGCTCGACATAAAATGCTTGTTTGGATTTAATAGACGAATCAAGTTGCATTCAATTCGCACATTGTTGTGGTTATGATGCACATTATTTCTTTTATTATGTACATTGTTGTTGTTTGTTATGCACATTGCTTTTGTTTTTGTGCATTTAATTGTTATTATGCACATTATTTGAACTATTATGCATGTTATTTGAACTGTTATGCACGTTATGAATATTGTGCATATTATTTTTGTTATTGTGTACATGTTTTGAACTATTATTCATGTTATTTGAACTATTATGCACGTTATGAAAATAAGTATGAAGATATATAAATAATTGATATCGATATGACAATATAATAACACACATACTAACAAAAATAATGTGCATAACAACATAAACAATATACATAATATATACAAATTTAATACAACTAAACACCTTCAATTCGTATCGATGACGATATCGAATAAAGGGAGTAGAGTAGGTCCTCACGGTTTTGAACTCAAAATTGGTTCAAAGTCTGCCAAAGTCATTCGATTGCATCAAGATTCGCAATTCTGAAGCAATTTTAATTATTTCTCAATCAGTAGTGCAAATTTTGATGCAATCGGACGATCGAAAAAAACTTTGAACTCAAATTTGAGTTCAAAGTCGCGAGCAGCTAACTCTGCTCCTATGATAAATTGATTGATCACACTTTACATGGAAAATAGACAAAGTGAGAAGAAGTACGTCCCAATCCGAAATCCCGAATCAATCATGTGCAGATCTGGTACTAGATGGTACAGCGCACCATATGGATCGTTCGATTTTTACTTGTTGCATCAAGATTTGTGTCAAAGTATAAAAATTCTACTGATTTCTATCGTTGATGGTCGATCGCGAAATTGACAGTCAATTCGGACCGTCCATCTGCTGTAACGCGCTGCAGCAGATTCGGGTCCACATTGTTTGTATCAGAAGTCATGTAGACCAGTTGACAACTGCACGCTAGCTAACAGTTTTTTAACTACTAAGATAGATTGGTTTAGGGTTTATCTTACGAATAAAATATTATTACGATCAATTACATCTATTAATTTCGTCAGTAATAATGCAATATCAATTGATTTTAATTCATAGCAGAAGTTATCATATTTTTTTATTAATTATATTGAAAAGAGTGAAATGTATAAAGAAAAGAAAAGAAAATACAATTTCAATAAAAAAAGAAAGGAAAATAAAAAATTACTATAAACAAGAGGACTGAGGCGGCTGAGTTCTAGGAAATATGTTCACATATAATATAATCCTGTTTTCATATTATTTACATAAATAACTTTATAGTCTGAATTATCATCGCCAAAAATTTTGAAAGGGCAAAATCGATATTTTCATCTTTTAAAAATACAAAAGAATTTCACTCGTTGAATTAAAGAAAAATCAGTTTTTGGCATCTAAACTATTCGATTTGATTCAATCAATTTTTTTAACATTGTTTTGTTTTAATCAAGAACTGAATTATTGGTTTTGATTCAAACTGCCTTGCTGCAGGGGCGGATTTAAAAAGGGTCAGGATGGACAGCCGCCCCTAGATTTGTTTTATAAAATAATTTTGTATATTTATATAATTTGTTATTTTTATAAAATAATCATGTATATTTAAAAATGTGCTTCATTTTGTCTCCCTGAAAAAAAATTATAGATCTTGTTTCCTAACGGAAATTCTGAATCCGCCTCTGCGTTGCTCAACTTTTTCTTAGCTCAACTTGTCTTCCGAACTATTGAATTTGATTTTTTTTTCTCCTTAACTTTTCTAATAGAATGTGACATATTGAAACAAAATCAATTTAGAGGGCAAATTGAACGAAATTCTACAATACAGGAAAGGAACTTGAACAAAAAAGTTCAAGAGACAGTCTAACTAAAATCAATAATTCATAAACTTGATTAAATCAAAATAAAATTTAAAAACTTAATTGAATCAAGTCGAATAATTCGGAGGCTAAAAACAAAATTTTCTGTTTTTGTCAAATTCCTTATCTATTTTCTTGGAAGATGGCTGTATAATATGAGCCTTTCTTAGATTTTATGTGGTTGGTGGAACTACTACATTGAACAAAATAAGATAG
Source organism: Eleocharis quinqueflora (assembly GCA_964058865.1). Classification (NCBI taxonomy): domain Eukaryota; kingdom Viridiplantae; phylum Streptophyta; class Magnoliopsida; order Poales; family Cyperaceae; genus Eleocharis; species Eleocharis quinqueflora. Next base: position 361,390 of record CAXKVX010000211.1, on the reverse strand, counting down.
TAGACTGAAGAGAGAGAGGTATGTGGAGGGGAGGATCCGAATGTGTTGTTTGTATTTGAGGCAAGCAGGACGCTGCTTGTCGCGATTCGACCATCAGAAATCGATCGATCGTCATGGACGGGTGTGATTTGATTCAGGAGGCAGATTCTTTGATCGTTAGATGAATTTTATACGGTCCAGATCGAAACAAGCAGAAAACAAGTAGGGATTTGACAAGCAGCGGATTTGGTTCCGAGGAGGGGATAGGTGGTCGGGGTTAGAAGAGAAGAAGAAGACTCTTTTGTTTTATAAGAAATGAATTGGTAATAATGTAGTCAATCATAACATAGATTGAGGAGAAGAGATTTCAAAAAATGTCAAAATTATCTACTCAGAATTAAATTAAACTTTAGTTGATAAATTTGAGTCAAATCGATGTTATAAATAAGTATCTGACAAAATAATTGCCTTAATTAGTAAAAACATATTAATTTGCATAATCCAAAAAATAAATATTAAGAAAAGAGAAAATTTGATGGATAATTACTTTTTTATTAAATACGTTAGATCAATTTGACAAATATATTTGTTTTTTTCTTGTGTGTGCCATCCAATTATTTCACATGGAAGAAAAGAAGCGTATAACGCTATCATTTTTAGAGCATTAATCAATTAAATATCTCTATCTATGTTCATAATTTATTCTAAGCCATCTAACTATCACTCTCCCAATTTATAATCTCTCTTTTTTTTTATCTTTATTTTTAAGTTCTCACTTTCTCCTTCTATCTAGATTTCAAAAAAAAATATTTAAAATACTAGTTTTATAAAACTGCTAAAACTATGCTTAAAGTTTGCTCCAATATCTTATAAGAAATTGGTAAGAATGTCACTGTGCCATTCAAAAATAACACGCAACCCTCTCAATTTAATCACAATAGATTATATATCCGATTTACTCACAAATCGTAGATGTAAATTGTTGGGTATTCTTTTTATTCGATTTTTTTTGAATGGTTGATTATGTTTGAACCGAATTGTCTTGTATATATTGCAAAAGTACAAGTTCATCTATGTTGAATGATTTATTCATACATAATAAATCTGAGATCAATTATAACATGTTTCACGCCTCTTTTCACATACACTTCTCAAGCAAATTCCAACATCATTTCCTTCTAAATTTCTTTATATTTACAATTTAGTCTCTTGTCAGCTTGATGTGTAAACTGGCGAATAAGATATTTCATATTCTATCATTAAACTTAAAAATCAATAAACTACACCAAAAGAAAGAATTATGGAAGTCTCTACTTATGAAAACCTCTTAACTCACATAACAATTATTCAGTTAATACACAACAACTTCTGAACTTCATATACCAGTATGGCGAACTTGAAATTAGAGAAGAAGAATTTGGTTACATCAAGCTCAAATCTCAAATAGAGAAGGTCTAGGTACTTCTGCATTCTCTCAAGAATAATGCTTTGTAATAAAGGTTCAGCGTTTAAAAGTCCCCAAGATACAAGAGTCTCATATTTAAAGAAAAGATGAAATAATATAGTTACAAAATTGTCAACATTGCTAGCTGTGAAATATTCCAACGTTGGCAAATTCCAAGCAAATTCCTACTCAACCATGCACATTTATAATTGGCTACGTTCAAACAAGTGTTGCCAACGCGGAAACATAAACCGTTTAATTTTCAGACATTTTCAGAATTATGAAAAGTTATCAGTTTTTGTACTCCAATAACTCATATTAACATCAACACAACAACTTTATATGCTGGAATTGTGGATTTAAGTCTAAAGGAGAATGATTTTGTTATAGAAAGCTTAATTTCAAATGGAGGAAATATTAAGACTTACTTTCAAAAAGTTGCAACAAAAATCATAAGTTAAAAAAGTCAACAACAATTTTTTTTTACACAGACGGACAATAAAAGATAGATGATAAAAAACAAAACATTCAAAAGTAAAAAAAAAAAATACATGATCATCTACCTGGCATGAAATTATCATCTAGCTCTCCATTGGTTTTAAGCCTAAAAATTTACATATAAATTGACTACATAACAACATCAAGCTCTCCCATCATGTCAAGTTAAAGGCTACCATTAAAAAAAATACAGCACTCGGCAATATTTATCTTTAGGTAATCTTCCACTGACAGTAAGATCTAATGGACAACGCACTTAAAGATTCCTCGCTAAATGTTTTGCAAGTTGAAATATACTGTTTGAACCTAGAAATACAAAAATCAACTATTCAAAATAATGAACATACATTATATGAACAAATGAATTGAACACTATTGAACATTTACGGAATAAACTATTTCTTGATTTTGATTTAAGTTCAGTTCAAATTCAATTACTAACACTAAACTGAACTAATTGTGAACAAATTATGAACTAATTGTAGGCTTAATGTGAGATTAAATGCAAATATGTTCAAACATCTCAATAGATTAATCAAGTTCTAACTCTCTCTTTCAAATAGAAAGAACTAAGTTATTCGCATAAAGAAATATAAGTTATTCGATACAGTGATGAAAAAACTTTCATTTAAAGAGGATGTGCAATGTGGTGTCCACAATCAGGCTCACATGGTTAACTTATGGATATTAGTAAATAATTATGGACATGATTTGATCGTGAATTTTAACTTCTCATGAACTAAATATTAGTAGATAATTATGAACTTGATATGATCATGAACATGAACTGAATATTAGTAGATAATTATGAATTTGATTTAATCATAAACTTTAACTCTTCATCAGCGAGCTGAGCTAGACATTAACTGAAACGCATCCATTAGCAACCCTACTTAATACAGCTCGGACGAAGAATTATAATCCGGACGGTATTAATTATAGTCCGGACATAGGGACTAGAGACCAAGGATTGTCAGGAAGTCTTAAGTTTTTCTTCTATGGTTTTTCAATATTTTTATAAATGTATATAAACAAATCTTATTAAAAATTTCATGCTTATACGACATCATTATCTATTAAATTGTATTCTTAATTATGGTAAATACTTAGTTAATTGTAATATATAATTAAATGTTTTATATTTGGTTATTATTTAATATAATTAAATGCTCATCAGAAAATGCTAGCTCCATCTCTAAATAGACGGTACAAAAGTTCTGATGGATTATGATAATCCGTCCTATCCTGTTGTGGAATTTTAATTTTCAGATTCAAATATTTATTTGTATTTTTTCCAACATAAAGAGAACCCCAATAATTTAACGGAGCACTTTTGTGTGAACAGAGACCCAGTACATATATTTCCTTTTTGGATTCTTTTATTCAGAATTAAACATGTATCTGTGGTATATGAAATTCTGTATCAAAATAAAGCTAACCAATATTGATGGTTCTTTTGAGGATATTGAACCTTTAAATTCCGATTGAAGATCTGTTGTACCTAATTTAAGCTCAAAGAGTTGACCCTATTTTATCTGACAAAAAAGATGGTTCTTTTAACTTCGTTCGCCAGAGGCATACTTCAGTGTTACTATTAATTTGATCAGTTTACTTTTAGCTTAATGTATAAATATACAAACTGACATCCAGTTATCCAAACCTGCTGGTACTTGCTGTGCACAGTTCCTTTCTTTCCTTTTGAAGAAACATTGTGCAGAGAGTACTTATTACTGAAAACAACGGCAAGTAGGAATAAATTAGAAATTATGCGGACGAAAAACATAATATAATTGTATATTTTGCAAATATTAAAAGTACTCTTGAAAATCATAAACTATCAGTCTATCACGAAACAACATTTTCCTTAAAAAAGAGTGGTTGAAAATTGTAAAAATTCTACGGAACATTGAACATTTACACAGAATGTATACAACAGATTACATAAATCCAGAATAAATAACTAATATACATCAAGGAAGAAATAATAATAATGGCTAGTGTATACTCTTTCTTTCACTATAGTCTTGATCCCACTATAAGCATCAAGACATCAAGTTCGAAGGGAACTAGTTACATTTTTGCGAAAGACGACAAAAGAGAAGAGATTACAGAGAGTGAAAGAGTCACTTGGCAGTTACTGAGAGAAAGAGAGTGACAGGTAGATGATATTCAGTTGATAGCTGCTACTAAGTTATTCAGAAAGAGAAGCGATCTTTGCAGAATAAATCATCTCAGCAACAAACTTGTATGCAAAAGTAGCATGCTGCTCTGTGACCTAAGAAGTTTCCGGTCACTGATAGTGAAAGAAAGGATGGTCGAGAGCTTTTTTTGCCGTAAGCCGTTTAGATGGCTCGTAAGCTAATAATCCGCTCAATAAATCAGTCAGAGAACTGCTTGATTGATTCGCATATCTTGCAACCATATCCTGTTGATTTATTTTGTCAAAATGTATTAAGTTAGAAGAAGATTTATTATTTAAGATCAGGAGTCATTTTCAAATGAGAATGCATTGAAAAGTATTTTTCCTAAACTATTGTAATATGTCAAAATAGAACTTTAGAAACCTGAAATTTTTTACCAATAATAGGCAGCAAAACACATAATTCCTATCAACTTCATATACTCCCCTCTGCACAAACCTATCTCACAAGATACCCAAAACTATCTTTCCACGTAATCTTTCTTTGAGCAAATGAAGGGAATAGTTGATATTTAAGATTTCTCTCCTTTTTTTTTCAGAAAGCATGTGAGATGTTTTTTGGTTCTATTTTTTTTACATAGCACACATGAATGACGTATGAAAAAGTACGGAAACCTTGAGCTGATCCAGTCTCTTCACAGCTTTGATACTCTCCCTTGACTCAGCACCTTCAGGCCAGTTCAATCTATGGCCTCTTTTAAAGTACTTTGATACTGATTGACTATAAAATACCAAATGGTGTATATTAAAAAAGTAAGCTATAATAAGGGAACCATGAAAAAACAAATAATGAAAAAGACTGCCACCTAGCATCACGAATCATGTGCTCAGGTATTGGGCCCAGAACTTGCTCCATCATTGCTAGGTGCTCCAAATTCTCATGGGTTTGAAACAGTACTTTCCCCTAAAAAATATACATAATTAGAAAAACAATATAAAAAATGCAATCGCTTTTGTGAAGAAATGTGAAGAAGACTAACTGAGCACAACTCAATAAGGATGCAACCAACACTCCATATATCACATGGATAACTCCATCCAAGTCCTGTTCAAAATGATATTTTCAAATTATTATATGCACAAAACCACAAACAAATAATGATATCAGACAATCAAGAGCAAACAAAACATATGGAAATTTACATTTTGCCTGTGAAATTATCTACAATACCAGCATTTTTAATGATTTCAGAGTTCAAACTAACAATCATCAAGATGAACAAGACAAATGACAATACGGATGTTGGAAGCTCAGGCCACATGAATAACAATGAGATAAGATTTTCTTTTCTCAAACACACAAGAATACATAATACTAGATACAAACAAAGAGCAAGAACACGTGTAACATTACTAACCCTTCTTTTGATAATTGATTAGATGACCAAGTTGGGACAATGTGTCAATTTAACCATCAAAACTTATTTTGACAATTTTCCTTCCAAAGTACAAAAATAAGCAGATGCCAAAAGAAAGATTTTTTTTTTTGGAATTCAAGTGTGCCATCTGAACTCCCATATAAAATATATCACGCTTTTCATTTTGTCACATTTAAATGGTTATTTTTTCTATTCATATCTTATGATCTTGTCTTATTCGTAGTGAATTTAAAATCACTATGCTCCAATGGCAAACTGCCCAACTCTATTTTCATTAAAAAAAAATTAACACATTCTAGAGAAAAGAAATACATGACAAAGAATAAGAAAGAAGAAAAAAAAATGAAAGATAACTTTTTTAATGATTAAAGTAGGAAACCTGAATAAAAGCCATAACCCGAAAAAGAGATGTACTGTAAACACTCAAAATCAATTTGTTCACAGCTTTGAGCTTGTCAACAGTGACAGACACAGCTAGATTATCTTACAGTGCCAACAACTTGACTGGACTACTTAGACATAGATCCAGAAAACTAGAGAGGAACTTGCTGACAATTGGAATTTGGCAGGACCGACTATGTGATAAAGCAGCAATATTCGGAAGTTGACATGGATATTTTGTTTGTACAGGGAAAGAAAAACAATCAAGTACCTAAAATGATTTCAGGAGCCCTATAATGCCTTGTAGAAACAATGGAGCTGTGCTTTCTGTCATCATAAGCAGTACTCCCAAAATCAATCAGCTTAATCTCACTTGACTTTGGCAAAAGTTTGAACCTTGTTTCTTCTGGATACTTCCTCTGTATGACAAAACCAACAAGAATTTCTCTTTAGACCACACAACCCTTTCATAGGACAATCCTTAATGTCATAATAAATTTTATTAGAGATATGTTACCTTTTTGTCAGGAACTTGTATATAGTCCGGTGATGTGAGCAGAATATTTTCTGGCTTCAGATCAGTATGAATCAGGTGCATGCTGTGCATATCTATTTGATCAAAGGGGCAGAAGTGTAAGGCCAAGGGCTCGTACTCTTTTAGTAAATTCAAAGAGAGAAGGAAGAAAATAAAATTCAAAAGAAAAACCTAGATTCTGCAGAGTTGGTTTGAAAGCTATAATGAGAAATAAAAGAACAACTGTATTTATTAATACATTCTACTGATTCCAAAAGTTGGCGCCCAAACTCTCGCACAAGTTCCAGAGGAAAGGGTTGGTACTTATTTCTCTTTAGAAAGTCAAACAAGCTCGGCCCCAGCTTCTCAAAAACCTGAGATTAGCATCCAATACCATCCAAACAAAAATATATTTCAAACTTCATTTATCTCTAAGAACAATAATTCCAACCATATATCCCTCCACTAACACACCAAGTTAAGGAACCATCTAACAAGTAGAGAGAGATGTATGGATAGAACACTAGAACTTACAATGCAAATGTGGTTATGATAATCAAACCACCTTCTGATCTGGACACAACTACAAGGACAAGAGTATAATATGTAAGCATACAACAACAAAATTAAAGTGAGTGAAATAACGAAGAAGTGAAGGAAAGAAAGTAAAGAAAAATGAACAAACTGTGATGGACAGTCATTCTTTTCTGCAAGGCGATTTAATACATCGACTTCAATCATGGCCGCCTCTCTGTATTTGGACTTGCTTCTTATGACCTTTATGGCAACATATTCCCGCCTCTCGCGGTCCCAACATTCCAAAACTCGTCCAAAAGTACCTACATATACATTTTGTTTGTTTTCATGCATCAAAAGTTAAAACAAAGAAAAGCCAAATATACAAAGTTATAATCAGAAATGAGCCGTACCTTCACCCATTTTTCTAAGAATCTTATCTGCATGAAGAAAACATTTTCAAAGAGAAGAAATAAGAGACAGTTAGAATTAAGTAATAAGCACAAGATTCCTTCAATAATATGCTATTCCATAAACTTCACAGGTTCAATTCTAATCACTCAAATTGACAATATGCACCAGAGTGGCACATTTTTACTAAGTAACATGATAAAGAGAAGTGAAGGAGCAACCCAAAAAAAAATTAAAAAAACTAGGACATCGGCAAACATTGTTTGCTAATCACTTTACGGTTCACACACAAATTCTTTAATCCTGTTTTTTTGCAACATGTGTTGTATTGTATAAAGCAAGATAATAAACTTCGTTTAAAAATTCTTCATTTCAGAGTCTGAATCCCTCAATTACCAATTTATTGTTACTATACAAAGAGAAAGTAAATGCAGACTGTACCATTATCTCAATTTTAAAATCAATCTCCTAAGCTACAAAACTTAGTAATCATCAGTCTATCCTATAATAGTTCGTCTGATGATCCAAGAATGTTTTCTCTTGCTATTTGATTTCTTGTCAATTGTTGGACTTATTAGAGTCAAACTAACCATTGACTGCAACACTAACTTAGCTGCTGAAAACAAAAACTAACAGGATTTTTTGAGGATAAATTGTGACATGAAAATAGAATGAGGTTTTGATACTATTTTTGGACCAATAAAACTGAGGGGAATAAATAACACAAATCAAGATCAACACGTGAAAGTCATTTTGGAGTGAGGGTTTCAATGTAATATAGATTTTCTTGTGAGATTTTCAGTTGACTAACGCGTAAAGAAAAAAACTTCAGTACTAATCAATAGGAAATCTTACATCTTTGGGTAAGGTTCTCCCCCAGCTCAAAAACGAAATGGCCATCTGGATCATCTCTCCTGCGAGGAGGCGATGCCCGTTCCAGATCCGCCTAATTTCACAAAACATTCGTATCAAAATAAAAAAATTGAAGGAAACTAAATTGAAAACCTAAACCTAGTCGCAAAGAAAACAACCTGTCGATCAATAGACGGATCGTATCTAGGTCTCTTCCTAGTTCGCAACTCGGCCATGTGAGATTTCGCACGCTTACGACGGAGAGAGAACAGGCTAAAAACTAGAAATGGCTTGCTTTGCTCCTCGTTCGAGAGATTCCGTTTGTCAGCGCGCTAGAGAAGCGAAGCGAGAGAGAGAGATTAGATTGGAGCTTTTCGAGAAATGGTGCCATGCTTCTATTTGGGCTGCGCTGTCTGTTGGTTTGGGCCAAACCTAATCACAATTTAATGGGCTTATCAAAATACAATTGGAATGGGCTGTGTGCTTTGCATTTTATCAGTTTAAACCCATAATTATTTGATAAGTGATAACTAGATCAATAAAAACTCGGAAATAGAACAAATATTATTAAAATGGGGCTCATTTTTGTATAAAAGGCCCATAACTATCTAATAACCCGAGTCCGAATCTGGTGCTCGTAAAAACCGTGCTTGTTTCCCTGCTTGTCTCGATCCGACTGCCCGACCGTCACGGACGACTGTGATTTGATTCAGGGGGCAGATGCTTTGGTCGTTAGATGAGTTTTGAACAGTCCAGATCGAAACAAGCAGGAAAACAAGCAGGGATTTACGAGCAGCAGATCATGTTCCCTAATAACCCAATCTCACCAGCGTTCGCATTATAATCAGTAGTTCTCATCGCATCGAGCCAAGAGTACTCGTAGCGCTGTCAAATATACAAAACGATCATACAAATGATCTTTTGCATCTTACGTTGTGTTTAACAAAAATTTCTTGCGTTTAGCTAGACGTAAGAAACGTTAAAAACATTTAATTTTTTGAAAGCTTTAACTTGTTACTAACGTTGCACAATAGAACAAAAAACTTAAGGAAAAACTCTGAAATTCAAAAATTTCATTTCACAAATCAAGTATATATTACATGTTCAATCCATTACAACTTCAACATATAATAATTTTTAACTAACATAAAGCATAAGAGGAATCAACCTAGATTACAACCCTTGTGCTCAACATAGCTCTCAAACTACCTTCTCAGTTTTGTTCTATCTCAGCCAATGGCAAAAAATAAAAGAAAATAAAGAAGTGAAACACATACATCATCATTGAAGGTCACTGCTTGAGAACCAAGAATCTAAGAGATCATTTCTCTAGACTTCAACCTTAATTATCAAAAGATGAAATCAAATGTTTCTGCTTCATCACGGGATATAGCGGCAAGGAAATGTAATTATGCAAGTTAGCAGAAATAACTCTGAAATGAGAGGTTACCCGTGACCAAAGCACAAAATCAGTCCTGAGCATAGATGAGAGCTTCCACACTCTCATCACTCAAAGAGTTCCGCATTGATGATAGTGTTCTATAGTGTTGTTACAACGGGTTGGTTCACGAGTCGGGGCGGGGCGGGACGGGTTGAGTTCTCGTTGGATTTTTTAATTTTTGAATTGAAAAAATGGGTTGGCTTGGGTATTCCGCGGGTTTGGCACAGGTAACACGGGTTTGGCATGGCTTTGGCATGAATTGGCACGGATTTGGCACATGTTGGCACAGATTTGGCACGGGTTGGCACGAATTTGGCACAAATTGGCACAGGTTTGTCACGGGTAGGCACGGGTTTGGCATGGTTCTGCAGGTTCACACGGATTTGGTATGGGTTGGCATGGATTTGGCACGGGTTGGCACGAGTTGGCACGGGTTTGGCACGGGTTGGACGGGATTCTGGCAGGTTTTCCACTGGACGGGTTGGGACATGTTTCCGAGAAAATGGGGCTCCCCGCTCCGCCGTAGATTCACGAATTTTTTTCCACGGGTCGGGGCGGGTTTGCACCCCGGGTCGGGTCGAGTCGGTCACAGGTCGGGCACGGGTCGAACCACGGGCAGGTCAACCCGTCCTGGTTTTTTTAGAACTCTAGTGTTCTACCACTAGTGCTAAATGTTGCTTTCGATGACACTGTCGATATCAGGACATCCAGGATGTCCATGGCAGCAGAGCCAATACTGGATACTTAAAGGCATGGACTTTCCACCATTTCTATTATGCACTACAAATTATTCAGACTCGTAGAATTCTAAAAGTAAGACGAAATAAACATAACGAAAGTGATCATTTGCGTTTACATTGTGTTTAACTGAACGTAACAAAAATCGTGTTACGTTTAACAAACACAAAATCTCTTGCGTTTAACGTTGTGCCACGACGCAACAAAACACAAAACGTTCAAAACATAATTCGTTGACAGTCCTAACTACTTGCTATCAAATGTAAGGAAATCAAATTATGAAATTAATTATCAAAGCATGTTCGTCTATTAATTAATGATTGTATTAAATGCGTTTCTTTCTTTCTTTGTATATTTATTTTTTTTCCTTTCAAATTTCTAGCTGGCCAAGAACATGACCAAAAGAAAAACCACGATTCAATTGGATCTGAAAAGGAAATATATATGGAAAAAGTCCCAAATTTACATTATATACCAAAAAAAAGAGTACAAGAACATTTTTCATTCTACATCGAGTGTTTTATTACACTTTTGTAACTTATTTTCCTCGTTCAACTAAGGAACAAATATTCAATATTATGTATTAAGGTTTTATATAGGAATACATCAGATATATATACTCATGAAGTTCTTCAATGCGCAATATAGGTGACGAGGAGAGCAACAAGCATCAACACGTAAGCAATACCTTGATCAATTGCCTTAGCTGCATCACAAATTCACCAATGAAAAACTTAGTATTAGTCTTTTGTTAATTTATACCAAAAAGAAAATGTATTTGTTTTTAATTAATATGGTATTCACCTAAGCATACTAATTACTTAAATAAAAATATGAAGGTTATTTCTCTGCAAGTGCGTGCAACTTCATAATTAATTGTTGAACCATTAATTATGGAATTATTAATTGATTATAGATACTTATAACAAAAAGAAGATTTCTTTATAATAAAAGAAACAATTAATACCGACCATCAAGTTTGCTGGTGTTAGGATTGCCTGAGGTAGTTGTAGCTTGACAAAGGCAAGGATGTAAGAGAAGTGCAAGCAAGGCGTAGGTGAGCAAGAGAATAGATGTCTTCATGGAAGCCATTTATGAACTTTTTTTCCTTTGTAAACTTTGAGTTGTATGTATTTTGTGTGTGTATGTGAGTGATCTTGATGAGGAATGAAGATGAGTTGACACATTTAGATGTGACGAGGTGAGTATTTATAGGCAATAAAGAAGGTGTCACTATCACAGAAAAGAGTTATTATAGTCTTTTATTACAGCGAGTGTAGTGTAATACCGCTATAATAATTTCAGAGTGACATTTCAGAAATTGCCTCTGAAGCTGTTATAACGGCTGTTAGAAAAATGCCGCTATTACAGCTCCCGAAAAATGCCTTCGGAATGAATAGTGTAGTTGTTTTCAACAATGCCTGGCTGTTGAATACATGCTTTGATCCTACAAGAAAAATTCAAATTTGATAGGTCAAATATTGTGGGAATTGTAGAATGATGTACATAATTCCTTTTCTTTTATTTATTTATGTTGTTGTAGTATGACCGACTGACTATATACGCACAGAGAATTTGTAAAAAATAGCTGCATTTTTTTCAGAAAATATACATTTTATATATTTTGAATTACTATATTATTAAGAAATGCGTTGGTTACTTAATTAATGCTCTCATTTCAATTTAGTCACAAGTTATTAATTAAAGCTAACGGTGGTCATTATGTAACTTAAAACTTTAAAAGAATAATAATGGCATACATCCAAATTTTATTTCGAATTTGGTAATCATACATACGGTACATGTGTTTCTGAGAAATATTATTCAACATAAAAATAAATTGCAGGAGAGTCTCTAATTATTTATTGAAATTTGTGATAGCATAAATTGTATCAAATTTAAGTCTATTTGGAAATTTATTGATTCTTTCAATTATTGCGTGCTTGAGTGTGTTTGTGTGTATAACGTGCCATGTACGGTCACATATATAGGTCGATAAGTACGTAAGAAAAAAAATGAGGGGAAAAAAATACAAACACTTCGAAAGATCCGAGTCCGATCGACTGTTATTCTCGCTTGACTTCACCAAAATTTTGTTAGAAACTTGGAATATTTCAGAAACATATCTACGGTAGAAGTTGATTGCGTGTAAGAGACACTTAGAATCCATCTCAATTAATATGGTATTCCGTCTTGAGTTCTGACAAGTGGTAAAAAAATGATAAAGATAAAATAGTGTGATTTTGAAGTAGTGATACAAGAAAATATTTTTGACTATTTGGAAGAACTAAATTGTCGTTTGACAAATATCAATTACAATAGTAGAAATATTGATAATTATGATAACAATAATAATGATGATATAATATAATAATAACAATGATAAAAACTAAATAATATAACAAATTTACAATATATGCATTATTTCTATAAAAATAATAATAATAATATTGATGATAATAATAATAATATAATTATAATAATAACAATAATAATGATTAATAACATAATAGTAATAATGATAATTATAGTAATAATAACAATGATACAAAAATATAATATGCATAATTTTACAATAATAAAATAATAATAATTGATAGCAATTATTAATATTATTTCAATAATAAAGATAATTCAATAATATTATTATTAATAATAAAGTATATATAATATGAATTGTGCTACTATGCTTTGTAAAGCGCGGTAAAACGCGCGCTTTGCGATTGTGGATCATTGGATCGCGCTTTGTGATTCGTGCCAACATGATGATCAAATATCCAATGGTTTCACAATCGCAAAGCGCGTTTTGCCGCGCTTTGCAAAGCATAATAGCACAACTCAATATGATAATACAACATAATAAAATAAAAATGATAATAACATGCATTAATTTAAAATAATGAAAATAATAATAATAATTAATAGTAATTATTAATATTATTTAATAATAAGGATACTATAATAATATTATTAATAATAATTATTATATATAATATATTAAAATATTATTAATTATAAATATAATACAACATAATCAAATAATAATGATAATAATAACAATAATGTAAAAATTATAATTTGCTTTATTTTAAAATAATAATAATAATAATAAATAGTAATTATTAATATTATTTTAATAATAAAGATAATATAATAATATTAATAATAATAAATTATATAATATAATAAAATACTATTAATTAAAAATTTAATACAACATAATTAAATAATAATGATAATTATAGTAGTATAATAATAACAATAATTTAAAATTATAATAATATGCATTATTTTAAAATAATAAAATAATAATAACAACAAAAGTAATTATTTGTATTATTTCAATAATATTGATAACATAATAGTATTAACAATAATAATAAAGTATATATAATATATTAAATTGTTAATTACATTGCAAATTTGATTGCTTAGTCATACAGAACAGTGTATTCCGGTATTCTATCTATATGGTGGTATATCGGAATGACCTCTTTTACCACTATTCTATTCTTTCAAGACGTGTTTGGCAAAATATTTTGTGGGAATAAGCATCTATTATTGTATTCCATCCAAAAGTAGTATTGCCAAACGAATAAGTGACGCTAATTAAGAGTGTGTCTCGTGTAAATACTAATCATTTTACTCTCAATGTAGAGAACTCGATTTCATTGTATGTTGGAGAAGGCTATAAAATTTGAAACTATGAAACGACCTAATTATCCTCAGAATTAATCAATTATTCAATTGATACTTTCAAATTAGATATATACTGTTGGAATTGAGATGTCAAATTCAACTAATAAAGTTTGAATTACGTGTTATATGATTAATATATCACATATAGTTGATATTTTGTTGAGTAATATAAGATATGTCATATAAATAGGATTAATTAAGGCATTACTTAATATGTATTTTGCTAAGTTTTGGATACAAATATATATAATTAAAATGAATTAATTAAAATTGTTGATGGATCAATTATAATTAATTTAATTAATACTAGTGCGAAGATCTCATGAATCATGTCATAATCTTTATAGATTACAAGATCTGAATGAGACCTCAAAAATCCTGTCATGATCTTTATAGATTATGAGATTTTAATAAGATCTCGAGAATGATGTTATTATCTTTATAAATTACGAGATCTTGACAAGATCTCAAGAATCTTATCATAATTATGAATTCTTTACAAGATCCTGAAGGCATTAGTATTTATGTGTTGGGTCTCCAAGAATGCGAATGTGTTAGGTGTGCATGTGCTGTACTTAGACTTTATTTTGTTCTCTCCATTAAATACAAATATCTCAGCTTTCATTCGTGAGTTGGAGGAAAAAAAGAGCATCTATGTCTCCTTTGAATGACTCACTAGCAAAGATTCTGAGGTTCTATTTGGACCATCTACATCGGCTTCTTAGATTTGCTTGATAGGCAAAAGACGGGAGATTATTAGATGGAAAGTAAGTTATCGCTTCCGCACTATTCAATTACCTTTTGTCTTACCCAAAGATTATTGCAATTATTTAAATTAGAATCTCGATTTTTTGCTCCACCTAATTGAATTACACCAACAAATGAAATCATAGTCACCTCTGTGTGGGATTTAGGGTTATGGAGTTTAATTGTTTCTAGAAATTATATCAAATTTAATTGTTGCAAAAGTTCTTATTATATTTTAGTATTTTCCTTAATTATTTTTGCATTCTTTTGAGTTAAAATTTTGGATTTTGTCAAATTTCTCGCCTTTTATGTGATTTTGAAAAAAAGTATTATGCAAGGTTTTTACTTATTAGTATTTAAAATAATTAAGTTTTGCAAATGAAGTTAGGATTTTCAATTTATGCAACAAACTAAGAGTAAAATTCGAAATGGGAAAAAAATTGAATAAATATGCACAAACTTGAATTGACATGAATTACCGTGAAAAAAACGCAAATTTAATTAATTTATGCGCCAATATAATTATTCCGGAACAAGTGAAATTGTATATTGTATTGTAAAAGTATATGATCAATTATTCTGTTCTAATTTTTTTTTTTTACTGTGCCAAATCATACATATCACTATGTTTTGGAATGAATCAATTGCGCACCAATTGAATTATACCCATTTGTTTTGTGATTTGTATGAAGTGCACATTGTCAGAATTGTTAAGGAAATAGCTGGAGGTGGTAGAACCCGACTCGACTCGAAAAATTCGTCCGATCCGATCCGATCCAAATCTAACCTGATCCGATTTTTATTAAAGTCAAACTAACCCGAACCCAACCCGACCCGAGACGATCCATAACTCGATTCGAGGCGACACCTGATGACCCGAAACCCGACCCGACCCGAGACGATCCATAACCCGATTCGAGGCGACACCTGATGACCCGAAACCCGACTCGAGAAGATCCATAACCCGATTCGAGGTGACACCTGATGACCCGAAATCCGACCCGACTCGATCCGAGAAGATCCATAATCAGATTCAATTAAAGGAGATGAACAGAACAGAACTACAGAAGAGGAATTGATATTCTCTGCATTAATTTTCTCAGCACTTCTTTGCACTCGTTTAATATAAATCGTTGAATTCGATTTGAACGGACATAATATTATAATACAAAAATCTCATGAATTATATCATTGACGGTCAACCGTCCAAATCTAATTAGACGTTCCCTATTAAACAGAAGCAAATGAGTGCAGAGAGAACGATGCAGAGAATACAGTTCCTACAGAAGAGGAAATGAAATCCTCTTGACCCATTATAAGAGAGTGTTGTCTGCACTCAGTTATTAACTGTCAGATCAAAATTTAAGAATTCAAATTGCATCGCTCAATAACAAAATAAAAAATTGCTGATCGAATATTTTGGAGGCGCTGCAATCTGGACCCTTGAATCCTGATCTGACGACCCGAAATAACTGAGTGCAGACAACCCTCATAAGTTATAACTGTCAGAGGATTTCCTTCCGCATAAGAGAGGAGCGTAGTTGAATTAAAGTAAATTTGCTGAGCTGGGCTGGGCTGGGCTGAGATGGGCTAGAATATTAGCACGTAATTAATTGATGATTTAGCACAAGGATTTTGCCTTCACTAGGCCCGGGGGCCCGGCCCGGTGATTGATGAAATGCAACTATGCAAGCATGAGAATTAAATTTTTGCTCGAATGAATTAACCTTGTTCATTTTTTGAGGATAGATATCATATATAGATAGCTTTTATATCCGCTCTTCGGCCATAAAATATACAAGCATAGACCTCAATCTTACTTATGATCTTATTTCGAATTTCAAAATATAAATAAACAATTCGAATTATTGTTCATTACTAAAATTTAGTTGTTCTATTTTTTTGAATGTTTTTATTATTTTATCGTATAGGTAGAAAATCGGTTAATTTGAAAGTATGTAAATCGTCAGATTACTCAATTTTCTATCAATCCGATAAAATAGTAAAAATTCTAAAAAATGAAAATGTTGATTTTCAATTAGATTTTAGTACGGACAATATTTTCAATGATTCGGATCGTTTGTTTGCATTTTCAAATTCGAGATATGATCATAAACACGATATAACTCCATGCTTATATAAGTACCATAGCCTAACAATCTCTCTATATAAAAGCAAGTCTTAAGTCATAAATTGGAATTAACAATATCATTTTGACTTCATTGTTTTCCGAACAAAAAAGAAACTGAAAGGTCAAATTCTTGATGAAACCAAGTACAATAGAAAACCTAGGAGCTAATTAATATGAGGAGGGATCGAATAATCACAACTCTAAATAACCATAAAGTTATTATAATCATTTTTTTCATTTTCAAAGTTCAAATTGTTGATTCAAATCATTGAACATGATCTCCACAATAAAATACACTCCCAGATCAAATTTACATTTTTTTTTAATTTTTTTACTATTTATTAAGATGGGTACAAAATTCAGCAGCTCACGTTATTGTAATTTTGGCATTTTTTGCATTCATCTTAATAAATAGTAAAAAAATAAAAAAATAAATATAAAATTTGATCTAGAAGCATATTTTATTGTGGAGATCATGTTCAACGGTTTGGATCAACAATTTGGACTTTGAAAATGAAAAAATGATTGTGGTAACTTCGTGATTATTTAGAGTTGTGGTCATCTGACCCCTTCTTAATTAATGTATGGTGATCAATACATCACCTTTTAGTTATCTAAAATAGTATAAAGATGGATGTGTGTCAACGTGTAGTATAAAGATGAGTGCGTGTAGGCTTTAATGACACACTTACACTTCAATGTGGATCATTTATTTCTTTTACCGCCTTGATCTGAACCGTTTATTGTTTGGTTGGATAATATGTGACAACTTTTCTTGCGGTTCTCGTGTAGAAGTTTGAAATTTTCTAAATTTATTTGTGTTGCATTCGCCACATGGATATGTCGTATGTGTAGAAGTTTGAAATTTTCTAAATTTCTTTGTGTTGCATTCGCCACATGGATATGTCGTATTGTTCTATTCGTATTACTTGTGTATCTTTATTATCATATTTAATGCATTATTAATTGTGCTCTTTTTATTAATTGTATGAATATCAAAAGTCACTCATTAAATGTATGGATATCAAGATGTATATATTTTCATACTATATATATATAAAATATTTCATACTTATATATGCATATATAAATACGTCATATACTATAAATAATATTATGTGTATGTTTTCATACTATATACATATAATATATTTCATATTATATGTATTTTGATATTATTTATTTTCACAACATATATTATAAATCATATTATGTATATATTTTTAATATCACGCATATATAGTTCATATAATTCACATGTATATATTTCATATAATTCATGTAATTATTTTCATATCACATGTATATAATTCATATATTTTTCATAAAATAATTCATAAAATTATATATATATAAAATAATATAAAAATAATATGTGAAATTTTATGCATATATTATCAGTTCTAATTAGATTGAGCGAAACTCAAATTTTATATCTAATAATAATTATATAATGGAACGGACCAATCAATTATAACAAGTTCGGAAAACTAACATAAAATATATTTTGCCAATATCACCTTATCTTAGAAGACAAGCAAAAGCAAAAGCACCAACCGTAGTTGCGATGCAGCACCTACTATTCTATCTTCTTCCTTAAGACCCCAAATCCAGGACCCACGAAAATTACTTAGTGTGGCTCATCATTTCGAAATGCAACTTCCAAATATACACGCCATGCATGGTCCATATATAAAAGCTTAATTATTCAAGCCAATTCAACTTCAGTGAATATTATGCAAATATACATTCCGATTTGTCTAAGCAAAAATAAAAATAGATTTTAGAACGTTTACAGTGACTAGCTAGAATGGATATATTTTTTCTTCAGTACGATATTATGCAAATATTTTCAAAGCCTTTTAGCACAATGAGGATAAAAACTCTTATCGACTAATTTTCAAAGCCTTTTAGCACAATGTTAGATTCGAGTTTTAATAAATCTTCGAATCTAACACGAAGGTCTATTATTGTGAGGTTTACATTACATAAATAAAATTAGATGGTCGAGGGTTTTGTGTGCACCGACGAAAAAGTCTTCATAAAATGTGTTCTCCTGTTATAGTGTTATGTACTAATTAATTAATTAATAAATAAAAATTAATTAAATTGGAAAGTAAAGTTGAATTACAAGCTAACCAACCCACCAAATTTTACTCTTCCACGTCTTAATTAAGCAACTTAACATCTCACAAAAGGAACCGATAGTTACATATATATATATATATAGAGCATGACTAAAATAATATGCATAGTACACCACATAACGTACTATGCGCCCATTTGTATTTAATTTGGTCATTAAATTGATATTTAAGTTGCTCAATAAATTCTTCATATCAAAATCTTGTAGAAAATAAAATTTCGTGATTTTTAGAGCTTTCTTGCTATTTTTTAAATATTTTTTAAAAACAGCCCAGAAATGACACTTTTGTAGTATTAAATCTGGACTGTTTTTAAAAAATAGCAAGAAAGCTCTAAAAATCACAAATTTTTTTCCTACAATATTTTCATATGAAGAATTTATTGAGCAACTTAAATCTCAATTTATTGACCTATATATATATGCATATTACGAAATGGGGTGTACTATGCATATTATTTTAGCCATGCTCATATATATATATATATATATATATATATATATTAGTAATCGTACTCGTGCCAAGCAATTTGAGATATTATGAACGAAAAAATCATTTAACTTGCGTGTTGCTCAAATATTATTTTTGCATTTATCACATTTTTTTGAATTATTCGACACATATTCAATATTATGTGTTTATGTCATTTAGTTACATTAATAATATTAAAGTGCTTTTACAATTGAGAGGGATATTTTTGTTCATAGAAAAAAAGTAAAATTTTAGATCAAATTAACGCATTCATTGCTCAGATAGTTTATTAGATAGTATAAATATACTACATTTATTATAAGTAGACAAGTTACATCTACCGTAATATTTCTCCTGTAAACAAAAAGCAATGTGTTGGTTGTCAAATGGGATCTCATTTCCTGAGGCTGAGGTACACTACAGTCTACATATACAATCAACCAGAGCAGACTGCACTGTGAGCATCATTATATTTATTCCACCCAAAGAAATTAAATTAAGGGGACCATTTAATTTAATTAAGTAAAGTGATGGGAGAAATGAAGACTTCTCACTTCCATGCAAACATTTCATATTTTTGTGTTGCAAGAAACATCAAGTTCTCTTCATTTCTATTTGCATTCTTCATTTTCTTGCTTCTCTTTGTCTACCTATATGGAGAAGATGTCGCACAACTAGCCGGCCAATTTAGCCGAGTCGATGCGTTGCAACCTTCGCTACCACTTGGTTAGTCGGAAGCCGTATAAGCCATAAATATTACTTCTATTATATCTTCTTTTATATGCCAACAATCTTTATTATCTCTTGAGTTCTGAGAAACAAAAATATAACTACCTGATTAAGTTTTGTTTTGCAGAATTAGAAAGAAAGGAGAGGCTACCGTTTGTGATTGACGAACTTGATGATGGCGAACCGTGCAATTTGTTTACAGGGAAGTGGGTTAAAGACAAGGTGAATCGACCGTTATACCAAGAGGCCGATTGTCCCTATATACAGCCGCAACTTACCTGCCTTGAAAGAGGCAGACCCGAAAAAGAGTACCAGTTCTGGCGCTGGCAACCGTTCGAGTGTGATCTTCCCAGGTACATTGTTAATCCCAAATGTAATAGCCTCCATTCCATCCCTAAAATAGATCATGCACATTTATTCAAGTAAATCCAATTGAATATGCATATTATATAATGACTACTGAAAATTTGTAACATGATTCGTTTCAAACATTATATATGAATTAGAGAAAAATGGAAATGATCTCCTAGTTGAAGAATTTTTTTAAAAAAGGATTTGTTGGATAGCTAGCTCGGTACTCTCAAGTGAAGGTTTCTAAAAAAAAAGTATGCATATTGACTTTAGATATATCGACAGTATCTAACTAATTAATTAAAAGCAGAGTAATGGGTTGTATCAGATACTTTATTTATATTTAATGCAAATAGATTACAAAATGGCGAGATGCATGCAGCTTTAATGCAACAATGATGCTGGAGGCACTGAGAGGGAAGAGGATGTTGTATGTGGGCGATTCTTTGAACAGAGGCCAATTCACTTCCATGGTTTGCCTTCTCCAATCCGTCATCCCCGCGCACGCCAAATCCTTCGTCACCAATGGTTCCTTGACAGTTTTCACTGCCATGGTACATACTATTAGTTGATTAATTAATTGTCTTCTCATCTTGATATTTCCTCGAGTAATTTTCACTGGAGTTTTTTTTTTCTTTTCTTTTCAGGATTACAATGCAACTGTCGAGTTCTATTGGGCGCCGTTTCTTTTGGAATCGAATGCGGATGACGCAATAGTGCACAGGATATCAGACCGGATGGTGCGGGGAGAGTCGATAAACACACACGGCGAACACTGGAAAGGCAGAGACATCGTTGTCTTCAACACATACCTCTGGTGGATGACCGGCCTCAAGATGAAAGTGCTGTACGTGTGTTTGTGCATGCTTACTCACACTTAATTTTCTTCCTGATCTGGTAGAATTGAATTGAATTAGCTAGTGTGCATTCAGGGAAGGGTCGTTTGATGATGAAGAAAAGCAGGTGGTGGAGCTGTCAACGGAAGATGCGTACGGCATGGCCATAAAGAGCATGCTCGCGTGGGTCAAAACCAACATGGATCTCGCCAACACCAGGGTTTTCTTCACCAGCATGTCGCCTTCACATCAAAAGTATGTATGCATCTAATAATTGATTATCAGTTAATTAATTCCTTAATTAATTTGATTAATTAAGATGGATGGATGAATGGATGGATGGAGTGGATTACAAGCAAGCATGCATGCAGGAGCCAGGACTGGGGAGCAGAGGCGGGCGGCAACTGCTACAACGAGACGAGGATGATCGAGGATCCCGACTACTGGGGGTCTGACTGCAGGAAGAGCGTGATGCAGGTGATCTCCGACATCCTGCAGAAGCATAGCCACGAGGTGCCGGTGACGTTCCTGAACATAACGCAGCTGTCGGCATACCGCAAGGACGCGCACACCTCCATCTACAAGAGGCAGTGGAACCCCCTCACTCCCGAGCAGCTCGCCAACCCCGCCAGCTACGCCGACTGTGTGCACTGGTGCCTGCCCGGCCTCCAGGACACCTGGAACGAGCTGCTCTTCGCCAAGCTCTTCTATGCTTAATTAATTAATTGGTCATTTCATCAAGGCCTATAATCAACCTCTTTTGATCTCTATTTCTAAAACAAATTAATTAGTTGCATAAATTGGGCCATTTGTCTAAATGAGTCGGTGGATCAATTACTGGCTCTGATTTGATCTGTCTCAAGATTTACAAGTGACGAAGTCTTTTTTCCATTTCAATTTTAGACGAGGGAATTTCAATCGACGATGTTTAAAAATGATACAACAAATCATGATATACGTGATAAGTCTTTTGGAAAGAAACAGAATTGTGTTTGGAGGTGACAAGTTTTCTAATAATTATTCTATGTTATTGGCAGAAAACGCTTTTCTCAGTCTACCATTTCAAATGAAAAATAATATATGTTGTAGACTTGTAGTGACATCGCTCAATATTATATCAACTTTACTAATTTTGTTAAAAGAGTTATTATTTCTGTTAATATTTTTCTTCTCGAATTTGCTGATGAATTTTAGTTTAGATTTCATAAGGAGACATGATAATAACAATTCCTATTATTTTTTTTATCTTTACAAGAGCTTATAAGACTGTCAACGGTATCTTTTACTCGTTTATTCAATTCGTATTGTATTCGATAAGACAAATATGAATATGAACTTTTTTCGTTAGATAATTGATATGGGTATGAATAATATTTTATTTTTCGTTAATTAAATTGGCAAGAGTATGGGTAAAGACTATTTCCTACCCATACTCTATAGGATAAATTATAAAAAAAATATTAGTACAAAAATTAGATAAGAGATAAAATATTTATATTTTAATTTGTTTGTTTTGATTAAATGAATTAATTCGAATCGGTATATATTTATATTTACGTAGAGACGCGTTTGTATAAATAAATATTTATTTATAAAAATAGAAAAATAATAATTATACAAATATTATTTTTTTCGCCTGTTATCCGTTCATTATCCTGTAATTTTAACGGATAAGAGTAGGGTACGGATAAATTGGATTTTAACGGATAAAGATAGAGTAAGGATAAAATCAATTTCAAATGAGTACGAATACGAAAGTACCTCCACCGACCCGTATCGTACCCATTTACAGCCCTACGAGCTTACCTGCCTACTAATCTTTAATGACCGGCTGAAGTACGGTGTTTAATGTTACATTTTTAAAATTGAAAAAGATGAATGCAAACTCTTTTTACTAAAAAAAAGTTGCATTTTTTCTTAAATTAGTCACTGGCGGTAACTAGTTTTCCTGAGACTAATTGATTCTTAATCCATTTATTTAACAACCATTTTATTATGCAACTTATCATTCATTTTATTTTACATTCAGTTTAACACCGCACATGAATCCAAATTTTTGTAAATGGAAAAATAGGTTTCTCCGATGTTTAAATTAATATTTCTTTCATAAGACCTTAGTTATATATGCCGTATTAATTATCAAGACAAAGGCAGAAACTTAACAACTCTTTAATTATTGTATATATAAATTGCCTGATTGAAATCCGCTTGAAATTTGAAAAACTCGGATCAAACGTGCGTCCTATATATTACATGAAAAATCACACAAAATGATTATATATATGCTTCATTTTACAATCGATGTGGTTTCTTAAGTAATTATACATACAAGACGAGGAAGAGAAGGATTATTAGCGAAAATCTAAAGTTGGGAGGTGTTGTTAACGCAATTCCATTTGTATTAATAATGTTTGTTGCCTCCTCCGAGTTGCCTTGGCCCCTACTCGCCAAGTGAGAACCTGTGATCAGTGTGATTAATATTAATTACACATTATATAATCATCATAAATGTCATTTCAATCAATTATAAGGAAATTAAAATGTCAATTGATTGATTCATTGTCCTTGTCTTTGTCTTGTAAAAATTAAATACACACTGATACGTACTGCCACCAGTGCTGTGCTAGCTCACCTGATCCATTGGTAGTAGAACCAGACTGAGACTGAGACTGGCCGCCACCAGCGCTGCCGCTGGTACTTCCACCGCCACCAGTGCCTCCACCAGTGCTGCCACTCCCACTGCCACTGCCACCACCACCCGCGCCACCACCAGTACCACACGACATTTGAAAAATGGCCTGAACGCCTTGCATCAAGCCAGACTGATAGCCTTGCATGTTTGACAAGATCCCATCCACACACGTCATCATCAGCATCATCTGCCCGTAGCATGGTGCACCGCACATGCCTGTTGCACTGCTCGATGGAGACAAAGAGTTACTGCTGCCCCCGCCCCCGCTCCCGCTGCCGCTCCCGCTGCCGCTGGTATTGTTTCCTAGACCTGGTATGTTTATTCCCATTGATTGGAGACACCCGTTCATTACCTGTATGTAATGTACGTACGTGCATGCGCAAATTAATAAATGCATGGAACTCAATCTTGTTTTACACTTATTATTAGGATAGAACACAAGTTACAACAGCAAACTTACACTTATTTGTTTTCTCATTTGTGTTTAATTAATTAACTAATTAGTTCGATCGATCAACTTTTGAATGTTGGAACTTACGGGTCTATTGTCAAAGCATAGAGCAGCTTGCGCCACAATTTGAACCGCATCGGCTTGTGCTACATAAATATAGAAAAAACCAAATAAACAGAATGAATGCATGTACGTGTTAGATAATATTAATTACAACAGTAGTTTCTTTCATCATTTTTCTGATCTTTTTTCCAATTAATTAGACAACCAACCACAAATAATAAAGTTGAGCTAGTGTTCGTGTTTGCGCGCGTACCTTCACAGAATGGAGTTGGAGTTGGGATGCAGAGTAGAAGCAGAAGAGCATGTATGAATGCCAAATAAGCTTGCTTCAAAATGCCCATCAAATAGAATTAGAATTAATTGATGATTGTCGACAATACAAGGAATAAAATGAGCTCTCCCCTCCCCTGCGCTGCTTCTAGATATGATACATACATTTCCTTCATGTCTCTATATATAAATATATATATCAGACATCTGAATATTGTGGCATCTCCTCATTGGCCAGTGGGGGTCAGTAAGGCCAAATGACTAAAATGACCTTTACACGACTTAATCTAAATAAAAAGATATACAAATTTGGTTAATTCTGGTCCTAATTTTACTAGCTCTTGATTCAAGATGGATGTCAAAATAAAATGGAAGTAGTATAATTTTTCTTTTTAAACGCGCGTCCATATAGTATATATGATCAATTTATCTTGTATTTGAAATTTTGAATGTTAAAAGAGTGATATATAATTAATAACTTGACTTACAAATGATTTATCATGAAAATTTTATGTACAAAGTTGAGGTCAAATAAGTAATTAGACCAAAGGCTTGGGAGGAAAATTAATTATTAGATGAATGAGGAAGTTGGTACACAACCAACAATCACCAAACTTTCACTGGTTTTAAAGACTTCTACTCGTTTAGGCATTCCCAAATCAAACCTAAAAATATGTACCTCCAAGGATTCCAATTTCATTAAGTTTATTGGTTAAAATTTACATATGTGATATGTATGTTCCCTGTTACCTATGTGACTATGTCCTTGTTTTTTGGTTTGGTTGATATTGACCACTCAGACCATTTCTCCATCTAGAGTTGCCTCATTTCTTACTATAAAGAAAATCATTTTATAGTACATCGATCATGTCATGTCCATCCAACTGTCCATTTATTTAGCAATTATTTAATCATAATTATCAATCAATATGTTTATTGACAAGTCGGAATATATCATTGCTAACGTTTTTTATTACAATCATTTCGTACGTATATTTTTATACCATTTTCTTTTTAAGAAGTAAAAAGTATTTGTCAACAATTATGTATCCTCAATTACATTGATCATTGATTATCCTCCCACTTTCACACGCCTAATAATTAGCATTATACTATTAATTAAAGACATTTTCATTTGTTATCTTCAAAGTTAGACGCGACATCAAGGGATTGGATTGTTGTACGTAGTTGTGCAGCTCTTCTTGTCTAATTCAACCACCAAAACCGGCATCAAGCAATCAAGCCATCAAGCGGCAATGCAACATGATCATCGCATCATATATAATATCATAAGCAAAATATTGGATACTTCAAAAATGAATACAATGGATACTCTATTTTATTTGAACTGTTCAATTTCTCGAAATTGATAGAAAGTGATTCATTTTAACTTCAGTTGTGTTTTCAAGGAATCAATTTTCACCAATTTTGATAATTTAAATGATTCAAATAGACTAGAAAATCGAGTGTATTCATTTTTTCATTTTTTTGAAGTATCCAAATTTTTGACAATATCATATCATATAACATGAAATTTAGACATGAAATTTACTAGCAGGAGTCGATCGAGTGACGATGGAAGAGACAAATTGCTCTTTTTATTGGCATGAAAACATTAGTTAGTATATATATATTACAGTACTACTGCCCCCCTCAGTTCACCTAATTAATTGGTCACATCATCACACTTTTATAAGCATGGACCGACGTCACACATTAAATGTGTTTTCTGTCTTAGATTTTTGGTAGGATGCCACACAAAGTTAGGTTAGATTATGGCTTGTACCCCTCTTGGCTTTAAAGTGCAAAAGGAGTTAGTTTCATTGGCAAATTCATTCCAAACAAAATTATAATCTTTTTTACACTCGTGTTTAAGTTCTCAAATCTCAATCATTAGTCAACTAGTTACATATATTAGCGAACGGGAAAATATTTTCTGGAGCATTTTTGCATCAAAGGGGTTGACTTTAGTATCATTAAATCAGAAGCGTTGAAATTAGAAAAAATACACCGGAGAGTACGGTTTCATCAGGGAACAATTAGATTTGCAACTATAAATTATATGTTGGGCCTTATTTTTCTTTTTTTTTTCTGTAAAGAGTGGGTGGGTCAAGTATTTGTGGCTTTTTGTGAGATGAGTCATGAGTGAGGCCCAAATTGAATTGATCTACTTGACTTGATCCATCGTCTGCTGTTGCGTCTTGTTCTTGCATGTTGCCTGAAATTGAATGATTATAATATAATTTATTATGGTTTCTTTCTCAACATTTAGAACTTACATCATATGACAAATTTCAATTTGAATTTTCGCCGAGGGAATTTGAACTGACGGTGCATCTAAAATGAAACAACAAATCACGGTGCATTTTGAAAGAGAACAGGCTGTACAGCCAGCGCACAGGAGCTTATTGAAGTCGGCTTCAAATGACAAATTTTTTTTTTGACAATAGCAAAATTCAAGATGGACGGCTTGCTTTTATTACTTTTCGAAAGCTAGTTATTTACAATGTCAGAGTACAGAAGGTTTGTACTCTCAATTCAAGTGAAAAACTAAAAAGCCAGAAAACAACACAACGAAACTGTACAGCCTTCGAACGTTCATTGGCATAGTGTCCGAGAGTGTGGCATCTACGGCAGCGGATGTTGTCTTTGTGATTGATAAGTCAAAATTGTATATCCAAAATCGTAAGGTTTGGTATGTAATTTAAGACAAAGTCGGTAAATTTAGATTTAAATAGTCAAGTTTGAGTTCAAAATTCAAGTTATTGTCCTAGATGTGTTTTATAATGCAAAAAACATATAATGAAAGCACAACAAACCATTTTTGGATTATTCAAAATAGAAAGGAGAAAACAAACACAAGAATGCCCAATATAATGTTTTAAGGTTGTAGAGCTCTTTCTTAGCTTTTCAAAGCGCTTTGAATCGCCTTGATCAGAGTTCAAATGAAGAAGTTATGGTCAAAATAATAAGTGTTGCGCACCAGCCAAACTCCATTACGATCGTAGCCAATTTTGACTACGACCGTAATCTTCCTTTCTAGAGGCCCAGATTCTCCTTCCTGAGCTATTCTTTAAGTATTTCCAACCATTACGTTCGTAGTCACTTTGACTACGACCGTAATGGACCTTGACATAGAGCTATTTTCTCCAAGACTTAGAAATATCATGTGATTTTCAAATCATTACGACCGTAATCACTTTGATTACGACCGTAATCATCATTTCCAGAGAGCTCCAATTTCCAGTACTTATCCAGAATCTAGCACAAAAGAGTTCATTACGACCGTAGTCATCCATGACTACAACAGTAATCGTCACCAACAGAGCACAGAGCTGCCTCCACGCCTTGGTTATTTTCGGTTTCTCCACTGATTACGGTCATAGTCTGAGGCGGCATAACGGCTCATCTTCTATTTTGGGTAGATTTTGAGGAATTTGATAATTGAAATTTAAAAATAGAATTATTAGATCCCAACCACGAGAATTATTTGATAATCTAAGTACTAAAACGTGACGATTGTTGTCTATAGGCTTAACTTAATTGAATTGAATAATTATACCAAGTATCGAGAAGTGAATTGTAATTGTGTAAGTTAATTAAGGCAATTAAATCTTAATGAATTTAGATTAGGATAATCAAGTACCGAAAGGTGAAATTTATTCTAGTTTAGATATGATAACATAGAAATATCACTTAGTACCAAAATTGTTAATTGCGCCTTCATAATACAAAAACAAATCCTTAATCAACCAAGTAGATGTCAACAAGTGGATATGAACCCCTAAAAATCCTAAGTCTCTCATCTTGATTTTATAAAAATTTTAATTGATTTACTAATTCCAAAATTGCTAAAACACCAAAATTCAACATCAACACCTTTACTTTTAATTTAAAACACCAATCTCTTTTTACTTTCTTTTACTTAGATTAGAATTAGTAGAATTTGAACACTAAATTCGAATTGTCCATGTGAATTTGATACTCAAAGTACTACAATAGACGGTTGTATACTTGCAAGTTTCTTTTAGTAATAAGGGTTAATAAAACTCACATTAGTGATCACTCGGGTTGTTATTGCCTGTGTTAGTCACTGGTGGGGTAGTGCGAGAGGAAGACGGGTTGGTGCTCGGTTTAGCGGATGGTTGACCGACACTTTATGCAATCTCAGATTGGTTTTAGTTCGGGAACCACAAATTCCTCAGAAAGAAATCGCGAGTTCAGGATTGATGTTGCTCTACTGCTTTGGCTTTCCATTGAGCCTCAAAAATTGTGTTGAATGTGTGAACAATCAACGCGTCTTGGATTGGGCCACAAAGTCCATGAAGGAATTGAGCCACTTGTTAGTCGTCGATCTCGTTGAGTTGGTTTCGAGCTTCCAATTGATAGAACTCGAATGTGTACTTATCAACACTTCTAGAACCTTGGGTGAAGGACTGAAATTGCTGAAATAGCGTGTGTCGGTAGTTGAGGCATAAAAACTGTCGGTTAATCTCCTGTTTGAGTTCAACCCAGTCGGTAAGTGGAGGGAGGTTGTCGAGATAGCGACGGTACTTGTAGTTATGCCACCATGTTGAGGCTCGTTCTCGAAAACATAAGTAACTAAGGGCACTTGCTTTTCGTGTGAAATTCGAAAACTTCTTTAATGGTGTGAGTCCAGTCAAGAAACTCCTTGGGTTTGAAACTTCTCGAAAAGTCAGGGATCTCAACTCGAAGACCACTATCCCAATTTTGGTCACGAATGGGAGGGTTGTTTATGTTTTGATAGTCTTGGCTATCTTGGTTTAAGTTGCCATTATTAGCATTGTCTCGGTCTCGATTGTCAATATTGTCTGAGTTTCGATTGTCATTTAGGTCTAGTTGCTCTCGTAGAGTTGTAAAGAGCGATGTATTTTAACGCTGATTTTCATCCATACGCTGAAAGAACACTTCCTGATTCTTCTGTAATGGCTCGATAAGGGCAGTTATGCTTGAATCAGCGATTGGTGTGGAAAGGGTGTTGAGAATATGGTGATGAATGGGGTGTGATAGGAGGGTAAAGCGGTGCTGGAAAATAGTTTTTTTTTTGTAGTTTCGGAGATACAACTTCACGCAAGCACAAAAATGATTGTCGACTTGCTCTGATACCATTTGACGCACTACGGATCCAAAATCACTACTCCGCGAGAACATGATGTGATAAATGATTTAGTGAAAAAGAAACAAAAAAGAGAAATATGTTAAGTAGCAAATAGAGAATACTTGAAATTCTTAAAAAAAACTATTTTCATTCAGCAATTGAGCCTCTTACAAATGACAATGATCTCTTATACATGCGACAAGTGTCTTGATCCAAAAGAAAGTAATTACTGAAAGAAATAACTGAAAATACGATAATTAAATGCTAAGGAAATAAAATGCACAAAATTAATATGGTAAATAATCTTGGTAACTTAAAATGCGCACAAAGTGATAATGAAGATATAATCTTGATAATGCATGCGCACAAAGTGATATTAGAGATATAATCTTGGTAAAGATCCATCAAACCCAATCTGAATCATAATCCAAATTGATATCGGTTGGATCTCGTTATGTTGGATTACATCATATACTCTGTTACCTCTCCATTCGTTCAGAAGTTTTTTCCTTGACATACAAGCTATTATCTACTATATTAATGAATGAAAATTAAATATACCAATAAGAAAGAATCAGACATAGAGACAGTCTTGAGCAAAAACATTTCCTTGACATACAAGCTATTATCTACTATATTAATGAATGAATGTTATTTAATATACCAATAAGAAAGAATCAGGCATAGAGACTGGGGCAAAGCTTGAGCAAAAACATGTAAATGCATGTGCAGAGATCTATTACCCGGCCTGCTGTCCTTGTCTACAGAGGTCCAATTAAATCTCCATTTGAAGCCTCGAGACCACAAGAGATCCATATATATGATATCTATGCTTTAAAGTCTAAACCAAGTGGAGATTTCAGGCAACGATTTCTGCTTATTCTGAAATAAAAACTTTTGTTTTTGAAATAAAAGATGGGAGTTGATCAGTTGAGTTTCTCAACTTTTTTATGTTTACATGGCATTCTGTATTTTAGTTCAAGAAATTTGAATGATGTGTCTTGGCCACTAGTTTGAATGTTAGCATCTCCATTTCTGAAACTCTTGGGATTTCTAATATGACGTGGCAGTTTCTAAATGAGTTTTAAGGATGTAGATGAGTTTACTATTTAGAAATTTTGCTCAAGAGTTTCTTATTTAGCAACTATGCTTTACAGTTTACAAACTGTGACATGGCATACTCATTGGCTAAAATTGATTCGTCCTCCATAATATTGGTAATATTTGCTGACGTGGCAATTTAGAAACTCTAACTTTTCAGTTTTAGGGATGGAGAGTTTAGAAACTAAAAAAAATTAAATTTCTAAAATTGATGTGGCAATAATTTAGAAACTCCAAAAGTTTCACAAATGAGGATACTCTTAGTTCTACGTAGAATTTTTTTTTGTTTGCCATGTTTTTAACTTTTAAGTTAAAAGTAACCAATTCAGAAGATTGCTCAACTGCTCAAATACATCGAAATTCGTTTGGGGTTATGTGATTAAAGCATCAAGATATAATTTACATGTTAATCGTGGTCATAATCTTATTACTTATTACGACTACAATCAACAATTTACAGTTAAAAAAAACAATTCAATCTATAATATTTTTAGTTAATTTTACGAATTCTTCGGGTTTTGGTAAAAACTAATTAAAAAACGTAACTAATTACTTCAATAAACTTAATACAAACAATATTTACTCAATTGATATTTAATTATATATGCACTCATAAAAAATAAAAAATGTTTGCGCATAACAACGTCATTCATATGTCATGTAATTGTCTAAAACTGCAAATATTATTTTGATATTGCACGAAAAATTGTATTTGAAACTTTTATGTATATTTTGTATGTGAAAGAAACATTATTAATAGTTTGATCATAAAATTTATTCAAAAAAATCTTATTTGACTTAAAAATAAAAAATAGGATCGAGCCACTACTACAAAAAATGGCTTCACCGCCGGTTTTTTTTGCTTTTATTGTCGGTTATTCTACCGGCATTAAAGAGAAGGAGTGTAATACTATAACAACTGGCAATAAAGGTCGATGTTTATTACCGGTTATTAGCAAAAAAACTGGCAAGAAAAGCCACCTTTATTTTCGATTTTTAACGTACAACGGACAACAAAAGTCAATAAAAAAGTAAAAAAAATTGTACTTTCTACAACACAGCTGGTTACAGAACGTACCGCTTTGACAGCCGTCAAAACAAATAATTCAGATTTCAAAATTTCAAAATTAATTTAATATTAAAGAATAGAAGATTAAAAGTAACAAATACAAAATTAACAAGAAAATAAAAGATAAATAAAACAAAAAAAAAAGTAAAACAAGAAAACAGAACAGCACATTTGAAAAAACAATATTGTGATTGGATAAACAGTGTGATTGAAAAAAGTGAATTCTCATTTAATGTCGCACAGCAGATTCAAATAGCTGTGGCCATCATTAATTAAAGGCGCACCGTACGCGTCAATCATACTCTTTCAGTTTTAATACCGGATTGAAAATGAATCCGGTGATAAAAGGTCTTATTGAATGTTGTAAAATGCGAATTTGAATATGCATGCGGAACGATATCGCATACTGCATATGCGTCATGCGGCCGCATATGCGAATTAATATGCGATTTTATATATGCGGTCGAATTATAATTTTATTATGCATTTCATAAAATTAACATGAAAATTTAGAATAAAAATAAAGTAAAAAAAATCTTAGTTGTCTTACACATGCAATACATATTTGAAATATCAAATATATACGTTTATTTTAATTTTAATTGATAGTGCTTCACTGTAATGGTTAACAAATAATTAATATAGATATACGAAACACAATCTCCACGTTTGAATCTTTGACCAGTTTTGATTAATGTCCTGAAACACAATCTTTGACCAGTTCGCATATTCATTAATATGATATCTATAATCAAAACATGATAATCGCAATAACTATTTGAATCTTTGACCAACAATATTTTAATGAAGTTTTATTTTAGCTTTCCAGCGATTTTGATGTTTTATATTCATATTTTGGATTTAACGCACGACAAATCCCGCATATGAATTTGAACTCAAGCATTCTTCCGCATGCGCCTGTGCGGACGCCTATGTGGGCGCATTAAACGCATTTTACTACACTGGTCTTATTTATCGCCGATTTATTATAAATAAACGGTGATAAGTTATTTATTGTCGGTTGATTGTGAACAATCGGTAATAAATACTGTATTTATCATCGGCTTCTTGTTATCAATCGGTGATAAATAATTTTTTGCCGATTTTTTCTAGCAATCGGCGATAAAGGGGCGGGACTAAAGCTCTTTTCTGTAGTAGTTTTAAAATATTCATTTTTATGTTTTTCATCAAGTTAGTTCAAATCCATTCGTACCAAATTCAACAAAATTTGCCGAAATTTTTTTTATTAACCAAAATAAAATGAAAATATACGAAATTGACAAATTTCGGACTAAAATCACCAAACTAGTCATTTCATAACTCCGGAATCCCTGACTCCGAAGTAACTTCGGAATCATAGATTCCAGATAAATTGATTGCTATAGAGGTGAATTGTTTGGATTATCAAGACAGCATTCGTTGCTTTGAATTATTTTATTAATAAAATATAAATATTTTAATTGATGTGTTGGGTTGTATTTAGATAAGTTTTTGTAACGAATTCGACTGCGCTTCTCGGGATTGTAACTAGTTTTTTTTATCATCACAAATCATCGAGCAATAAATATTCGAGTCTACTTCCACCACGTTGAGTTTGATTTGCGATCGGAAGAACGTTCATCTCAAATTTGGCTATATCTTCAACTTATAACTTCATTAGTATTTTTTATCATGAGTTTGCACCGGGTATTTTAAATTGCTCAATTCTCTAATTGAAAAACAGACTCAATGCGATGGAAGTAGACTCGAATATCTACAGCTTGATGGTTTGCGACGAAACTAAAGTCTAATTATGATCCCGACGAGAATAGCTGAAGTTGTTACAAAAAAATATTAAGCATGATCAGCATTTTTTCTACAAATTTCGACTATGCTCGTCGGGATCATAATTAGTTTTTTTTTATCGTCGCAAGCCATCAAGTTGTAGATATTCGAGTCTACTTCCATCGCGTCGAGTCTAATTTGCGATCGGAGAAATGACGGATTCAAAATTAATTCTGATGCAAACACATGATAAAAAATTACAAATTAAGACATAAGTTGAAGGTGGAGCCAAATTTTAGATGCACGTTTCTCCGATCGCAAATTAGACTCGACGCGATGGAAGTATACTCGAATATCTACAACTTGATGGCTTGCGACGATAAAAAAAAACTAATTATGATCCCGACGAGCATAGTAGAAGTTTGTAGAAAAAATGGTAATCATACTTAATATTTTTTGTAACAACTTCAGCTAAGTTTGTCGGTATCATAATTAACTTTTTAGTTTCGTCGCAGACCATCAAGTTGTAGATATTCGAGTCTACTTCCATCGCGTCGAGTCTATTTTGCAATCGGAGAAATAAGCAATTCAAAATTGAATCCGACACAAACTTATGATTAAAACATACTAATTAAGGTATAAGTTGAAGATGGAGCTAAATTTGAGATGCACGTTCCTCTGATCACAAATCAGATTCAACGTGGTGGAAGTAGACTCAGATATCTACAGCACGATGATTTGCGATGATAAAAAAAACTAGTTACACTCTCAACGAGTGCAGTCGAATTCGTTACAAAACTTACCTAAATACAATCCAACTCATCAATTAAAATATTAATATTTTATTAATAAAATAATTCAAAAGCAACGAATGATGTCTTGATAATCCAAACAATTCACCTCAGCAGCAATCAATTTAACTGAAATCTATGATTCCGGAGTTACTCCGGAGTCAGAAATTCCGGAGTAATTTTGATTTGGTTTGAATTTTGTCAGTTTTCTGTATTTTCAATTTATTTTAATTAATAAAATAATTTCGGCAAAATTTGAAAAGAATCATTTTTCAGATCGGTTTGTGTATACATCCTAACCGCACATAGGCACAGATATAACCTCAGATATGGAAGCTATTTTCATTAAACTATGGTTTAACTGCAGATTTCATTTTCGTTGTGACTTGTGCAAACTCAACATTATTTTCCCCTATAATTTATTTAGTGCATGCATTGGACTTATTAGTTCTATTTGTTTAGTTTGGTAGAGCATGAACGTTTGATGTTTGTGCATCGCGATGCAATTAGTTAAATTTGGATTTGTCAATCCTCTCCACGCGGTATCTTTTCTTCAGGTTTGTTCAAATTCTCATCAACGTCTTTCTTCCAGAAAATTATTATTAAATTAATGCAGCCCACATCTCGGACCGTCGACGAAACCATTTTACTTTTTTACTCGATCTGTATCGTATTCTATAAGACGGTTATGTATAAGATTGTTTTTCGTTAGCTTATCGAATATGTGTATGGATAAAAAAAATCGTTAGCTAAATGAATAAGAGTACGGATAAATGATGTTTCGTATATGTTATCTCATAGAATAAATATAAAATAATATATAAAAATATAAATAAATATCTATGTCTATTTTAGAATATGTAAAAATAATTAACCAGTTAGTAATTTAAGTTTTTTAATAGATCATCTAAGTAATTGACTTATTTTTCAACAAAACTCGTAATTTTCAACATAACATTATGTTTGTCTCTTGAATTCTAACAAAATTAATTTCATCCAACTAATTATTTTTTAATGTTACCATCCTCACCTTTAATTCTTTTAAAAAGATGATCGTATTAATATAACACTAGTTTGATATTTTGCTTTATATATTATTTTTTCGTTAATGTATATGCTCTACTTGCTCTCGTTTTGTGCTTGTGTTTATGAAAAAGATATCAAGTTAGGTGTATTTGTGTAAATTTATTTATAAAATTGAAAAATATTATATTAATAATCAGTTCGTTACTCGATAATTATAACGAATAAGAGTAGATTAAGGGTAAATCAAATTTTAACGGGTATGGTACGTAGAGTATGGGTAAGAGTAATTTCAAATGAGTACGAATAAGAAAATAGCTTCACTCGACCCGTATCGTACCGATTGGCAACCATACTCACAACTTTTAGCATAAAAACAAAAACAAATGGCAAAAACTTGAGTACTTCAAAAGATAGGTACACTGAATACTATAGTTCATTTAGACCGTACAATTCATCGATGAACTATAATTTTTATTGTATTTTTCAATGAGTCACTTTTCACCAGTTTCGATAAATTAAAACAATATAAATAAGTTAGAGTATCTAGTGTATTCATTTTTTGAAGTAATTAAATTTTTTGCCAAAATAAATACTTATCTCACACAGTGCACCGCATTTGAAATTGTCTATGACATACTACCGCACCAAGGTCGAATATTTCCTTGGATAAAGACTATGAAATTGCCTTGCTTTAAAAACTTTGAATTTTTTTCACATGAAATAATGAAATATCGTCGGTGAATTAATTTCTGTTACATACATTCAGATTAATTATTTAACAATTATAACATCTTTATTGCTAAGTTCCCGGTCAAAATCAAAACATCTTTCATGTTTTCATTTAATTATAATAATCTTAATTAGAATTCTCGTAATTCCTCATTATCCTAGATTTTAATTTACCTTCACCTATTAAATCCCTAAAAATTTACTATACTTTCTCCTCCAATTATAATATTGTATTTTTCTGTTAATTTTAAATGAAGAATAATGTGAAAGAAGCGGCATTTAACTATTTAAGTAGCAACAAAAGAAACATATTCTACTAATTTTGTCGAGTAAAAAAGTTAGTAATATTTTTAAGTTTGAGCAAACAATACAAATAATTTGTAAAAATTAGTGGGCATGTGCGCAATTAAACCAAATAATAAAGAACAGTGGAGTGATTAGTCACACAATAAGCTTTGGTCTCAAAATTGGTGTCCTTCTTTCGGAGAAATCAAAGTGCGAGCACAGATCAAAGCAAAATACGCAATGCTCTCGCCACCTGACGGTCCTGACCAGCGACAATAAATGGGAGCTCGATTCGTGCACTCCAGATAAAAGCGACCTCAGGCAGTGTGAGCGTGGCCAAATCCAGCGACAAAGGAAGGAACGTGCGACAATCAGTGTACCCCTCTTCTTCTTCTTCTTCCTTTTCCTCTTCCTCCTCTCAGCGGCGGCGGAGGTGGTGGCCTGATTGAGGTGACGTGGCGACGAACTGAGCTCCGACCAGATTAGGTTTGTGCTCTCACTCTTTATCTAAATCGTTGAATTTACACCTCTTCAAATTTTGTCGCCATGGCTTTCCCGCACTCTATGCCCCTCCAGATTAGCACCTGTATCCCCATCCTATTCCTACCCCAACCCAACTCGGTTAGCACTGTCAGATCTCTGTTTATTTCGGAAAAGGAGATGTCGGAAGAAACCGTCGTTAAGAATCTGTTGTCCAATCGACATGATCTAAAAACTGCTCTGATATACTTCGCTTCAGTAAAGAATTGTGCTGGTTTCGTAGGTATTGATCCAATCTGTGTTATGCTTGACATACTATTAAATCTGGATCAAAGACGAGAGATCCCTTGTTTGGTTTTGTTTGTTCCAATCAGAGTGAGACCCACAAGGGAAAGCGCCAGATACCAATTACATTGTTAGAAGTACAATCAAACTGGTTCAGGTTCAAGTACTGTCTCTTTCTGTCTCTGTCAACACAATTAGCTGTCTTTCTTTTTCTCTTTCCGTTTCTAATCATGCTGTCATTCTACCATTTAAATCTTTGTAGATCTGAAATCAGCAATCTGATCCCTCTCTGCTGTGCTGTTCAAGCTTCTCTTCTGAGCAGAGATGGCCAATGCTGTAGCTGGGACCATGCCACCACATCTGCCAAGCATGTGTGTAGGAGCTCGAGACATGGTTAGGGTCAGGATGATTAGATCTAGAGATTGTTGTTATCCTAGGAGGAATTGGAATCTGGTTATGTGTACGGCGCTATCTGGCAGTGGCACCAATGATGTTTCGATTGGAGATGTTGTTTCTAAGCCTCGTCGCTTTCCCAGGTGAGGGGTTACTTATACAGTGCTTTCTCAAAATGTGCATGAATTCAGCTTTAGTTTCATGGTGTATCAATGGCCTCAATTGGTTGCTCCTACTCGTACAGTTTTTTTCTCAACATGTGCGTGAATTCCCATTGCATGTTCCATTTAATGGCCTAAATTGGTGTAATTTAGTTGCATGGTGTAGCAATATACCTCCATTGTACTTTAAAATCTGATATGAAAGAATTCAGTTTTTCATCTAACATGTTGTTCGTGCAGAGTAATTGGGATGGGATCAAAGCTGATTGGATGTGGATCTGCCGTCCCGAAATTGGAGATAACTAATGATGATTTGGCCAACATTGTTGAAACATCGGACGAATGGATATCTGTTCGCACCGGGATTCGTAAAAGACGAGTTCTAACAGGTAGAATATAAATTGAATGGTCTAGTGGTAGCCCTTCTAATGGTTCTTATTATGAACTGTAGCACTCAGTTATATTTGAAATTTTGATGGCCTTTTTAGTGACCAAAGTCATAATCTGTGTAGGAAATTACACCTTTTAATTGTACCAGGCATTTAATACTGATATTGAGATGGGCCAGTTTAACACCATGATCAATGAAAACAACTTTTGTCATACACTTAAAACACCTTTTTGCATCCTCGTGTATATACATTGTTTTTATATTCACTTTTTTTTAAGCTTCTACCTACTTAAATCAGGTGAGGAATCAGTGAAAGGGCTTGCTATTGAAGCGGGAAAGAAGGCACTTGAAATGGCTCAAGTAGATCCTGAGGAGGTTGATCTTGTGGTCTTGTGTACTTCTACTCCTGATGACCTTTTTGGTTCCGCGGCTCAGGTAATAACATCAAGTCATATATTGCCATGCATACATACCAACCGGTCAGATTAGAAACATACCAAGGCTTTATTTAGGTTGTACAGGTCATCTTTGTTGTTTAAGTAGTTTCCATCTGTTTGAGCCAATGAAATAAACAATCATTCATTTGAACTGGTTCAAACTGGTACAAAACTACAAACTGGTACGAACTGAACCAGCATTGTTCTTAACTGGTAAAACTACATGAAAACTATAATGAACTACAATGAGGCATTTTGCAATCATATAGGCAATAGTCTTTAAATTTAGTTTGTTTATGAGATATATAAATAGGCTTTTGAATGAAATGTGAATTGAAATGTGCAACTATTTATTTCATTTACGCAATTATTATGTGTTTATAAATACTTCATAAAAAAGAGGGCAGCTCAGTGCACTTAGCTCCCGCTTGCACGGGGTTCGGGGAAGGGTCGGACCACTTGGGGTCTTTGTACTTAGCCTTTCCCTGTATTTCTGCAAGAGATTGTTTCCACAAATCGAACCCGTGGCCTCCTGGTCACAAGGCGACAACTTTACCGCTGCGCCAAGGCTCCCCTTCTTATAAATACTTCATAGATGACCAAAGTTAAGTTGCGTTTGGGCTGAACATGGACAGGTGCATACAGCCATAGGTTGCAAAAATGCATGGGCTTTTGATGCAACAGCTGCATGTAGTGGATTTCTTGTTGGTCTAACCACTGCTACTCGTTTCATCAAAGGTAATTTGAGTAGAGAATAATCTCTATTGGCTAGTTCTTGAGGAATTCATTGATTTTCTTGTGGTAATAACGCTTGATTATTGTAGGTGGTGGCTATCAGAATGTGTTAGTTATAGGTGCAGATTGTCTCTCAAAGTATGTTGATTGGACTGATAGAGGAACATGCATCCTATTCGGCGATGGTGCTGGTGCCGTGTTAGTTCAGGTGACTTTTTTCTGTCAGAAGCTTTTTGTTCTTTTCTCTGATATGTAGGACTTTAGCAGCGAGACCTTAAATAGTTGTACAGGACTAGTCAAACCTAATTTGAGTTTGAGGCATTCTTTCTTATAGCATGATATACCAGCACATAAGCATCACAACATTATAATTGCATGACTAAGTGCTGAATGTACTTCCCTAATTGTTTTATTCTAACTTCTACAATTTGAAAAATAAAGGCCACGACTGCAGAGGAGGATGGGTTTTTGGGCTTTGACATACACAGTGATGGCCAAGGTTACAGGTAACATCTTTCATTTGTTCTAAATATGCATGCTTTCTCAAGGATGTTGCTACTGAAAATATGCTCACTGATTCTGAACTTAGATGTTTGTCCATTGACATTTAGCCAACAAAATAACAAAAAGAAAAAAGAACAATAGATGTCTGAAACCAGAAGGCAAAAGTACTATACTAGTATAGATAGTCAAAATTAGTACCTGACTAGACACAATCTTTGTTCAATTAAGGCACCTAAATGCAAAAACCGGAGAAGGAACGGAGGAAGTGATTTCAAGCACCAATGGCTCCACGAATTTCCCTCCAAAGAAACCAGCCTTCTCTTATATTCAAATGAATGGGAAGGAGGTGTTTCGATTTGCAGTGAGATATGTGCCTCAGTCTATAGAGGCCTCACTTGAAGAGGCTGGACTTACTAGCTCTAACATCAACTGGTTGCTCCTTCACCAAGTATGATAGTTTTTGTTCATAGAAAGAACTTCAGTTCCATGCAGCTACTATCAATTCACCTATGCATCCAAATAAGCCTCAAGCTGTCATGCATATTATGTCCAGTTAAACAGAAAGCAAGCTAAGCTGAGTCACCTTAATATTAACAGCACTTTACCAGTGAAGAAGAGCTTTACCTAATATAAGTTCCAGATTTTAAAAATCAGCATATAGTTACAAGTATTTTTTTGGAATTTTCTGATGAATGAGTTTTTTTTCCTTCTAATTACTTTTTTTTTTCCTTGACTTGTATAGGCCAATTGGCGAATAATAGAGGCAGTCGCAACAAGGTTGCATATTCCATCAGAGAAGATCATATCAAATTTAGCAAACTATGGCAACACAAGTGCTGCATCCATCCCTCTGGCATTGGATGAGGCGGTAAGATGTGGTCAAATTAAGGGTGGTGACATTATCGCAGCATCCGGATTCGGTGCTGGTCTTACTTGGGGTTCAGCAATAATGCGGTGGCAATAAAAAAAGGTAGGTAGATCAGCAATAAAAAAATGGTCCATTCCTTCTCCGGACCCTGCGCAAGCCGGAGCTACGTGCACCGGGCTTGGATTATGTTGTTTCACTTGTGAAGTTTGCGGCACCTGTAATAATTGTTGTTTTTATTTGCCCTCTTGCATTTTTGGATGGTTGCTGAGAACTTCTTGACATAAATTTTTTGGAATTAATTATTTTGGTATTTGGATAAATGGTCTTGTATCTGATTCCAATGATATTTTTTGTGCTTCCGTTAGTCTTCCTTTTAAGACCATCTCTGTCTCTCAAACACTTGGGAGTTTATATTAATTTTAAAAACTTAATCTTTCTTTAATTTTTAAATCTTTCATTTATGTAACTTTGTAAAAAGTTAGTATCTCCATTTCTGAAATTGTTGGAGGTTTTTAAATAATTTTAACATTAGTTTTAAAAATTTAATCTTTTTTTTAATTTTTGAACCCTTCATTCTTGAAATTAAAAAAATTGGAGTTTTTTAATTGTCACATTAGTAAATACTATCAGATTGTATGAGATTGATCAATTTTAGATATTAATTAAACCACGTCAGAGTTTATATTTTAAAACAAAATTGTTAAATAAAAAATTCAGAAGCAAAATTGTTAAATAAGAAATTCATCTGTACTTCTAAAATTCATTTAGAAATTATCAAATTAAATTAAAAACTCTAAGAATTTCAGAGATGGTAATGTTCTTGGAGTTTGAATACATCATACCATTTAAAAATTGTCACATTAAATTAGTAATTCCAAAAATTTCAAAATAAAATGCTTTCAATATAAATATTTGGCATATTATTATTTGGCGTATTTATAAATAATTTTATCGTTGTTGGTATAAGAGATAAAGACTGATGAACTTTTTTTTTATTCATTACTCGTAAACTTACAATACATATAAAGAAAATATAGAATAAATTTGAAAATCTCTTCTAAAATAATTTTTGTTGAAATTTGAACGTTAGACTTCTATCATAAAAGTCTTATGTTTTATCATTATACTAATAAACTTGACAGAGACTGATGAGCTTAATACAAGTAATCGCATATACATCTCACAACATAAAAAATACATCATACCATGTGAATGATGTGCCTTCTTTATCTTGTGAACTGATGTGCCTTCTTTCGCGATTTATGCGGTACAAAGAACAATTTACTATTTAACACATTTCTTTATCATTCATAACGTATTTATTGTACTATAATATCGAAGGTGATAAAAATGAAAAAAAAAAAAAAACAACGAGAAACAATTACGGGAACCTTAATAGTTATGTATTAAACACATTTTAGTCTTCTATTAATTCTCCTTTTCTCACTTGGATGAGAATCCTGTATGCATGTACGGTTATTCGATTTATGAACTACAAAAAACTTGCCGTCGTCGTTATGCATTTAAAACTAAAGCTAAATAGCTAGCTTAACTATTTTGTCTGGCAACATCTGAAACCAGACACTAATCTGAGCCCTTACATATCTTTCGCAAATAACTAATTTAACCTTAAATTGAACATTTTGAAACAATAAAAGCAATTAGCAAAACGAATTGTATACTCCTCTCTGGACTTGTAACTAGTATAAATGTTGAAATTCCATATATGATTTCAATAGAGCAACTTCATTTTACTGGAAAATTACACTTAACAGCTTTTCTAATTGTAACAGACAAATAGCAAAAAGTTGGTGATCCGGCTTTAACCATGGAAGACGATAGAATTAGTAAAGCAAACTTTCTTGTATTCAGAAAAAAATAAGTTAAAAAGGCCTCCTATTTTACATTTATAACAAAGCAAAAAAACTTGTATTTATATGCCAGATGAATAACAACCATCTTTTTCTATCACTCAGATCAGTAGTACAAGAGAAACTATTACATAGAAACATCGAGCTAGGTACTAATCAATCCAAATCGATGATTCCAAAATTGGAGAAGAGAATCTTTACTTGCTGCACAAAATCCGAGCCAGTGGCATACTCCGTTAGCAACCCCACAGCAAATCCAAACATTGCCCATCTGCATAATCCAATTACTATTATCATACTAAAACTAAAGATGATAGCAATCAAATACTGGTAATTTACTGGTTCTTCTGGAACAACCTATGTAACTTTGCAAAGCCTCCTTTCTTATTGGCATTTCTACAAGACAATTCTACATTACAAGAGAACCCAATACAATTTTCAATTTCTGGTAATTATTTATCACCTCCTTTTAACTCCTAAATTTCCAACTTTCTTATCAAGCCCTGGTTTCATGAGCTGGAAACAGTGTTACTTCTTTAACTAAACAAACTAGAAGTCAATTTCATCTATGGAGGCTAACATTGGAAAAGAGAACCTTGATGCCATATGACAATTTTCAATTGACCCCAAAGTTCAAAATAC
Organism: Eleocharis quinqueflora; assembly: GCA_964058865.1. NCBI lineage: Eukaryota > Viridiplantae > Streptophyta > Magnoliopsida > Poales > Cyperaceae > Eleocharis > Eleocharis quinqueflora. The sequence continues at coordinate 317,802 of CAXKVX010000211.1, read as the reverse complement.
ATGGGTTAATTACCTCCCATTAGAAATTTCATTCTTCCCCACAAAACCGAAAAAGGGGCCTTGATTAGCCGCCTCCAATTTCTTCTGCTTAAAATACTCTTGCAATTCCTTGGCAACCTTCCTCTGATACTCAAACGTAACCAACCCCCTCAAATCCCTCTCCGCCACCGCCACCTGCGCCGGAGCAGGTGTGGGTGTTGGCGTCGTAGGCGCTGGATCCGCTGCCGGAGCAGCGGGTTTCACTGGCGCGGTTGGGGAAGGAGGCGGAGAGAGGGAAGGTGGGGTAGAGAGAGAAGGAGGAGGAGAGAGAGAAGGAGCAGAAGGTCTCCTCAAGGGACCATCGGCTTTGGAATTTCTGACAATCGCGAATTGCCTGGATGGGGATCTATAGGGGTGGGAAAGACGGGAGGGTTTCAGCTTGATAGAAGGGAAAGACGAAGCCAGAGACATTGATTCGATTTGATATTATGATACTATCTCAGTGCTAAGTATTTCTGAGAGAGAGAGAGAGAGAGAGAGAGAGGAAGAGATGGGGGTGAGTTTGAAGTTCAAAAGGAAGAGTGTGTGGATAAGTGAGTGGCCAAGTATTTGCTGTGTTTGTGTTTCCTTCGACTCGGGAGCGCGAAAGTACACGTGGCGAAGTCGCGAGCGGACGTTCCACGTTTGCTACTAAATGGATTGGATGTGATCCGTGAATCCGAATATTATGAATCCGACATGTATGATCCAGATCCGAATTGGATGTATGAAGACATTGGATATTTGGATTTGGATGCTACAAGCGGTATGCATCATGGTCCACGGAGCCCAGCTCAGTTTGTGATATGCAAGGGGATGTTAGTTTATCAAACCTATTCAATTTGTCCCAGATGCCAGTGTTCCAAATGATCTTGAATGCCAAAAACCCCAAAAGTTAAGCTTGTTTTGGTACAATAAAAAAAAATAAAGTTCCTTATTCCTTCTGTAGATGCTAGTAGGATAAACGCAAGCAAAGAGTTAGGCAGTAAGTAATTTTGTAATTATAATCAGTTTACACACAGTTTACATGCTATGAGTATTTTACTTGAGTATAACTTTGCTATGATTGTCCATTCTTTTACAGTTACAGCTCGTAAGTCGCAAGCAAATAAAAGTTTTTTATCTAAAATACAGTAGAGATTACAATTAATCAACACAGCCAATAGAGCTATGAAGAAGATTAAGCACTAATCAACATGATTTATAGTACAAAGAAACACAAATCGGCCAGTGTAACAGAAAAACAAAACAGAAAAAATTGAAAAGAAGTAAAAGAGAAAGAAGCACAAAGCAAGTTTATGTCAGAGCAACAAAATTCCAAACCCGGGATGAACGTGAAAGAACTCGAGAAACAAAGGAATTCAACTAAGCCATCTCTAGTTCCAGCATCACTTCTAGCAATTTACCCAAGATAACAAGGTGTTCATCTTCCTGATTTTGGGTAGTGCACATGTTCAGATTTGGTTATAAACAGGCAAAGTTTACATGATGGTACACTCGCATTTCTTGAAGCTTTCATTTTCAAATTCGTCATCTGATGCCCCTCTCTCACTGCATAAAACATCAACTTATTTATGTCAGAGATGATATCGAGAACTACGCAAATATTATAGAAAATGACATGATAAAAAGTTCCATTACACAACAGCCAATAAAAAGATGATAACCAAATTCTTCCAGGAGATGGCATAACTAGAGTATCTCCAGTAGGTATACACTACTGTTTTCTATTAATATCCTTGAAAAAACATTAATTAGATTCTCTGGTAGATACATAATATTTTTCTGATGTTATCCATTCTGTTAAACCAGTTAGACTAAGTACCAGGAACAATGGATGTACAACACACTCCACTCCTACAAACCGAAAATCACCTGGTAAGTTTCATTCTCAATTGAGATTGCAGGAGGTTCAAAGTATTTTTATTTTTTGAACGGATTAAATACTTTTAAATTATGGTGTCATATCCTGTGCAAGTTTCCATGGGAATCAATACAATCAAAATCCAAATTCCAAAGAACAAATGTAAATCATTGATCTTGTTCTCCAATAAACAGTATATGCACAACAACACTCATTTAAGTTTAAGGTTCATTTTGTGCAAGATCAAAAGGTCAAAAAGAAAATAAAAAAGACTACTGATTAAATAATACTACTCATTTTTAACCTCTTCATCTTGTGCAACAATGAGCTTCAAACACTTTATATGGCTTTTGCTACGTATTCACTACTAGAAGTTTCCACTAAAAAGGTCAATGATATTTCAACTGTTGCTGAAGATGTTCTCTTGCAGGTGCATAAATTTGCGATTGCCAGGTACAGCAAGTTTCTTAAAAATAAGTACAACACCAGACAATACACAAGCTGGTCAATGGCAAGGTAAACGAGAAGGAAACACTTATTGTGTTCTTCTTATAATATTCTAAAAACAGGCTAGACGAAGAAGTGGCTAATTTCAAAAGTAGCCTCTCAAAATACTCAAAAATAGACCCACACATGCACTCACAATTCAATTCAGTAACCAGTAATCAATAATGCATATTAAGAAGTACTGTCATTTTAAGGAAGAGAATGTTATAAGAACTTGAGATTTTACCTGGCTTCAAATTCTCTAATCTCTACAAGCTCCTTCCCACATGTATCTGTCCACTGTACCTTTCTCCTCTCAACACCATTACCATTTTGCCCCTCATCAACTGATTCTCTTGCATCGGCAGCACTGTCATTGAACACCAAACACTGATCCGATGAATCTCTTTTCCGATTGCTCTTTAAACATCCCCTCTTGTCACCGGCACCATTACTCCTGTACACTGCCTTTGTGCCTCTTGAATTGTTCTCAGATTGACATGCAGGGCTTTGTCTTGAATTTAACGGGCCATCAAGTGTAGCAGGCATGCAACCAAAACATCCAAAGGCAGTGCATTTACAAGATACCTGGTCTTTGCTAGAAGCCAGCTGGTGGGTTTCTTCCTCTACCAAGCGGTACTGATTCCAGGGCGAAACTTTAACGGGTTTTTCTTCATTCTTACGACCAAGGAGCAAAAGTGCAAGACCGTGACTATAGCCAGAGGCTGATGAAGAGAAAAAGCCTCCTCCTTCTACTGCCAATAGCATCTCCTCTAATCACCCATTCAAATTTACACTCAATACCAGTCTTTTGAGTTTAACTTTTGAATCAGAAGACTAATGACATTCATCTGCAGCATAGCATGATATTGGTTGAAGCTGTAGGTGTGAATGAAGATTGAAAAGAGAAAGAATTTAGTTTTTTTTTTAACTTCTACATTAACCAAAACAATGTGGCAGGGACCGAGACAGTACTGTTATCCAATCTTTGGTTGAATCAAAGCAACTGAACTAGATGATCAACATTATTGGATGTGGATCCAGTTAATTGAAGTAAATTCTATTTGTTTCCAATTTAAGATAATGGAGATGGATATCGTAAGTTCCTTTGAAGCAGTTGGCTAGCTAATTCAAAAATTAATTCAGAACGAACAAATCAAAGACACCTATACCCCCACAGAACTGCTATTCCTCCGAAGCAACTAATTCCACTTAAATCAATCAGATTCTCCTGGTTAAATACACATAGCTAGATCTAGGTAAACAAATAGGCATTGCAACGACTATGCTATACAAACCACAGAGTGCGTATTGTCCATCTACAAAAGGCAATCTGAACCTGATCCTTAACGAAACCCTAGATCTCTAACCACAGTAGCGGTTACTTAATTTAAAATGCAAAGCAAAAGAAAAGCACTTACAGATCGAGATCAATCGAACACCAAAAAGTAATCAACCGCTAGAGCTTCTTGCTACGAATCGGCGCCGTATCACGAATCTTCGAGTGGGATGACAGATATAGATAAGCTCGAATCGCAGAGCGAGCTTAGCAATGGAGCAAATAAATCGAAAAGCGAGGCAACTACAGTAAGTGGGAGAGGAGAGAGAAAGTGAGAGTCAGCGAGGAATTGGCGTTCTTTGATTTCTACTCTCATTTACGACATGGACTTGTTTCCAGAAAAGGATGTGCGGGTCCCACTTGTCATTAACGGTAGAGATTTAATTAGTTGTGCTTGGCGAGCAGCCAACAGTGTGTACGCAAGAGAGACACACAGCGGAGTTGCTTTCGGACCGGAGACGAAACATAATTTATTAATTAGTCATTATGGTATGAAACTATGAACCAAGAGCACGTGAAGAGCTTCGCGGGACCCACGTTACATAATCAAAAGTATCGATGAATAACTTTAGACCGGGAGCAGGCAGTACTTCCCAAAGATTTTTTTTTTTCCGTGCTGTGTCTTAATTGTACCGTGTTCTTATCGTGCTGTGTCGTTTCGTGACGTTTTCAGACACGCATACACGATTTTGAGAACTCTAGATACCTGTGTGCTGTGTCATGTAGAGGGGTTCTGAGCCGTCAGATGGAAAGAGATATCCGTCATAGACGGTGGTGACTGACTTGAATTAATTAGCGAGATTCCAGCTAAGACCGGACACAGTACCCGATTTGGTTGGATAACCGCTTGTGGAAAGTTGGTCGTCAACGACTCAACAGGTGCTTTATAGAAAAGTTCCTGATCTTCTGTAGCCATCAGACATATCAATTGTGTTGCGGGTCAAAGAAAAACAAATCATACTACTAGTTTACAACTTGCTTGAAATATTGCATGCATCGCCGAGCGCTGAGCGCACCTATCTTCTGTCATGCGATGGCAGGCAGGGGTATTATCAATCAAACATAAATGCATAATATTATATATATATAATATTAAGAGCATTCACAATTGAACAAATAATTTTAATTGCTATATAGTCTCATTATTATTTTTAGTAATTAAGAAAATTCATAAATTATTAAACACTTCATTTCAATAATTCATTAATAATTGTAAATTAAAGAGAGAAAAAAAAATATTGTTCAATCGTTTGCATTTGTTTCACTTAAGCAATAAATTCTTAATTAACAAATTTGTTTAATTATCAATTCATTTATAACTCAACAATTACAAAAACAATTGACACATAAGCATAAATAATTGCTAAACAACTACTAATATAGATGCTCTAACGGTAACATAAAATAATCGATGATTGCCCCCAACTTTCTTGGATTACATGATTCAAAATGCCTCTGAAAATCATAAGCACAAGTGACCCGCAATTTGAATGATGATTTCCTCACCAATGTGTTTAATTTGGTTTTATTTATCAGACTATTTGAATCACACAATCCAAGTATGTTGTATTGATTATCATCAATTGATGTACGTAGCTCATTGTTAGGAAAAACTTGTTGACGAATGACTGTTGTTAAATTTTTTGAAAAGATGTATCTTCTAAAGTTCTAATCAAGCTTGCAGTAAAATCATATGCATTGTACGAGACTGAGAGTAGATATGTCGTAGCACATATCATTTTTGCTGTTTCGTGATGAAATGAACTTCTGCCAACTTTCGAAATGTTTCAGGAAAGTAACATCAGCTACGATCTAAAAAAATTACACGCTTGCCAAATCAAAAATTGTGCCAAAGATGTTATTCAAATAACAGAAGTAAAGTAATACAAAAAAATCCTATATCGTCATCGAAACGATAAATAGCGCTCCGTGTCGCTATGCCAAATACGGACACGGCGTCGCAAACCCTTAATCTAAGTTTATCGCTAATCTCATGTCAATCCTAGACGGTAAGAACTTTCACGATTAGATATGGTAGTTTTTCTTATTCTTCGTGTAAAGAATTGTATTTTCTATTATTTCTCTTCGTCGATCCTGCTACACCCTTTCCTTCAGCTTCATCGCCACGGCTCTAATCAACATCTCTCTCGCTAGACGTCGAGCTTTTTTCTCTGATCCCCTTTTCTCTTCGACTTCATCCCCTTTTCTCTCTCTCTCTGAGGCGCTCAACTTCTTCTCTCTGGCCCCCTTTCCTCTTTATTGCGGGGAGGGCGTCATGTCACCTCTCTCTCCTCTAGAAACCTCACCCCTTAATCCACCCCTTGCTCCACTATCGAGGCGCACCGCCGAAACCACTAGAATTTGGATCGCCAAACCAACGACGCCACCATTCATGCCTCTACTTGCTTACCTCTCGGATCGTTGAGTCAATGCCCCAATGAGAGGCGGACTTGGTGTCGCCTCTTGATTAATCGATTCTTCAATTATTGGCATCTTTCTCTCTGATTCTTTAAAGTATCTATCTCTAATTCTACAGTTTTTTTCTTTGAAAGTTGCAATCGATCGCCTCTTGATTAATCGATCAACAAAATCTTATTGGATGCAACCATGAATTCTAAAATCGCTAACTTTGGACTTGCAAGGCTTTCTGACATTGATGCAACCCATGCCACCAGTAGCCGAATCTCAAGAACTTAGTAAGTTTTCTCTTTTTGCTTTCTTAAGCTAATAATTTTTTGGAATAAAAATCAAGAAAGAAACGAAAGGTTTATTGGAAAGTAGATAAGCTAGATATTGTTGGTGTAATGTTGATTATTTCATTAATGTAATTTATTGATGAGTTAAATTTTCTATCAATTTGACCTTCTTGTGACCTTGGTCTACCATCATATTATATCTTAGCTTCATCAGAAGCATCTTCAAATTTAGCACACTATGATGGTATAAGGTGACAATCTGTTAGTACCTTCAAGTACTTTTGAATTTAATTAGAAGTTACATGAGAACTAATTTTACTCGTGCAATTTACCAGGTATGGGCAACAAGCTGAGGCTGTTGTTATCAGCTCGCTCTATGGAGATTCCCGGGCTAAAGGTTTGGGGCATGAGGTACTTTGATGCCTTTCTTTTCTTAATTATAGGAGTATAATCGACTTTCAGAATTACCTATGATTTATTGAGTCTCCTCCTGAATATAATCTTATTATATCATCTGTTCAGGTAAAAATGAGAATTTTGATGAGAACATATGCTCTCTACGCTGGGTACTATGATGTGTACTACAAGAGAGCATAGCATGTGAATAACCACAATAATTTGAAACTTGAAAGGATTTTATTAGAATTCATCTATTAAAGATGGACGGAATCAAAGCAGTACAATATGGAAGGTGAGAAATAATAAAAAAATCATACTCATCTTTTAGGTAAGGACATTGGTTCAGAAAAGCTTCAAGGATGCTCTTAATCAGTTTGATGTTCTCATTTCGCAAATCATACTCATCTGCTTTAAATCGTTTGTTTATGTTTAGTGAAACTAAGGAGGCAGGATACATATTTTCACATTTATATGTGTATATGAGTGATATGTTTGTTTGAACCTGCATTTATTTTTAAATTATAAGCTTCTCTCCGTAAATCTTTTGTTTCTTTGAATCTTTTTTGAAAACCTTAATTATTTGTTGTTAATAGATGCCTTGGGCTTTTAATTTAAAAATAAATAAATGTTGGTAGGTATACCAATTTGCAAAATAACTGTGTTCTCTACAGAGATATGTAAAGCTTTTTGTAAATATCTTTCATTGATCAATTATGTTCACTTAATTTTACTTGAACATTTGAATGCATGACTCTATTAATTAATCAAATACTTCATCGTTTCATTAGGCTTAACATCATAGCTTTTGATAGATCTGAAAAGTGAGGCAAGCACACAGACAAATGAGGCAACAAGGCATTCTTCTGTTTTTAAAGCTTGATTGCTTACAAAAGCGAAAAAAATTTGAAATACACTTGTTGACTTAATTTTTAGACTGGCAAATAGGCATTTCACGAATACAAGTGGCAAAAGTACAATAATTTACAGGACAAAAAAAATACAATATAGAGAGTAAAAAAGGCATGGCACAGCCTCACAGGGCTTCAAATAAAAAAGGTTTGACCATGTAAGTTGAAGCATCTCGGTTCAAGGGCTTCAAATCGCTGAGAAGTGAGAACTGAAGGGGTGGTATACTGGTATTGAGCGGGAATTGAAGCAACTCGGTCCGAAAGGTCAGTTGTATCCCTCTTTTCGTCTTCGTCTTCTTCCAACCGAGAGAGAGGTTTCCCAATTTTCTTTTAGTCTCTTTTGATCCCTCGTATAGATCCTATATTCTTTTAATTCAAAATTACATTTTATTAGCAATATAAAAAAGGTTTGAGTACCGTGTTATTTTAGAATTTAACATAGTTTAGGGGAATTACATTATGATCAACAATAAGAAGCAATATCCTTTTTTCTGTAAGATTGACTTATTTTAAATCAAAATCTATGACTGACTATTTTTATAGTTCCGATTAAAGAAGAACCATGTTGGCTCCCTCAATTTTCAATCCTTTTGTTCCACTTAAATTGTGCCTGCATGTGGAACGAATGTGACGCATTGTTCGTTGGAATTGGAGTTGTGTTATCTCATGAGAAGAAATCGGTTGCTTATTTCAACGAAAAGCTAGGTGAACCCCGTACAAACTATTGGGTTTATGATGTTGAGCTCTATGCCATTATTTCACCCTGCAACATTGGTGATATTATCTCCTCCCGAAAGAGTTCCTACTCTTTACCGACCATCAAGCCTTGAAGTTTTTGCAGAATCAGAATAAACGAAGCACCGACATGCTAAATAGTTCATAATGTTGTAAGAATACACATTCACCATTTTTCACAAGCCTGGTGCAAGCAATAAGGTAGAAGATGCCTTAAGTCGCCAGGTCAACTTGATGTCGGCAATGAAGAATGTGGTTCTTGAATTTGAAGAATTTTCCTGAGAGCTACGAGAAGATGCTGAATTTGGACTCATAATTGAAGGCGTGGAGTCGAAAACCTAACACAACTATCTTCTCCAAGATGGTTACCTTTTATTCGAGAACTTACTCTGCATCCTGAATACATACATTCGATTCTCGATTGTTCAAGAGATTCACAAACAAGGTCATTTTGATGCCGAGAAGACACTTCATCTGATCCAATAAAGATTCTTTTGGTCGAACATGTCGAAAGACATCAAGCTGTTCGTGAAGCGATGTCAAGTTTGCCAAGTTGCCAAAAGAACTGACACCAATCAAGGACTATATACACCTTTGCCTATTCCAACCGCATCCTGGCAAGACATCTCGATGAATTTTGTTGTAGGTTTATTGACGACTCGAAAGAAGAATGACAACATTTTTGTTGTGGTAGATCGATTCAGCAAAATGGTTATCTTTGTAGCATGTAAGACAACCATCAAGGCTTGCAAGGTTGTCAAGCTCTTGTTCACCGAGGTCGTTCGATATCATGGGTTACCGAGTTCCATTGCTTCTGACCGAGATGTGAAATTCATGAGTTCATTCTGGAAGGAAGTATGGTCTCGACTTGGAACCAAGCTGAAGTTTAGCACAACTTGCCACCCTCAGACTGATGGAAAAATCGAAGCAGTCAATCGACGCCTTGCAAACATGTTGCGAACACAAGTGACTTCATTCGGGACGTGGGACACTCTCTTGCCGAAGATCGAGTTCGAATACAACTGTTCAATCAATCGTTCCATCTGATTTGCTGCTTTTTATGTGGTGTACAAATACATTCCCATGGCCCTCTCGACTTGTTCCAATCAGAAGATTCGAGCAAGAGCCTGAAGATGCGACAACACATGTTTGGAACTTGTAGGAAATTCACGAGCAAGTACACCAGAATCTAATAGCAACATACGAGATGTGCATGGCTCACGCAGTTAAAATACGCCGACAAGTGGATTTCAAGATTGGAGAATTTGCATGGGTCTATCTAAGCAAAGATCGCTATCCAAAAGGTGATAACAACAAGCTCACTCACTGCAAGTTTGGACCTTACCTAATTCTTGAGAAGTTTGGTGAGAATGTCTTCCGAGTCAAGCTGTCCGAAAACATGCACATTTCGAACGTGTTCAATGTGCGACATGCTCACAAGTACTATAGTGAAAATACAAGCTTAAGGTCAAGCTTTCATCAACTCCGGGAGCCTGAAGCAAACTAGAAAGAATTAGAGTCTGATTCGAATTGTGATCTCGAATTGATGTGATGGATCTTACCAAGATTTATTCTAATATCACTTTGTGTGCACTTCAAGTTTACCTAGATTATTTTCTTATTTACAATATTTTATTTTTTTAGTAATTAATTTCGGTATATTCGCCGAATCAATCAGTTATTTTCTTCATTTATTTCAGTTATTGCTTACTTTGTGACCAATGCACTTGTCGCCTATAAAAGAAACGCTAGTCATTTGTAAGAGACATCAACTTCTGAATACAATTAGTTTTTTTAGAATTCACTGAATTCTCTCTTTACTAAACAATTACCTCTCTTGTTTCGTTCCACTAAATCAGTTATCACAGTCTTTCCTCATAGAATTATGATTTGATACCTGTAGTGTTTTACCACTGCATCACATTTACACCTCACTAGTTTATTGATATACATGTTGAACTTCATATAATATTTGTAATTGAATCTACGTCCATTAATTGATTATTCACTCTGTTTCTGTATTAGTTTAGTGTGATTTGTCTTTGTATTTTAACATTCGTCTAATATTTTTATTTGTATTCGTTTTTGTAGCGAACTATGAACATAATTTCGACACTATCTTTTCATCCATTTGTAGCACCAAAATCTGCAAAAATGCAGAAGAACTTTGCTACAGTGTTTCGAAAATTGAAACACTTTCGCGAGAACCGTATATTTTCTCGGTGCGAAAATTGAAAGGCTTGAGAGCAATAATTTTCGCGTGTCTTCTTCTCGAGGCCTTGACTGTAACGATAATTTGCGGAAAAGAGGTGGCGTTGCTGAATAATATTGAGTGTAAAGAATGCAATGTGAAGTTACAGCTCTGCTACGTGGTGTTGTTTTGAAAGTGAAGTGTAGTGCCAATTAAAAGTAAAAGGTATCGACTGTTAATAAATAAATAAAATCAATTAATTAATTAGATATTTTATTAAATATTCTCTCTATATTATATGTTAGATATATAAAGAGTATGTCCGACATCTATTACAAACGTTAAAATTTTCTTTTCATTATTTGTCGGAGCTCAAGTCGCTGATCATTTGCGCTTGACACACGTTCAATTAATTAACTAATTTAATTAATTAATTAATTAATGCCTTTTAATAGTCCGAAGAATATTTCATGAAAGGTCAAGAAATGTGATAGATGTACCTTCTCACAGAAATCTGGAAATATCTATAACAATTGACAAATGGCTCGTGCAATTTCCGACCGGGCCTACGCATTACATATCACTTTTGTGGTTATTCTTTTTACAATTAAATAGCAGTGTTTTACAACATTACTGCATTAGATATACTTTTTGCTGTATTTTTATGCGTAATATGGATGAAAAGAAACAAAGATATATTCTTACCCTCTTATCTAAAGAATAACAAAATTAATAATTTCGATAAATTTTTAAGAGAGCTGATATGGCGATTTCATAATCGATCTCAACTGAAGATAATAATCATCGACTTCATTTTCAATCATTCTTTCCAATTTATTAGAAACAATCACTTCAATTCTCCTTAGAAACGACTTATTATGCATTTTTTGTTATGCATGTTACTTTCATAAAAAAATTGGAATTCAAAAAACAACAGAGACTAAAAAATGATAAAAATTATCAGAAATTAAAAAAACAAATTTTGTTATGCATGTTATTTTGATAAAAAAATATCAGAAATTCAAAAAACAAATTTTGTTATGCATGTTATTTTGATAAAAATATATCAGAAATAAATAGAAAATCATAACAAACATAAAAAATATAGTAAAAATACATAATGACCAAAATAACATGCATAATAACACAATGTTAGCCAATTTCATACAAATGCAATCTTTTTAGAAACTTACAAATATAACCAAGTTTCACAGAACATACAACTTCACAATGTCAGCCAAAATTCACATCCGAAAATATCATAAGTTCACACAAATTCTGCAAAAAAAGTAGATAATAGCAAGTCAAATTCCACACAAGTTTATACAAAACTTAGATGACAAATTCGACACAAATTATACACCATCTTCATTATTTCCTCCACTGTGACAACACATTCTGCAAAAAAAAAGGCACAAAAGAATATTAGAATATATATAGGGGTAAGAGTTGTGAAAAAAAATCTTAATTTATCATATGTGCACAATAAATCAAATACCATTCATAACACATTTTGTACCATGTATAATTTAAATATAAATTCAAAACTAACCAATTAAATACATGTTATACCATGCATAATACCTGATGAAATAAATAACTCATAACTAATATAATATGCATAACATAATACCATTAAACTTTAACATGATGCAATATTTGCATAGTAACTCAAAAAACATGTCTAACACCTTTTGTACCATGCATAATTTAAAACAAAAATTCAAAACTATTAAATACCTGTTGTACCATGCATAATACCTTGTGAAATAAATATGTTATGCATATTAATCCAAACAATTAACATTCAAAACTAACTCATAACTTATATAATATGCATAACATAGTACCAGAAGAGTGTTTGATGAATAATATGCATAACATAAGTTATAAAGCCTATAATTCCTCTACTTTCAGTAAACTTTAACAATGTATAATATATGCATAATAATTCAAACAACATGCATAATAACTACATGAACAATAATAACATTGTACATGCATAAAACTACATAGAACATGCATAATAACTTAATTAGCAATTAATTGCTACATATAATCAAATTGATATAAAATATATTTCATGCATAATACTACATAGAACAAGCATAATAATTCAATTAGCAATTAATAGGTATTACAATTCCGATTAAATCAAATTTTCAATTAACACGCATAATACTACATAAAACATGCATAACAACTCAATTAGCAATTAATAGTCCCTAAACATGCATATTAGTGCATATTAGAATATTAAAATATATATATATATATATGAGCAATGCTAAAATAATATGCATAGTACACCATCTTCAGTACTATGCGTCTATGCATGTTTAATTTGTCCAATAAATTGAGATTTAAGTTCCTCAATAAATTTTTTATATCAAAATCTTGTATGAAATAAAATTTCGTGACTTTTAGAGCTTTCTTGCTATTTTTAAATATTTTTTAAAAATAACTCAGAAATTACACTTTTGTAGTGTTAAATCTGGGTTGTTCTTAAAAAATATTTAAAAAATAGGAAGAAAGTTCTAAAAATCACGAAATTTGATTTCATACAATATTTTGATATGAAGAATTTATCGAGAAACTTAAATCTCTACTTATTGAGCTATATATATATGCATAGTACGGAAGGTGGTGTACTATGCATATTATTTTAGCCTTCCTATATATATATAGCACGGCTATGGTAATATGCCTAGTACACCCCCTTCCGTACTTTGCGGCTATTAATTTGTGCAATAATTTGAGATTTAAGTTGCTCAATAAATTCTCCATATCAAAATCTTGTAGGAAATCAAATTTCATGATTTTTAGAGCTATCTTTGTATTTTTAAATATTTTTTAAAAACAACTCGTATTTAATATTACAAAAGTGTCATTTCTGGATTGTTTTTAAAAAATAGCAAGAAAGCTCTAAAAATCATGAAATTTGATTTCCTACAAGATTTTGATATGAAGAATTTGTTGAGCAACTTAAATATTAAATTATTGCTCAAATTAAACATGCATATCCTCATAGTATCAAAGGGGGTGTACTAAACATATAACCATAGCCTTGCTATATATATATATATATATAAACTGGGCTATGGTGCTTGATCATCAAATCTCACATACGAACAATTCAAATTTCTTTATATCAAAATCTTGTATGATACCAAAATTTTCTATTTTCAGTATTTTTAAGTACTTGTTTTGGATTTTTGAAAGTGACTCATTTTATATATAAGCATTGAATATTTTATTATTATTATTTTGGAGTCATTTTCAAAAATACAAAAAAGTACATAAAAGCTCCCTAGGAATGAAGACCTCAATGAGACCCGCTTCTAAAAATAAAATAAAATTTGGTAGCCACAAGATTTTGAAATAATGAAATTATTGAGCATGATAAATTAAAATTTTAACGGTTTGTATGTGAAATTTGATGATCAAACACTGATTCATGGGTGCTTAATCAAGCACTGTAGCCCAGTTATATATATGTATATATATATATATATATGATTAAACCTATCTAGAACATGCATAATATTACATAGACAATGAATAATAACTTAATTAGTAATTAATAGTTATTACAATCCAAATTAAATCAAATTTAATATGCACGATAACAGACTTAACTTGCATAATTAACTTGTCAGGAGAAACAAGTCGTTAAATATGCATGATAACAGACTTAACTTGTAAAATAAATATTTTAACATGCATAATTACAAAAAAGTAAATTACCTAACTTAGGACCACAAGAAGATCTCTCATACTGCCTTTAACATACATAATTTAAATAACAAAGTCATTTAATATGCATGATAAAAAAAATTAATTATTTAATATGCATAACAAAGTACGATATCTACATAGTAATCCAAACAACATGCATAATAACTATATGAACAAGAATAATAAACTTTTCATAGTTAAAGAAACAAGTCATTTAATATGCATGATAACATACTTAACTTGTAAAATAAATAATTTAACATGATAATTACAAAAAAGAAATTAGCTGACTTAGGACCATAAGAAGACCCCTCAGGCCTAGTGCCTTTACCAGACTCATAAGCAGAATCCACACTTGCAAAATTTAACATACATAGTTTAAATAACAAAGTCATTTAATATAATGATAAAAGAATTAATTTACATACTAAATTATTTAATATGCATAATTACAAAATTGAGCACCTCATTAAAATTGAACAACTTAACTATGAGACAGGATGTGGGTGAACTCTTGAGCACCTCATCAAAATTGGTGTTGAGGTCGACTGTTGCGTCGGTGTCACAACCGTCGTCGACGAGCGATCGGAGGAGAACCCGCTCCGAAGCTCTCATGGCAGGAAGGGATAGCACAAGAAAGAGAAAAGTCGAGATAAAAGGAAGATATATCATCATATCTAACAGTGACTCCACGAGAGAGATAAAGAACAAGGAGAGAACAAGTAGATCTCTCCTCGAAAGAAGAAGATAGAAAAGAAAGGAGGAGGAAAAAATTGCACGGTTGCGTCGGTGCCACGACCATTGTCGGCGAGCGATTGAAGAAGAATCAGTTTTGAAAGTTTTCATTCGAGAAAATCATGAAATTAGTTCTCATGACAAACTCGAAAGAGAATGGAAAGAGAAAGTGAAAGAGAGAAACGTGCACTAAATCAGAATGAAAGAAAAAAATTAGATTTTCTCATGATATCGAATAGCAAATCGCTCGAACATTTTCCAAAATTTAAATCTCTTTCCTTCGATTTATTGATATTTCTAAAACAACCAACTATTATTCTTTTTATCTTCTATTCTATTCTATTCTCTTCCTTTCCTTTCCTTCCCATTCTCTCCAAATTAAAGGTGCGGAGCACTCTCTCAATCACTGCCGCAAATGCGCAATTGATTCAGTCTCTCACCAACTTTCTCTCTCTGTCTCTGGCCCCGAATCCTTCTCTTTCATTCTTTCTCTTTTAATCCTCTTCGCGTTTTCCTACAATAAAATAAAATAGCCTTCGTTCCACATCCCCTTCTCTCTCTCCAGCTCTCTCTTGCCCTTTCGATTTAGGGTTTTCTCCGACTTCTCGCCTCCTCTCCGATCGGAGATTGATTGCTCCCTCGCTCGATCGCATCGATCGATTGGCGCCAAAGCATGGGGAGGAAGAGGAAGAACGAAGCCGTGAATCGCCTCGACGAGGCCGACCGTACACTCTACACCTCCTTCAGAGGAGCCGCCAACGCGCTCTCTCAGCTCTACACACAGTCCATGACGCAACAGAAGCTCTCCTTCCAGGCCGGCGAGCGCCATGCCATGGTTATCCCTTTATCTCTATTTTTACCCCTTTTTTCTGGAATTTTGTGGATGTTTTACTCTAAAATGTTATTGTAAAGTTTAGTCGTTTGGAACTTGTTTGGTTACCTAAGGTTGATATGAGGACTTGTGAAATTTTTGTTTAAGGGTGCATTAATAATTTGGCATCGATGCATTTCTGGCTTCTAGTATAGCTGAATTGTTTTTTTCAGGTACTTTTTTGGGTGCCTTTTATGGGTTTATAATTGTTTACAGAATCAAAGTTATTGCTCTAGGACTCGTGAAATCTTGTTGCTCTGCAGATTGACATTTAGTTCACCATTTGCTTGTTTAGTTGTACCTTTGGTCAGGGGCGGATTCAGATTTTTTTCAGGGTGGTTCAAATAGATGCATATTTCTAAACAAGTTTCAAAATATAAACACATTTTTCTGATTTTTTTCAATTTAAGGGTGATATGAGGACTTGTGAAATTTTTGTTTAAGGGTGCATTAATAATTTGGCATCGATGCATTTCTGGCTTCTAGTATAGCTGAATTGTTTTTTTCAAGTACTTTTTTGGGTGCCTTTTATGGGTTTATAATTGTTTACAGAATCAAAGTTATTGCTCTAGGACTCGTGAAATCTTGTTGCTCTGCAGATTGACATTTAGTTCACCATTTGCTTGTTTAGTTGTACCTTTGGTCAGGGGCGGATTCAGATTTTTTTCAGGGTGGTTCAAATAGATGCATATTTCTAAACAAGTTTCAAAATATAAACACATTTTTCTGATTTTTTTCAATTTAAGGGTGATATGAGGACTTGTGAAATTTTTGTTTAAGGGTGCATTAATAATTTGGCATCGATGCATTTCTGGCTTCTAGTATAGCTGAATTGTTTTTTTCAAGTACTTTTTTGGGTGCCTTTTATGGGTTTATAATTGTTTACAGAATCAAAGTTATTGCTCTAGGACTCGTGAAATCTTGTTGCTCTGCAGATTGACATTTAGTTCACCATTTGCTTGTTTAGTTGTACCTTTTGGTCAGGGGCGGATTCAGATTTTTTTCAGGGTGGTTCAAATAGATGCATATTTCTAAACAAGTTTCAAAATATAAACACATTTTTCTGATTTTTTTCAATTTAATGGTAAATTTTGAGAAAAAAAACATCGAGGGTACCATCCTGGCTCTTAGTAGCTCCGCCACTGGTGGTCGGATCCAGTCAAGGCCAGGGGGCAGCTGCCCCCCCCCCCCCCCCCCCGCGGATCCGCCCCTGCCTTTGGTTGCTTGCTTTGATGAAGGAGTTCCTAGATTAAATATGTCAATTATAGAATTTAAGATGTTGTGCACGTGTAATTATTTCTAAAACACATTAGTTCCTGTTTTTATGGAAGATTCTAACTGGAAAAGGAATTCCTGCTGAGAAGTATAGTTTTGAGATGCTTTACAGAAATTAATTCTAATTATTTATTTGCATCTGAGAATTCTAGGTCGGACTTGATGAAGTTCTTATATTTTCCATACAGACAATCGTTACCAAAGAAAGCTTTTATAAGCCAAAACTGATTATTTCTTTCTAATTAGGTTGGGGTCAAGCCAAGTTTTTGCACTGGTTACTTCCATTGTAAGGGAAATACTCTGGCTTAACCTGGATTAGAAGTTCCCTCTAGGAAGGGGAGCTGGGGAGGGATGAGTAAAATGGTCCAACGGAATTGCTTTAACTCTTTGCTTATGCTAGATTCTCAACTGCTTCTAATTCAATTAGAATCTGATGTGCCTGTAGGACAAGTTGTACCACTGGATAGTGAGACAACATGAAGAAGGTTCCAGGGTCACCGTCTCTGATATATTATCTCATATTCAGGTTTTTCCTTCTATTTCTTGTTTGAAATTATGTTCTCGTTGTTACATATAAGCTCCATTTAGATTATAATATGAAAGGTATGGTCCAAGGGCTTGTTTTGTGCATATTTGAAGGTGTTGCATAACTTCTACAAGATTATTTCTGTCAGAACCAGTACTAATCAATATGGGTCTAGTTCTGACCCATAAAACCGGTCCTGCACTAGACAGAATTTCTATGGTGACTCAAAATTATTATATTCAAAACAAATATATTTTTGAAATTTGAAAAGCTTGAATGTTTATATTTTCCATTTCTGTTCCTTTTGCAGCAAGAGATGGAATATGGTAGCAATGAAGCCCCAGTGTCTCCTAGGCTTCACTCACAAGCGGCCACGCAATTTGTGATTCCGAACCCCAACAGCCTGCAGGCGAATCTCTTTGGTCAACCACGACCCAACTTCCCTGAGCAATCGAGGAATATGGTCTTCTCCAACGCACTATCCAGTCCAGTGCGCAGGAGCCTTCAGTCGTACCACGTCTCTCAAGGCGATGGTTACTGCTCTAACAGCGACAGCCAACCTACCACTGGAGGCCAGAATAATTCGTCGAGCTGCAACGATTCGTCTATGGACATGGTGTCTGACAGTCCCTTCCGTTGAAGAGATTTGTCCCTTGTCAACTGGAGTAGTGTGAATACTGCCATAGAAAATTATATGTTGTTGAAGGGAGCTGGTGTTTTTCTCAGGTGGTTGATGGGTTTGTCAGTCGGTGTAGTAAAGAGGGTGGATTGCATTGCATAGTAAGGAAAATGATCTTAGTAGAACTGGTCGATTGACAGCAGTCAAAGCATATCTCAGTTTGGTTGGTTAATTAATCCGAAACAGTTTGGTTGGTTAATTAAACCTAAAACCAGTGGTCATGTGCTATATGTCTTTGGTTCTATTATGTGATCTCTTGTTAAGTAGTCTGTGGTCTAATTAGTTGACTCTCCTTTTTCTTTATTGTTTGCCTTTTGTTTGATCATGAATAATGGCTAATCTTATGTATAAGGTCATTTATCATATATATCAAATTGGTATTGATCCTGCATGATTATGTGGCTTTTTGCATAAATTATTCTTCATTTGTCAACCATGTTTTATAGTGTTCTTGTTAGATCCACACCCATTCTTTGTAAACCTTCTGTAATTTGTACAAATCTGTTAGAATCTTACTGGAATAAATTTTATCAGTGGACATTTGTATAACATAGGCTTGGAATTGTGATATGTTTTCCTTTTCTATTGTTTGTCTCAAATGATGATTTGGAGGATGTTCTCATCCTAAGCATAGAATTTCACTGGGATAATTGTTATGTTTGGTGACATTTGTATGGCATAGTTTCGAAATGGTGATATGATTTCCTTTTCTAAAGCTTGGTCTTAAATGATAGTTTGGAGGATGTTTTATTCCTAACATATAATTTATCATAATTTTTTTAAATATTTAAATAATTTATGATTGATAAATCATAAACATAAATATTGTAAATAATATATGGCAAAAATATTATCTTGTACATTTGATCTAAAATGAATCTAATCTGTCGGATCGATGGATCGTTATGTTATAATGTATAAAGTACTTGACAATAGGAGGGATACTGTCCTGTTGTATTGGGATGAACAACAATCTAACAATCCTTCCGTGAAATTCAAGTATCTCAGTTTCTATATTGGAATGGGGTCCGAATCTGCGCTCGTAAAATTACTGCTTGTTGTTTTCTGTTTGTCTCGATCCGACCGTCACAAATCGATCGATCGCCACGAATGATAGTGATTTGATTCAGAGGACAGATGCTTTGATCGTTAGATGAATTTCGAACGATCCAGATTGAAACAATCAGAAAACAAGGAGTAATTTTACGAGCAGCAGATTCGGTTCTATTCGAATGAAAAACTTGTTGTTCATGGGTTATTTTCTCTTCCATTTACATATCAAGTACCAAGAAGAAACCCAGTCAATTAATAATCGTGCCGTGCGTTTATTCGTTTTGAAAAGTATATGTAGCGGGTACTAAATATCCACAGAAAAATCAACTTGCCACATATTTATCATCCTTCCAAGGCCACAGAAGAACTGAAGTTTCTCTTTGCTCCGTATCGTACACCGAAGAGATTCGGAATAGTTGTATGCTCTGTACGAATTACGGCGCCCTTTAATTTTGAAAATAGAACCGTGCACGTTACCGCCAGTTTTTCTGGAAATTTCTGTGGACGAGATATACTTTCTTTAATGTGGCGAGTCAATAAATCTCTACCCGCTTGACGTCAAGTCGTCAACACTCAAGTTTGCATGTGTTTTTTCTGGATACTATGATTCGACTTATCGACTTGCTACACTTGAGGCCTTTTCTTTTTGTGCGACGACATAAAAATCCAATTTGATCTATTATTGTTCTTTAATTTTTTTTAGTTTTGGACTAGAAAATCATTAAGCAACTACAGGTAACTTCTATTCTACGATTTTTTGCTTGTTAGAGCACTTGTATTAAAGCAATTCATTTTAATTGCTAAACAATCACATCATCACTTTTAGCTATTAAGAAGATTCATAAATTGCTAAATACTTCATCCCAATAATTCGCTAATAATTATAATTAATGACAAATCAGCAAAAACTTCAAGAAAGAAAAAATATTGTTCAATTATTTTGCTGGTGTATCACTATTTCTTAATAAGCAAATTTACTTAATTAGCAATATATGCAATCCAATAATAGAAATAACAATTGCCATATAGAATAAGAAATTGTAAAATAATTATCAATGTAGATGCTATGAGTTTAAAGCCCAAATTAAACACGAGAAGACATCACTTGGCAATAATTACTTCAATAATTTAGCAAACAAATTAACAAAAAAACTATAAAATAAAAAATTATATACGGTTTATCTTGTAGATTGATTGTGTTTTTAATTTCATATAATTTAAATGTCATTTGCTATACAACCATTACATATGAACTAAAAAAATGCATGAAATTTTCAATGTCAAGGAATAAAATATTTTTTTCTGCATTCAACTTTTCTTTGGAAAAGATGAAGGTTGAAGATGATCTAATGTACATATATAATATTTACAAAATATATAGAGAGAGAAGAATTGAAACGATTTTCTATATGTATCCTTATCTTATGACAAAATCGTTCTCTCCCAGAACCAGCTATTAAGTTCCAACATCACTTCTTTGATGATTTGAAGTTCATTGTTGCATTT
Organism: Eleocharis quinqueflora; assembly: GCA_964058865.1. Lineage (NCBI taxonomy): Eukaryota > Viridiplantae > Streptophyta > Magnoliopsida > Poales > Cyperaceae > Eleocharis > Eleocharis quinqueflora. The sequence continues at coordinate 296,783 of CAXKVX010000211.1, read as the reverse complement.
GTCCTGAAACATTCGTCTGCATCGTTCTCGCCAAATTACGAAGTTCATGGTCATCTCTGACTGTGCTGTCGGTATGTGTATCCGTGAGCATGCAGTTGATGTGAATCAGATTACACAAGGAAATTAGAAATTTGTTTACATACTAACATTTCTTATGTAAATTATAATGCTCTTCGTGTAAGAACAATCAGTAAAGATGTGTTGGGTAGTTTCTACATCTCTCCTGCATAATTGGCAAAAGTTTATCATGCTCCATCACCTTTTAATGAGGTTGACCAAGGTTGCTAATATATTTCTAAGCATTCGCCAGGTAAAAAAACAAGACTCTTGGAGAGGCTTTGATTCTCCAAATGTTGTAGAGGCCATACCGTATCATGGGAGCTAAGATTGAAGTTGTACATGGATTTTACTGTAAAGGTTCCCGATTTCCTGATTCAAATGACCTAATCTCGCTGACCGCTCTGCAACGTCTGGTTTTGCAGTATTTTTCATAAATTGTTACTTCTCCATTTATGTCTGATGGTTGTCATCTATGAATTGTAGTTGCAATTGTCAACTATTATAATAATTCTGCACTGTTATACCTTTGTGAATTGCATTTAGGTATAAATTTAGGTATGTGCTTTTGAATGGGTCATCCATCCATGCATTAGTCCAGAATCGAGTCTCCCCACCATCTCCTATCTGCATCCTTACTGAACATTCACAACTCGCCGCAATTTTCTCTATTTCTTTCCATAAGGACGAAGGTGATATTGTTGTACCAAGTAATGTTTCAAATTTGTCGATTTGCAAAACCAATCTTTGAATTTTACAAGATTTTGTCTTTTGAGAATTTTTGCAGGAAGTCTTTAAGAGGAGTTTTGAGGCTTCAAACTATCTTCGATAGGCATAAAAATGGTCCAGTATGAGCTAGCCTAGTATTGGTTGTAGATTTTGTCGTGAACTTTCCAACGCCACGAAGAACGTCGAAATCGGAGTTACGAGTCAAAAGTTATGATCGTTTGAAGCTCAAGATAATCAAGCACAAAGATCTCAAAACTTTTAGATGCTAGGTTGATTTTAATTGAGCTTAAAATAATTTCGAATTGATGAGATTGAGTCAAAACCACCAAAAACAGAAAATACAGATAAAACGTTGTATAACGTTCAGAAACGTTATATAATGTTGTACCAACAGTTACACTACGAATTTCCAGAACAAGAGAGTTGTTCAGAAATGTCCTATAATGTTGTATAACGCTCTTGAACATTATATAACGTTGTAAGAAATGAATTTCAATATAACAGTCGAATTTCTGAAAACTCCAACGGTCATAATATGAGTCACAACATTGTGTAATGTTCTAAAACGTTGTATAACGTTTTAAGAAATAAATCTCAATATAATGGTTGAATTTCTGACAACCCCAATGGTAAAAAACTGCACCAAAACGTTATGTAATGTTTTCAAATGTTGTATAACGAATTAGCAATTTAAGCCAAAAATAAATGTGCTTCAAGCTCTTTATAAAAAGATATCTCTTCACCTTTTCTTCAACAACAATATCATATAGCAAAATTCTTTGTTCCATCATTATTGAGCTTAAACGCATGACCAAATCTAGCTCAAAGACTCAATCTAGTTGATCTAATTATTCTAACTCTTAGAGAGCTTATGTTGAGTGATTATTTTATCCTCTATCTGTTTCAATCATTTATTCTTTGTTTTCGTTGGCTTGGTGCTCCACCAGTGTGTGTAAGCGGGATCAAATTCGACATTGGGTGAGTAGGGTTGGTGCTCCACTGGTGTGTAAGGAGGCCAATTCTGAAGTTGTATTCACTTGTGTTGTCTAGTAAATCGACCCGACCTTGTTACCGTGTCGGGGGGTCGGAAGTCCTAGAGAGTAGGATCGTCATTATTCAAAATCCGTTAAAATCTTTGTGTTCATTCGATTGCTTTGTTTGCATCTTCTAAACTCTTCTCTTTATTTTTCATTATTAATTTAGTTTAGAATTTGCTTGAACTTCAATTGATAAAATTGATTGCAATTGCCAAATTTACCAATTAGCCCCGATATTCTAGAATTGCTTAAATTAAGCCCTCCGGTTGCAACAAAGTGGTATCAAAGCAAGTTGAACTTGTTAATTAATCTATATTAGTTACAAGTAAAGGTCCAAATTAAATGACAACCAATAAAATTGGGTATTGGAAACTTTGTATGAGAAATTACCTAAGTTGTAGTGACCTTTTGGATACCATTGAGGAGAAATATACTCCCGATATAGACCTAACCACCAATAAATTATCTCCTGATTCTAAATTAAAGAAAAGGAAAAATGATTAAGCCATTAGTACTATTTTATCACATGTTCATGAGTCCATTGCTCCAATCTTTGGAGACGAAACTAGCGCATATGACATGTGGCAAGCATTACTCCGTAGATACGAGGGTAATGCATTGCTTAAATGATCTAAGAAAGCCGATTTTCAAACGATGTTTGAAAATTTTAGAATAGAAGAAGGAGAGTAAATTGATGATATGTACATTAGACTAATTCTCTTAGTTAATAATTTCATTGAAATAGGTGATCCGATTGAACAGAACAAAGTTGCATCTAAGCTCATAAGGATCATGATGAGGAGGCCTAGATGGCAAGCATATGTGAGCTCACTAGAGGCTTTGAATAATGCTAGGAAAACCTCATACTCGCCGGAGGAAATTCACACCTTCCTAAAAACCTATGAAGAAAGCATCCAACAAATTGGGGAACTACACAACCAATCCAAAACCGTAGCCTTTCTCGCTCAAAGCCCCATTCATTACCATGCCTCCTCCTCTAACCACCATACTTCAAAACTTTGGCTTAGATGAAGACAAAAAAACTCCCCATTCTTAATAAAATGCATCAAAACTTTTTTGCAAATGAGAAGAAACCAAACACTAGAAGGCATAATCAAGACGATCATCATTATGCTCTTATGGCCATGGTGAGGAAAGATGTTGTCAACCTAGACGCAATCATCTCAAAGGACAAAGTAACCGATCCAACGATTATTGAGCTTCTAAGAAAATTTGGGCTAAGAGAAGAGCCCGCTAAGGAGGAGGCGTTAGTTGAGATGATGAACGATGAAGGAGCTAGCACATCTCACGTTAGTCAAAATGAAGAAAATGATGGCGCTTCAACCTCTAGTAATGAGGCAAAGGTATATCTAGATCCTAAGTCCAATGAGGTTAATTTTTGTTTAGGGATTCCATCCGATAGTGACTCGGATGATGATTGTACTAATGATGTCTCAAATGAGGAGTATTTGAAACTTGAATTTGCTTGACTAAATAAACTCCTCATTGAGACAAATCAAACTCTTGTAAGAAAAGATTGTACAATCGGGGGTTTAATTAATAAAATTCATGAGCTTAGTCCAAAATAAATAAATTTGAAATTGAAAATAGGTTTTTAAAATCTTCTAGTAAATCAAACAACACTAGAATTGATTCAAATAAATTGTATGAGGGACAAAGCCCGTATAACAAATCGGATTTGGGCTACAAGAGGATTTCACCCTTCTCAACCACCCAAGAACCCTCATAATGCTAAAAATAAGGGTAAACAATTTAAAAATGACAAAAATTCAAGTTACCAAAATTCTAGAAATGAACCAAATCATGCCTTTAGGTACTGATTCAATAATGATAACTATGCCAAATCCAAACCGGTCCCAAGGTACTTTAATCCTTCTTGATCCAACAACGCATACTTTAAGGGACCAAATGATTGAAGTTATGAAACAAAAGGTAAAAAATTTGCCCAAAAGTGTGCTCAACAAATTCAAACACCAAAGGTTGTGTTTCAAACAAAACAATTATCAAAACCAATTTTAAATCAAAATTTAATTCTCGTACGAACAAAAGAGTCAAGCTCATGAATTAAGAAAAGACTTTTATACCCGATTTGTCAAGACCAATGAAAATCCCACTACTTGTGCATTTTGCAATTATTGTTGCAAAAAGGAGTATATATCATTAGAGTGCACTCTTAGGAAGTGAAGCAACAAAGTAAAAGTTGTTTGGGTGTCTAAAGGTCAAACTTAATGATCTAATTGTTTGATATTCTCCCAACACTTAAATTGCCATATATTGAGGGGAGTAATAACAAAATTGATCCTTATAAAATTTAAACAAACATATAATTTGGTTAAGCCATAAATTCTAAAATTCGCTTTTGCTATACTCTAAAACTTGTTATCTAGGACTAGAAATCAAATTTATAAATATATAGGCTAAATTGCAAATATTGAGGGGGAGCTTGTTGCTCAAATTACAATTGTGCATAAATTGAGAGGGATCTCGTTTTTTTAATCCAAAATTTCGAATTTGTCGATTTTCAAAAGGGGAGAATGTGGGCATACCGAGCAAAATAGCAAGTGTTGAAAAATTCTCAAATTTTTACTTTTGCCATAATGCACTTAGGTTCCGCAAATCGTCAAAAGGGAGAGATTGTTGTATCAAGCAATATCTCGGATTTGTCGATTTGCAAAATCAACCTTTGAATTTTACAAGGCTTTGTCTTTTGAGAAATTTTGCAAGAAATCTTTAAGAGGAGTTTTGAGGCTTCAAATGATCTCTGATGGGCCTAAAAATTATCTAGTACAGGCCAGCCCGATATCGGTTGTAGATTTTGTCGTGAGCTTTCCAACGCCACGAAGAACGCCGAAATCAGAGTTACGATTCAGAAGTTATGGCCGTTTGAAGCTCAAGATAATCAAGCACGAAGATCTCAAGATTTTTAGATGTTAGGTTGATTTTAATTGAGCTTAAAATAATTTCGAATTGATGAGATTGAGTCAAAACCAGCCAAAAACAGAAAATACAGATAAAACATTGTATAACGTTATATAATGTTGTACAAACAGTTACACTACGAATTTCCAAAACTAGAGAGTTGTCCAGAAATGCCCTATAACGTTGTATAACGCTATGGAACGTTATATAACGTTGTGAGAAATGAATTTCAATATAACAGTCGAATTTCTGACAACTCCAACAGTCATAATATGAGTCACAATGTTGTGTAACGTTCTAAAACTGGACCAAAACGTTGTGTAACGTTTTCAAACGTTGTATAACGAATTAGCAATTTCAACAAAAAATAAATGTGCTTCAAGCTCTTTATAAAAGGGAATCCCTTCACCATTTCTTCTACAACAATCCCATATAGCAAAATTCTTTGTTTCATCATTATTGAGCTTGAAACGCATTGTCAAATCTAGCTCAAAGACTCAATCTTACTGATCTAAATTATTCTAAACTCTTAGAGCGATTGTGTTGAGTGATTATTTTATTCTCTATCTGTTTCAATCATTTGTTTTATTTTGGTTGGCTTGGTGCTCCACCAGTGTGTGCAAGCGAGTCTAAGTTCGACATTGTGTGAGTTAGGGTTGGTGCTCCACCGGTGTGTGTAAGCGAGGCCAATTTTGAAGTTGTAATTCACTTGTGCTGTCTAGTGAATCGACTCGACCTTGTTACCGTGTCGGGAGGTCGGGAGTCCCGAATAGTAGAATCATCAATATCCGAACTTCGTTCAAATCCTTATCTCTTGGATTGCTTTGTTTGCATCTTCTAAACTCTTCTCTTTATTTTTCATTATAAATTTAGTTTTGAATTTGCTTGAAATTGAATTGATAAAATTGAATGCAATTGTCAAATTTATCAATTAGCCTCCGATAATTTAGAATTGTTTAAAATTAAGTCCTCCAATTGCAACAGATACATTCTCCATAGGTTTGAAACCATTGAGTTGCATTATAGTTATCTCTTTTCACCCATACGTTATCCTGACATTGCAATTGCCACATCCACTTAGACAGCACCGCATTTTTTGTTATTTCTAGATCTCTAACCCGCGACCCTCTCATTTCCTTTGGAAGTGTAATTGTTTTCCAAACTACCATATGCATTCCTTTTTGTGGCTCTTTGTGTCCATGCCAGAGAAAACTTATGGGAATTTGATCCATTTTTTCTTATTGTCCATTTAGAAACGTTGAATGTTTGCATGAACCACACAAGAATTACCATTGAAACCGCGTTCACCATGACTAGCCTTCCCCAGGTGATAGTAGGGATGCTTTCCATGTTGGCAATCTGCAGTGTATCTTTTGTATCAGTTGTGTGTAATCTGCCTTCTTCAACCTCTTGTCAGACTGAGGCAAGCCCAAATATTTTAATGGGAATACCGTTGCCGTACACTGAATCACATTTGCCAATGTCTACACCCTGGATGGTTAGATGCAGTGACTAGTAATTCGTAATTTTGCAGATTGATGTTGAGACCTGATAGCCTTGCAAATATTTTCAGTGCCCATTTAAGTTTTATAAGTTGTCGTCTTGTTGGTCACCAAGAAAGTGTATCATCAGCATATAAGAGACATATACGACATCCTTGAAACAAAGATTGAAAGAATTGCAGATCATTGAGTTTTTGGAACCAGATTGCTAAGAAATCGAAGGCCAAATTAAATAGGTACGATGAAATGAGATCTCCCTATCGCACTCCACGTCTGAGTTTGATAGTGCGGCCTGCAACAAAATTCAATATGACCCCGGAGCACCCTTGAAGAACGCAACTCGATATTCAATTGAGCCATAACTTGGAAATCCCCTAGCCTGTAATAACATGGGTAAGAAATTCCAATCCAAGGAATCAAACGCCTTAAATATGCTGCCTTGAAAATTCCCATTTGTTTGTTCTGCCTTTTTGTCGCATGAATTATTTCATATGCATAGTGAACACAGTGCATAATGCTTCTTCCTTTCGGAAAGCCAGTTCGCATTGTTGACAACAGTCTGTGGAGCATTGGTTGCAGTCTTTTGGCCAATATCTTTGAGAATAGTCGCTGAATTCCATTAACCAAACTGATGGGATGAAAATCAGACGGTTGAGATGCATGTTCTTTTTTGGGAATGAGCACGATGTACGAGTCATCGAGAGGAGCCAGTGAATTGATTTGTTGTGTCGAAATGGAAATGAACACTGAATAGATGTCAGGTAAGAGAATGCTTTTGAAACAGTTATAGAAATCACCTGTGAACCCGTCCGGGCCAGGTGTTCTATCTTTCTTCCACGATTCAATTGTAGTTGTGATCTCCTGATGTGTGTAACCTGAGCTTGTAATACATGGCAATCTTCTTCTAACACTTGGCGTTGCTGGAATAGGGCTTGTACATCAAATTGAGTCGTGGTAGGCTGTTGTTTACCCACCAAGGAACAAAAATATTGATGCATTGCTCTAGCCTTTTGTAGGTGTTCATAGTTGTGTGCCTTCCCAATTTATGCAGGAGATGAAGTTGTTTCTCTTTTGTTTAGTAGCCATAACATGAATTTTTTTTTTTTTGTTGTTGTGTTTTTATCACTTTTTTGCACCCACTATCTTTTCGCCCTTTATTTTCACATGGTCTGCTCCATTTCCTCCACCCTTTTTAGTCTCTTTGACTTGTAAAGAATCAATGAGTTGTTTGAAAGCCATGTCAGGGGCTTTTCTTCTATTTGATCTGTTAGCAGTATTTAAGGTTTGGTTGAAATCGCCACACATTAGCTAAGGTACGTGAGGTGCATGTTTTGGATGTCTAAGTTCTCCAAAAAAGTGGGTTCTGCCATTTGTAGTTGGGGGACAATAAACTCTAGTCACCAAGCATGTGGTGCCATCAAAGTTGATCTTCAGAAGTACTGATACATAATTGTTGCTGCTTGCGAGGTTAGAAGTGCAAAACTCTAGATGACCAAGCTAAGATTATGCCTCCCTATTTGCCAATTGAAACTCATGCTTGTCAAGTTTAGGACCCGTGATTTGTCTGAGTAATTGGCCCGATATATCATTGTTTTTGGTCTCTTGCAAGCATAGCAAATCCGAATTGGCACGTTTTATATATGATCTAACATGCATTCTTCTAACCTCATCATTCAAACCTCTTACATTCCAACACAACATTACACACTTTCTTTTGTCACACATCCCTAACATTAGATAAACTACAACTAGCTAGTTGGAATATAAATTAAGCGGGGACATATTTGAAAACTTGTCCTTGCAGTGACAACCTGCTTAGAAAGCAGCGATTGTACTCCCACATAGCCAACCAGGCACACTCGACAAGTATTGCGGTGGCACCGAATCATTGACTGGGATGTCGGGCCTGTCCTCAATGTCAGTGTGCTCTTTGTTTGTTGCCAAGGCATGCACTTGCACTTGTGATGTTGTACGATCCTCCATGTTTGAATCCTGAAGCATCTTGATGGTGTGCTCATCCATCACCACTCCCGATTTCTCGAGACAGGTGAGAACCTATCGAATTTCGAGAAGTTGTTCTTGTGTTTCTAGATCAAATATAATATTCCTGGCCATTTGTTTTTTGTTCTGTGCTCTGGTCTTATTCTCCTTGGTTGTTGATGTCGATCCTTTGTTCTTGATTCTCTGACTTCGTCTTGTTGGCGGCATTGAATTTATTTCAGCAATTTTGATTTGTTGGGTCGGGTAGAGTTGCGCATGAGGCTCGACTGATTGGGCCTGGTGATTTTCTTCATTTAAGTTTACCCGGTTATCCTTTTGTCTCTGAATAGGAGGCCTGACGGGTCGGCCCGTCAGCTCAGATGGCCTATTCCTTTTCTGGGGTCACATGTGAAGGATGCCTTTAGGCCGGCATCTTGTGGGCTAGCATCTGAAATTGTTTGGTTTGATGGGCTGTCATGTGGTGGGCTTCTATTCGCATCTGTTGGATCGATAGTGTTTGGTTCACATGTTATTTGTCTCCATTTTTGGGCTTTGAACTTGGGTTTCCATCTGTTGGGTTTGGGGTGTGATAATGCAGTAATAGATAAGGAACCGTTGTGTTGTGTTAGACTCGCTGTTGACTGTTGTCTCATGCTCCGTCGTATCAAGGATACAAAAGGGATGGTTCAGAGTCTCCTCCTGCCCGTTGTCCTCTATCTTTTACATTTGCGTGTTAACCATCCATAGAATGGTACTGTCAGTGTATGCAGCTATAGCTCCTAGCTGTATGGTTGCAAGGCTCGAGAAGATGTTTTTTGCAAGGGAAGCTTGATCATGCCTACTGAGAAGGCATTAATGCGAAAAGACAATTTCCTCTTTCCCTTGACAATGGTCACCTGCAAATCCGCTAGACCTGGAAGGCAGGTGCGAGAAATGCGATCTGGTGTGACCAAAGTTTGTGTGGCTGATTGTATTTGTTTTCCATTTTATCCAAACCAAGGATGTTGTGTAACCGGCTGGGCTGCCGGAAATTGCAAGGTTGAAGGCTTATATATCTGTTGTACTGCACTTGCGTTGTGTCCGTCGTGACTTTGGGTTTCCAAATCCTCGCTTGAATGCAATTGGAGGTCATAGTTCTCGCAACCTCCTTAATTTGGTGAAAACCCCTCCTCCAATTTTTAGGGGATCTGAGTGACAATTGTAAAGATGGGAAACTTGGTGGAGAGTCATTGGAGCCTCCCGACAAAAGGGGAGGGTTGGTGGCAATTTGATTGTGCTGATTGGGTTGTTGCTGAGCTCCTCCTTGGTGACATGGCGGTGCTTCCGACACAAGTGGAAACGGATCGTCCGACCATCTCTAGCTCTTCTGATTACGATGGCTACTGGTGTAGAATAATTCCCTTCTCTATACATTAGAGACATCGGAAATTTGCTTGTCTCATCGCGGTCCACCAGTGTTGTGGTTTGCTAATAATTGCGTGACGGCAACCCATATGGCAGAAGCGCTTGTGGATGTCCAATTTCCCGTAGCAACCTATCCACACCGGTCCTCGTCCAGACTTGCAGCGGTGCTTCTCTAAGTGTTACCCACACCTGATGCGATGGAGGATCATATGCCATGCCATAGTGAAGGTGTCTCCATGGACTCTTGACTGTATTGGTGGGTGTTGGTGGATCGTATAAGGACCGTGACGGATAATGGCATTGACCCCCGAAGGAGGCACAATGATGAGATGTAAGGAGCAATTGTGGCTTTTGTGACAAGGTAACTCTGTATCGAGCCATGAAGTTATGCTAAGGTTCTGGAAGTGCCATGTGTCAGTCGTGGGATGGGGTTCCTTGTAATAAAATTATGATGCCAGTTTGGTTAAGGTATTCAGTTTCTTCTTCTAGTCTGACACATGTTGAGAAGTAAATGTCTCTTGTAGGAGGACAGTCAGCATCAAAATCCAAGTTCATGGTCTCAGTATGCGTGAGTGGGTTTTGGATTGTTGTGATTCAAAGGAAGGTCTTGGTTGATTTTGTTTTGCTTGCACTTGTAACTGACATGGCCCTTTTTAAGGCAAATTATGCATTTAATAGGGTTGGTGCAGTTAGTTCTGTGGTGACCCAACTAAAGGCACCTGAAACATATATTTTCTTCCATTAACTTCTGCAGCTTAGGATGTAGAGGTCTAGTCCCCTTCTTTCTTCTGCTGTGAACCTTCTGACTGTTGTGAGGCCTGTCAAGATTGTCTTCGTTGCTGAAATATTCTTCTCTTTCTTCTTCATTCGTCTTTAATGCTGGTTGGTTGGGCATTTTGTCACCATGTTGATGGGAAATGATTGTGTAGGATGGTTTGCAAGCTGATGGGTTCTGGTGGTGGTTGTTTGGATGATTGGTTTCATGGAGGAGAGGTTTGTTCGTCGAGGTTTTGGTGTTGTAGATCTTTCTGTCGCAGTGGTGAGTTTCGCCTGAGTTGTCACCTTTTCCTTCGCCTCTCATTTCGGTTTCAGGCCACGTTCTCTGTGTTCAACTTAGGATATTAACTAAACAAAAAAGAAATTGAATAAAAGAAGAGTAGTTATGCTATGGATCAAATTTATTCACCGCAAATTTGTTTCAAATCAATCATAGCTGTTTATTTTTTGGCGAAAACTTGAAATCACCTTCTCAAACAAAGCGACGCAAGTGGTAGTTCTGAGGCATTGAATTCTTTAGAATGAACAGACCATATGATTTACGATCCATTATAGAATTTGCCAAAAAAGAACATTAAAAGTAAAAAAAGCATTTCTCCTTGTGTTAAAATCAATTAAATGAGTCCAAGTTCTGATTTTTCCATCAAGTGATTTAGAAAACTAGACAGTTCGTTAAGATCAGAGGGATACAAGCTTACAAATAGAGAACACGATTCATTTTATCTCTGCCAAATTCCTAAAAAGTTCCACGCCCACTTGCATAAGACTGTTCAAGGACATTTCAGTCAAGTTTTTATAGATGCACAAGAGAGCATCAAAGAGAAAAATTGCTTGAATCCCGTATCTTCAGTGTAAACCATATTTGCTGCACATATAATTGCAGAATCACCCATTTGTTTTAACTGTACAAATTATAGACCTACGCATATGATATTTCCAAAAGCTGCACACTGGAAGTATAAGCTTTAAACTGAGTCTGCATAGAAAGAGGCAAATACTGAAATACGCCCGAGCGAACCTATAATCAAGCCTGAACCATCTGTAAAATAATAAGACAAATGAGTATTTAAAGTGAAATTTGAGATACTATAGTATATATATAGAAGCTCAAACATCAGAGAAATTGTCACGCACCCTGCAAAATTAAATTTAGTTGGTAACTAGAAATTTATATATCCAAAGAAAATATAAAAAGGCCCCTTATATCTGGTCTAAAACATTGGGAATCTTCCCCGAATAACTACAATCCTTATCTCCCAACTTTGTGCATAAGTTTCAAATTGCACATCATGAGCAACTTCTCGGATATGTTAATTATTGCCATCAAATTTCATCAAATTCCCCAAAATACTCCTGCTCTCCCATTTGTAATCTACCAGTAATAGAGAAAAAGACTTGGGTATCTTAAATGAACTTGAAGGGATATACTGCATATGTCCCATTTTGAAGAGAGAATTCGAGAAAACGAATGCAGGGACTATTAGGTCTACAGGATCTCCGCTTAATGTACTTTTTACATAGCCTGTCCCAAGCTAAAAAAAAGGAGAAGGATTGTGATAGGCTTGGCGAGCCAACGTAAAAATTGAGCCATTCTAGCTAATTTGGAACTAAAGGCATTGTCGTTGTCGAATGAGGTCTACAGGGAATATATACAAGTATATTATTAATAATAGGTCTGCAAAAAACCAATATTAAATCAAAGGAAAAAAAATGGGTAAATTTTTCGAGAGGTCACTCAACTTTGTATCAAATTCACATTTCTTCACTGAACTTTGAATTATTCATTTTTTGTCACTGAAATTTGATAAATCTCTAAATTTAGTCACTCTTTGATATTTTTCATCAAAATTTTAATAAAAAGTTGACGTGAAAATGCATCTTTTTTTCATCTAAAATCTTCGTAATAATTAATATTTCAAATATAGTTGTTATTTAATTGTAATGTTATTTTTTTATGAAAAAACAATGATAGAGTGACTAAATTTGAAAATTTATCAAAGTTCAGTGACTAAAAATGAATTTCATACAAAGTTTAGTGACCTCTCAGAAAATTTACTCAAAATTAATTGTTAGACTAGTGGAACTTGTCTTTCTTTATGAATTGAAATTAGTTGCTTATGTCCCTTCCTCTTAGAGAAAAAAACTTCCCAATATACCCCAATCACTAATCCTATTATGACAAGGCAGAATGAAAAGAGGGGCAGAAAGTAACTAATTCTATTATTGAGAAAAATGGAAGGAAGGATAGATAAGCTATTTTCTAGCCGAAGAATGAAATATATTTCTCAGAGGACATGAAAAATCTTCCTAAGTACCAGGTAGGCTAGATAAGAACATCAGCTACAAAAGAATAATGACTCGAGTGCCAATTTTTGAAAAGGAAAACAAGCTTCTTCGGTGATAAGGTAACCCATCAGGTAAGGCACAAGGCTTTCATGGAGGAGGTCTGAGATTGAAGCCCGCCGGGAGCTATTTTAGGGGGGTTTTTTCAAGTTTATTTTCTGGTTTGTTTGTCGGTGTACGTGTTGTAAGCCTACATGCAATGAATAAAAAAAAAAGGTAACCCATCCATGTCCATTTCCTTAAAGAGCTCTTAAATTTTTTACAGTCTCCACCCATAAAATGTGAAGCACACCAGATAAATCTAAAAATGTCGGAGAAAGCAAGATTGCACATTATTTTAGTTCCAACTGAACAAAAATGGACTTACCAGCAGAGCTGAATTCCTATTCTTCAAATGCAAAATCATACTATCAACAAAGGTTTGAGCTGCCTGAGCTTCTGTCTCGATCTTCTCTGCCTTTCTTATTGCCTCTTCAGCCTCTGACTTGGCTATATCTGCCTCTGCCACAGCTCTAGCTGCAGAATCTGCAGCCTCCTGTATGGTCACTGCTTGAGTTGTATTATGTTTTCTGATGTCATTATTGTCTGTCCTTGGTGAACGTAACTTTGGTGTTCGCACTTGCAATGATGTGCTGCATGGTGCTAGCTTGTAATTTCCATTGACCTAAACATGAAAGAAATAGGTAGTCCCTCATCAAGGCTAGTACCAGCCACAGGTATCCCGATTTAATGTGGTGTCCAGAAACTAATGTGTAATCATATTTAAATTAATTAGAATTGTACCTTAATAAGTTTTCCAGAGTTGACTAAACTCTTGAGTTTAGCAGATAATAGCATCTGAAAATCTGGGGGCACCCGATATTTTTCCTAAGAAATGTAGATATGCGAGAATCAGTTGGGTTTCAGACAACTAGTTTCCTCTGATAGCATACAAAATGAAGGTTTAATATTCAGGAAAAGTCAAACTCGTTTTGATTAATTTTGGTTCACTTGGTCCTTGGTAACAAAAAAAGTTCAGTCAAATTTGTAGATCATTTACATAGAATGTGCTTTTACTACATTGACAGGCTAATATATCGCAGCTCATTGAAAATGTCTCATAAGTGCCAGAGCTTTTATCTGAAAGCCCTTACAGAAATTTGCAAAAGAGGCAAGGAAAAACAAAGAAAGAAAGAGAACCAATTGACTACCTCAATGTACATGGCAATAGATGTGTTGTCAGACCCCTCATGCACATGGAGTTGAGTTACAGCTTCCAATATCAGATTAGTCAACCTGCATGAGAACCAAAAGGATCCTGAGTTAAAAATTATTTTTAATAAATAGAAAATCACGGACAAGAAGGCAAGCATCGAGCAGCAGCTCAAGTATGATGATTTAACAACTTAGAAACACAAAATACACAATGGAAACAAGAGAGGCATAGAAAAACTATATTAAACTATTCATATATGAAGTACCAGAAGATATAAAATATGATAATGCCAGAAAATTCTCAACCAATGATTCCTGAACAAGATGTAACAATACTATGTATCTTCTGGCCCAATCTTAATAATTAAGGGCAATTTATCCACCAAATATGACAAGAGAAACAAAGAACATTGAGAAAGAAGTAAAATAAAATGTAATCTGAATAGGACAAATAAATTGTAAGTTTTTCTACTAACTGAATGACAGACCTTGTTAATGGTTTTTTAGTTCTTTTTGACTCGATGTCAAGTGGCACAGAACTAGATGCAATAGGTGCCACATCCATCACCATATCATCTTCTAGCTTTAAGGTAATTGCCATTGGATTGTATTCTTCATCTTCTTCTAATTCTTTGCTTTTTGATATACGCCTGCTTTTTTTATTTGCCGACTTTGCCCTTTCTTTTGATACAGACCAACCACTCCCTGTCACAGTCATATTGCGCCATTTGTCCTGGCAATAAATATTAGAACCATAAATTAGAGGGAGATCTGATGGAATAAGGCTGTACTGGTTTCAATATAAATGATAGCTGTGTACTAAGACACTTTAGACATTTGTTGAACTCCAATACTGCAAAATGCTTTCCCTATCTTTTATATTGTCTCTTTTACTAATTTGCCTTTATACTTAATTGCAATTAGCTAATTATAAGGAAAACAGAGGCTTGCTAGAGTTTAATATTAAGCTGCATGAAATTATTGGCATTGCTATCTTCCATAATAACAGTCAGCTTTGGTACAAAATTTAATGGGTATGTTTGTTTACTAAACTGGATTGTACTCTTAACAATTCTGTAATTCTCAATATCATTAAGTGTAGATTATATGAAAGAAACAGATGTCAGTCAATTTTATAGAACATATATATAAAATGTCATGTCTGCACCTCCCGTCCACTCCAGCACAAACTCCACAAAAAGAGAAGACTTAACTTGAACCTTCCAAAGTAACAATTGCAATCCTATAGCTTATTGAAAGATTGATTATGTTGACAACAACCCGACCAATTGAGATAAAAGGCTCTATTCATCCAACCACTAAAAAGAGAATCCAAATCAACTCAGAAAATAAAAGGAGAAATGTTACCTTGAGATCAATATTTGATCTCAATCGAAGTTCCACACTGAACTCTGGATCTCTTAATATGTTTCGCCATTTGCCAGTTCCATGCTTCTTAACTCCAGCTTTGAGTGCGGATTCTTCTTCAGCGGTCCATTTTTGCTTTGGGGCCCCCATTTGTACATAAGCTTGATATCTGCCAAAGCATTCACCAATTGATCCAGTAACTCTAATAATAAAAATAGCTGAAACTGCACTTTTACAGACTAAGATGTGGGGATTAACAATTCGAAGTTAGTTGAGAATTCACTTTTACATATTGAACAGCAACAATACAGTGAAGGAGTAATTGCGTGGGAAGAAAGGATTAAAGAGAGTACTGATATTATTCAAATCATGGAAATTTCACATCCGCTAGTCTAAGAAAGAAAGGCCTAAATGCTAAATTAGAAATCATACGAAATTAATTGATCGTTATATATATACACGACCAAATTGGAAACAACGCGAAATAGACAGGTTAAGACAAAAGGAAAATGAAAACGCGAGGAACCAATCGAAACTAGTTCAATTGACACAAGTGCATGCAACATGCGATCGAATTGGATCCGATGCAACAAATAGATCAGACTAATTCACAAGAAAAAGCACAAGGAGATCAATTTAGTTAAAACCTTCAGAAATCGATCCAGTGACTGAGAGAGAGATCGAGTGCCGATTCGCACAACAAAAGGGGTTGAAAATTGCAGATCAGGAAGTATATATATAGCAATTGCCTCTGGGGAATCATGTTGCCAGAGAAAAAGAAAATTGTGATACGATATACTGGTACAAGTATTTGTGTAGCGAGTCGGTTAATGTGATATAATCAACTCGTTACAGATAGACTTATCAGTGAAAATTGGACGCTAAAAATAAGAGGAAGAGGAGAGGATGACGTGCTATCCGTTCTAACTATCTCACGTGGTAACCACGTGCCATCGTTTAGGGTTAAAAATCTATTTTAAGATGGGCTCTCGATACATCACTTGCTTTTGTTTTCTTCAAATCCATAATTATTTTGGGCTTTTATTATTTCCCATATTATTTGTGTTTCGTATATATTGTATTCTATACCGAATACGGTCACTAAAAAATATGCATGTCATTATGTCAACCATTTGGTGGTTTGTGTATTGATGCAAGTGTGCTGCGTGTTAGCACCTGTTGACAACAAGTGCCCGAGTATAACAGAAAGGAGCTGATATATCGATTTTTTATTGATCTTTCATCGATCTGAACATGACAGATTTAGTTAAGTTCAGTTTGCATGTTGTTTTCGTTATGATGCATGTTGTTTTTTGTATTATGCATGTTGTTTTTGTTATTATGCACATAATTGACCGAACGCTCCACTGAAAACGAATGTCGCTACGCTCACTGACGTGGATCGCTACGCTCATTGATGCGAACTGGATGAATCCAGTTGCATTTATTTTGAAAATTGTTCTAGTTATAATGCATGTTGTTTTTGTTGTTATGCAAGTAATTAACATGCAAAATAATATAAATAACATGCATAATAACAAAAACAACATGCATAATAACGAAAACATAATAAATTATAAGTAAATAAAAAACATAATCAACATAACATATAAATCATAAGTATTTGAACTATTATGCATGTTATTAGATGCATAATAACGAAAACAACACGCATCATAAGTAAAATAAATTTTCGTCGGAACTCAACTGGACGTGTTCAGTAAATATTTATGACAAAATTGAAGTTGAAATCGGCGGAACATTTTAGAAATAAATATAGCAAATTTGACCCACCGATTTGCGATTTGCAACTTGATAAATGCGAATTAGAATTGAATAATTGATTTTCTTCTCCGATCCTGACCATTATTTGATGCATCATAGCTCTTACGTTGTATCATAATACGTGTCCGAGGGAAATCGTGATAAAAGCTAATGGCTGAGATCCATTGAGATAAAACTTAAATGATATCAACCTATTTAAGGGCAGAAGCAAGTGGAGCCAGTGGCAATTTTTTTTTTCAAAATACATTTTGTATATTTATATAATTTATCAATTTTGTTTGAAAAAATATGTTTATAATTTGAAAATGTGTCTTTCATTTTTGTCCCTCCTGAAAAAAATTATAAATCTCGATCCTTCTTGACAGAAATTCTAGATTCGCTGAATCTAACAACAGTTGCCAAAAACTCAGCAAAAAAGAAAAGAAAAAAAGAAAGAAAACTCAAGCTTGTGTCGTTTAAATGTGAATAAATTTATTCTGGATAAAAACAAAGACAATAATATTAGACAGAAAATAGTATTAGAATGCATCTACAATAGAAGTTCAATAAATTTTGATCTCAATTTGTATCATCAGAATTCTCAAGTATAATACAATTTGTGTCCTTTATAAGTATATAGATTAATCCGAATTAAAATGCAACAAATATGGAAAATATTATTATTTGCAATGTGTTTATATTTGCGTTCAAATTAACTTATTTATTAGTGCATAAATTAACTCAATTAAAATACAACAACTATTATTAATTCCAATGTGTTTATATTGCGTTTGAATGAACTTTTTATCACCAACTTGGTTTTAAAATTTTTGAACTCATTGTTATTGTAATATAACCAAAACTCAATTTTAAGCCTCAATTCAGTTGGTGATTATAAATAGTACACGCAATCAAATCAGTTAAAAAAACTCCCCGGTCAGTTAATAAACCTTAAATATTACTCCAATAACAAAAAATGAAATGCTTAACAAAAAGTTGCTGGTTTCGTTCCATTATTTGAAGACCATCTGAAGAGAGTGTATAGGCCGAAAGATAGAGCAGAGAAAATGAAAATAAAAGCTCCAAAATTACAAATGAGCCAAAACATGCTCATTACAAGCCACAGAAGGACACTAAGTTCTACATGACCAGTAGCAAATTCCACATGAAGGAAAGGAAGAGAAAGCACCACATTTGTAGTGTTTAATCAGACTCCAAAGGTTTAGAGGCATCGGCTTTCTGTCGCATCTCCAATGCTGTGATATGTTTGTCGAGTGCTTCGTGTCGTTCATTGAATGTTTCTGAAATTCCCTTCAGCTGAAATCAATTGCAATACATTTTATACATATATCATCTTAAGAAAGAATAAGATTAATTTCATATGCATCTTCCTCAAATAATATGCACCATTCGCAGCCCTACTTATTATAATATAAGACATGTCATGCATTACACACATAAAAATTAAAAATCCCCCATACTCTCAGTATCTGTCAAAAGTACCGAGAAGTGTGAAAACCACCCTCCTTGCACTCTATATATTTATACAAAATATGAGAAATGGTATCACTATTAGTCTAATCAAATAACCAAGAATTAATATCAAGCATTTTTACCTAACAACTTGATGTTAACAAGCCCCATATTCATGCAGTTTATGAGAATTGTTATCACAACTATCTGTACTACAATTCATGCTATTAGCTTGCAGTTTCACCTTGAAAAATCCCATACTCGCACAGTAAAAAAATCAAGCAGTCTTAACTTAATAACCAAAAACTTAAATTAGACCCATTTATAGATGACATCACTAAAAGCTACAGTAAGCATATTTCCAAGCATAATGCCATGATTCACGAATATTCATGAAAAATCACAATTAATTGGTGTATGTCCCTAAGTAAGAATTTAATTCAATAGTGCTTTTAATTCAACCAACCAGAGTATGTATATATCTGCATTTGAAAAATATTGAATTTTCAAATTGGTTCAGACAGTTGTACATCTGAGATATTCCCGAGATTTATGAGACACCAGTCCATTTTCCTAAATTTCTAACTTCACCCACACTCACGACGAGTTCTAGTTCGACAAGGTACTTAATATTGGAATCAAATGCATATTCATCTCAAATTTGATGAATTTCTTAGTAATTCGGTAGTTTACAGTTTACACATGGCCAAATAATCCCAAATAATTAACTCCTCGCTGCTCTAACGGTTGAAATGGAAGATAGGCACCAACAACATGGGGGAAAAATGAGAGAGAGAGAGAGACCTGAGTGGAGATAGAATCGTGAGCGATCACGTAATCCCTGTAAAGAAAGCATAATCCCGCAACGGAGGTGGTGGTGGCGCCGACGAGGAAAGACGATAGGCGTACTCTCCACATGTACCCAATCATCATCCCCTCGCAATCCCCCAAATCTCCTATTCCTCTCCTTCCCTCCTCTCTACTACTTGACTACTACCCCTTCTTCCCTAGTTCCCTTCCCTTGTTCTCACTATTTCCCTGATCTGAGCCTGGAGCATTGAACTGGAGTCTCTCATGCCATTCGTTCGACCAGATTTGGCCGTTGATAATTCTAACGGTTGTGATCTGAACACACCATCACTTGTTCAGGCATATTGGGCTCTTACACACTCTAGTAAATTTGGGCCTTGTTACAGGCCTCAATTTCTTCAAGTCGGAGTCGGAGCGATTAAACTCAAAACCCGTTAGCATCTAATTCTACCCGAAAAGATAAGATAACGAATTAACGATCGGGGCACAATCCTTTCCCTCCATTGCCATCTGCTGTGTGACAGTGGCACCGGGAAGCAAAGGTTTTCCAGCCATGCGACTCCACTGCGATTTCTCTCCTATTCTCGCGAATAAATCGTCAATTAAATGCCGACGACGATATATCGTGCTCGCCGATTCCTCGCAGTCTCAGCTACCTCCTCTTCGCAACCCCAAACCTCTCCCACCTCCCCTTCCTACCCCTACCCCTACCCCATCGCCTCCCAAACAGGCCCCTTTTATTTCTCTCCCTTTGGTCCAGAAACCCTCTCCTCTCCAGTTCCCTCCTGTTCCCACCGATTCCACACCTCCATTTGTCAACCTCTTCAGGAATCTTACCCAGTCGGCCTCAATTCAAGAAAGGGAACAACAAAAGCATGAATTGCCTCAAGTAATTGAAATCGAGTACTACGATCCAAAACCTGGCGATTTGGTTGTGGGAGTAGTTCTCTCGGGGAACGAGAACAAGTTAGATGTGAGCATTGGGTCTGACATGCTGGGGTCCATGCTGGCGAAGGAGGCACTTCCCTTTTGCAAAGAGGAGGTGAATGGATTGGTGTGTGATTTGAAAGAGGAGAAAGAGAAGGGTTTGTTTGGCAAAGGGAAGATGGGGATAGTGAGAGATGAAGAGGGTTTTAGAGAGAAGGGAGAGGAGGGAAGAAAAGCTGTGGAAGCTGGTACAGTGGTTTTTGCTGAGGTGTTAGGAAGAACTCTGGGTGGCCGTCCGTTGCTGTCTTGTAGGAGGCACTTTAGGCGGATCGCTTGGCATCGTGTGAGGCAGGTTCTCTTTTTCATCTGATCTTTTATCTTATGAGATTATTTTTATAGCCCAATTTGGTAATTCAACAAGATTGTACCTTGTACACCTGTATCCAACATTTTTTTTGTTTCTGACATGGTTGCATAGAAGCTGTTTTCTTATGGATATTTCTTGGAGGTTACAGTTTCTTCCTGACAAATTATTTAGTGTCCAACATGAATACCATCATTTTCAAAGGAAAAAAAAGGTAGAGATTAAACCTGTTTTGTGTTCACATTGCAGAAACAAAGCTCTTAAAGCTATACCTTTACACAAAATTGCCAAGGAACAAGTAATAGAAAACATAAAGGCACCCAGTAATAGAAAACATAAAGGCACCCGGTAATAGAATCTTCCAATCTCAGAAGAAACAAACTATTTCACCTTTTGAGTTGAAATTATTGGTTTATCACTGCCTCATCTAACTCTGCCTATGTAGTTTTTACATAGCCTTACCCAAGTCAGGAAAAAGACAAGAATCATGATATGCTTGGCAAGCCAACTTATTTAGCCATTCCCATGGAAATGAAACCCAATCAAAATGACTTCGATTTGGTTTCATCTTTAGCCAACTGCAACTTGTTGGGGACTAGAGGCTTTGTTGTTGTTGATGATCACTGCCTCATCCAGATGCTAACAATAAACCTGACCTACAAAGTAGCATTTGTTACAGTATTGTCTCGAAGCCACACAATGGTTATCATTATATAAGCACATTTCACATTACCAGAAAGACACATAAAAACCACCGTTTTCTCAGATTTAAGCATGAGCTCTAAGCCTCTAAAGGTTAGCCTTCTAGTTGCAAAGGAATATCTTCCAGCCTCAAAATCATACCCGTGCCGAAGTCTTCAGTTTTTCCTTGACTTCTTTGACCAACACTCAACAACAACAAAACCTAAAGTCCCAAACAAGTTGGGGTAGGCTAGAGATGAAACCAAATCGGAAGAATGGTAAATTGGTTGGGTTCCATTTACATGAGAATGGCTGAATTTTTACGTTGGCTTGATCACAACCCTCCTTTTCCTGGCTTGGACAAACTATGTAAATAACTACATAGATGGAGTTCTGACCAACACTGAACTTAAGGAATTTTTTTTTGCTCCTGTACGCCGAGTACTATAGTTTATTTCCAGCCAATTAGTCCAAAATATGGTACAACGAATGATGAAAAATCCATTGCCATGTCGTGGATACCAACTGAAGTTAACCTAAACAATGGTAATTTATTTCCTTGTACACGTTTTTAATACTAGTACCTTTTTCAGATAATGCAATTAAAAGAATCTTTTCAAGTCACTATTTCCGAGTGGAATACCGGTGGTTTACTTACTAGAATTGAGGTACAATTTTTGTTGTGTCATTTATCTGCTTCGTATTTTTATTGATTTTGAAATATACTATGAAAAAGAGGAGGGTTGTGATAGGCTTGGTGAGCCAACGTAAATTCAGCCATTCTCATGTAAATGAAAATCAAATTATTACTCCGATTGGGTCTCATCTCTAGCCTAATGGCTTTGTTGTTGTTGTATATTTCTGCTTTAGCTTCCTTTTATGTTATTGCACAACCAATTCTCATTTTAAGTTTAATATTAATGTTACAGGGGATAAGAGCATTCCTTCCTAAAACAGAACTGATGAACAGAGCAAATAATTTCACTGAGCTCAAAAATAATGTAAACACCTTCAATTTTCCCGTTCTATTTCTCCCCTCATTTTCCCCTTATATTTTCCTCACTTTTCTCATGTTGATTAGTTTGTGTTGAAACAAACTAACACTTTGCTTTAGCTTTTTTTTAGGTAGGTCGAAGGATCCACGTTTGTATTAGCAGGATAGATGAAGCCACTAATGTATTAATAATCAGTGAGAGAGAAGCATGGGTTAGTTCATCAATCTTCCTTAAGTTTGCTTCAATTATACAGATGATTGGACACGATATGTGAAACCAATAACCAATATTTGTTGTTACTGGCCATTTCTCAATTTTGAGAACAAATCCCAATATTTCTTGAGATGGCTGCAAATAGTCAGAAACCAGTATTTTATCTTAACTTTTTTAATGGATAATATACATTTCTGTGAATTATTGATAAATTTGCCCCTACTTGAAGTTTAGCTTTTGTTCCCAAGCTAAAATAAAATAAGAATAAATGGATATTGATGTTCCAAAGTTGGTCTTTGTTTTAGTTCTTGGGTGTTATTTGTTCCAACTATGTAGAAGTTGGTGGGCAATAACCTATCGATTTTAAGATGCTGGAAATGTTGACAATTATCAGATAGTTAAAGTGTGATATGGGAATTTCACGTTGTCTTCTCTTATGTTTTCCTTATTTCACTTTCATAGGATAGGTCAAACCTTACTCCTGGAACTCTTTTACATGGAACTGTTAGCAAAATATTCCCATATGGTGCACAAGTTGCAATAGGCGACACCAATAGAAGGTAACCAAACTCTTGTTCACCCCATAAATTTTGCTTGCTAAATTTATTTTATTTTCCTTATTCATTTATCCTCTTCTGATGATTCTTTCAGTGGGCTACTGCATATATCAAACATATCACGGAACCGTGTGTCATCAGTAAATGACGTGTTAAAGGCTGATGAGAAGGTCAAGGTGGTTGTTATCAAGTCTATGGTTGCTGAGAAAATATATCTCAGGTATGTCTCATGCAATGATTTGATGTTGAAGCTGTGATTATACCTAAAACAAGTTTAATAACCTTAATGGGCAGAAAAAGGATCTAACAAAACCAAAAAGAAGGATTCGTCTGGTGTTTAGAAACCTCATTCATTTGGAAAATTTGTCAATTGATCGTATGTGTTGTATATTTCCTTTCTTTTTAAAATATTTGATCATTTTATATTTTTATTATTATTTATTATTTATTCTTTTATGGAAACAGTATTGCGGAGCTCGAAAGTGAACCTGGATTGTTTCTTTCCAACAAGGAGGTGAGATGTCCATCTGTACGGAAGTTGCAGAAAAATTAATTTATTTCTAATTGACAAATCCTCTATTTTGAAACTTTACAGAGAGTATATGCTGAGGCTGAAGAAATGGCAAAACAATACAAGAAAAGGCTTCTTGATTTGCATGCTGTACCATGTGCAGCAAATGATGTTGTACCTGGTGAGACACTTCCATTTGATGATGAAGCTTCTCTATATGCAAATTGGAAATGGTTCAAATTTGAACATTTGGATGAAATTGCTAATACTATGACAGTTCCGTAGATATAGTAGCAGCAGTTTCTTTGCATTTTTTATCATTCTTCTTTTTGTAAATAATTAAATAATATCACAGTGCACGAGAACAGAATGGGATATTTATAAATATTGTTTTCTAAGTGATTGTGTTAGATTCTTTTTGCAGTTGTGTAATTTTCAGACAGGCATAAGTCCAACTGCCACTTTTGCTTCATTACTATATTACTCGGCTCAGGGGCTGCCTCCCTCTAAAAAAATAAATGCCTACTCCTGATCCAAGACCAAGTCAGTCCATTATCATGATCCATCTAATTTTCTATTACAACTAAGTTCAACCCAAAAAAAAGTATACGGGCCCTGCCCATGACGCGTCGCTTCTCAGCGACAGAAAAAAGAAAATACCACAAAAAAAATTATTCCGTGGGCCGCACTGAGATAATAATTAAATGCGAGAGATATGAGATGAATTGCAAGATTTGATCACACATTCTATTGAAATGTGATGTAAATTTTATGTGTATTGGTAGTATCAATAATTGTACAAAATTTAGTTTTTAAATAACACAAATGCTTGCGTAGCACATGAAAATGAGTGTGTTTTCAGTGTTGCTAATTACCATTTTGACTTGTTTTCTACCTGAAATTTGGCATTTTTTAAAGCTGGAGATCAATTTGAATATTTGCAATTACTCTTAGTCCAAGATAACAGTATCAGATATCATAAAAAATCACTTGTTAAACTTATTTTTTCTCATAAAAAATCACACGTTTCAAACTTTTTTCTCATAACAGTATCAGTTTTCTCACAAACTTATTTTTTCTCACTTGCGTAATTTTTTTTTCGCTGAACGTAATAAGCATGTGTTAACATCAAACATTTCGTTTAACCAAACGTTCAAAACGTTTGAAACGTTCAAAAAATTAACGTTTGATTCTAATGCAAGCTGTCCAATTTTTTGTCAAATTTGATGTAAAAATCGCCAGAAAAAATTAAAAGTGAGAAGTTAATATTTGCGAACATGAATACATTAAACGTACAACATAAATATATTTTGTTTGTGCTACTATATTTTATTTATATTTACTTTTTTTAATATGTAAAACATAATTTTTAATGATATTTAATATGTTGGATGAAATTTATATTTTTTATTTTTATATATAACTATGCCTACTCCTAAATCAAATTCTAGATCTGCCACTGACTCGGCTAGTTTTGGGTACGCTATCTTGTGTCAGAATTTAGATAGAAAGTCATTACTTCTTTGTTTCCATCAATTTCCTTCAAAATTATCAAATATGGATAATCTGCACCAAAATTCGCACAAGTCAAGATATGATAGGCCGCTTGTGCTACGATTTCATATTCGCTGTTATTTCAAATAGAAATAACAGTGTCACACCCCAGAAATAATGACTAACTTAGAGGTGTTAATTCCACCACGTGTACTTGATTACAAGTATACGAAAGGCTTAGTTGGTCACTCAAAAATACATATAAGCTTTATTTATTATATTGAGTTTTAAGGAAAAGCCTACACATTTCACACAGTACATGATCTTCCAACAAATATATATATATATAACCCAGCGTCTGGATACAAGGTTTACAGCAGAAGTCAAACAAAAGTAAAATACATACAGGAAAGGACAGTCCCATCAAAGAACGTGGAACCGGCCCTAGCTAACCTACTACACACTAGTCCTAACAAAAAAATAAAAGAAACAACTAAAGTGATCTTCAAAGCGGAAGACGCCGGACTCCATCCTAACACTCTCCTCTGGACATCAAAAGAGACTCTTACTCCTTACCTGGACCCCACAACCAATCGTGGAACGTGAGTAATTTATAAAAATTACTCAGTGTGGATTAAGGTCCAGCCTTTGGAATTATATCCGATTCAAGATTGAACCAATCACATTTACTGAGAATACCTATATTTAGTTACTACACCTGACCTGTATTTAGTTTAACCATTAATCAATTTAAATAAATAATTAAATCTATCCAATAGAGACGATACGAGAAAGAAATCCAAAATATTTATTAGAAATAGTAGTATACATTACTAATATGAAAAGATATCAAACTTCCAGACAAATGTACAAAGAATCAAATTTTGGAAACCCGGGGTGTAGGACTTCAGGATTCGCCCCCTTAGACGGATCTAGTATGTCAGCCTCCAAATCTAAGGGTATCATTAGACGGGTCTAGTATAATTAGCCGCCAATCTAACTTAATTCTGTGTTTCCAGAACGAAACGCCCTGGTAAAAGCATGAGCGGCTATAAAAGCACACATTCGATCAAAAGCGAACCGAGAAACCTACCTTACAAAGAGAAAATAATAAACATAAACTCTCGGTCTCAGCCGTCATACGGAAATAAGGAACCGACTACTCGTTTGAGTAACAATAATAAAAGGGAACTCCCTGTAACAACCAGGGGCCAAAAAGGAGCCCTAAACTTCCTTTGTACCAACCAGAGGCCAAAGGAGGAAGTCCTTCGAATATTAGAAGACCTCGAAACATCGGCTAATAGAAATATAAAGAACGAAATAGCTCCAATACGTCACATATGACACGCATACTATAAACTGAGAAACCGAACCTTAATCACTTAAGGAGAAAGTATTATAATAATATAATAAGGATCTTGAGAATAAAACTCTCTAACTGGCACTACGAGTCATCAAGTGATGATCATCGTTGGTGAGGATTAGTCGAATGTCCTTAAGGACATCCCGTTGAGAATATCTCATGGGCTATGTCAGACACCATGACACATACTCCCTTCACGATGCCCTCAGACTACATTCAATCTAAAACTCATCGGCCCGACTCTCATCACTCCCGACGAGTATAGATATATAGTATTTATACGCATCTACCTATCAATAGCCTAATAGCCTATATGATCAGTATATCAGATCTTACGTGCAATATGAATGCAGGTGACATGCAAATGCAAGTTGGCCTCAAATAATGGTTCAGTTACCAGCATGTAAGTATGGCAGTTCAAGTCTACGGGCCTGATTAATTAATGTTGGTAGTTGTTACTGCAATTCAGTTTAGGTAAGTCTGATAGGTCCTATTAAAAGAGAAAGGAATATAATCCCCAGGATCCACACCTGTTAACGAGGAAAAGTAGCGTTGATATCTGTGTGTTTACTTGGGAAGCCTCTGCAATGCCACCGACTCTGTCAGGCGCCCACATGGTCAAGAGTCACCTTGACTTCCGCGATCGAACATCAATTTACTAAACTTCCTATTGGACGTTAGGATTTATCAGTCTAATGTGTTGTAAAATTCTTTAACTATAAAATCAGATAAGATAAAAATCTAGACGTTGAAACATCCTTGATGCTCCTAAAATAATATTATTATTATGTTTACTTAGTCAAATCTCGGTGCAGTGTCCTGTCTGCACCGGGGGTGCGAGTATTCTATTCCTACAGTTTTCTATTTCTTTACTTAGTGGTTATTTTCAATTTATTTATTTAAGTAATGTCTTAATTATGAGCTTACTACTATAACAAAACTACGTCGTTGAGACGATATCCTATAGAATCAACAATAAAGAAATAACATGAAGCAAGCATGTTATAAATTCAACTAGTTTTAGTTGTGCACTTTTATCATTAAACTAATAAAAGAAGAAAGAAAAATAATTAACTAATAATAATCGTTAGGTGTGAATTCATATTATTTATGTACTTATAGAGAAGTTGATCAGTACACATGTTATTGTGATTAAATATTTACTTAGTCATAATTAAGTTTATTTTATATGTATGATATTTAATGTTACTTATATATTTATACATATTGCATTTTACTATATTATATATATTATATGTGTTATATTGTATTTAATGTGTTTTAGAGAGTTGCTCAATATATATATAATGCACTTTAGAGAAATTGATCCATAGATATTTATATGCATGATATTTAATGTTACTTAGTCAATATGTTATATGCATTATATTTAATGTGTTTTAGAGAAATTGACCAATATACGTTATTATGGTTAATCCTTTACTTAATCATTATTATGTGTATATCATGTGTTG
The DNA here is from genome assembly GCA_964058865.1 of Eleocharis quinqueflora. Lineage (NCBI taxonomy): Eukaryota > Viridiplantae > Streptophyta > Magnoliopsida > Poales > Cyperaceae > Eleocharis > Eleocharis quinqueflora. The sequence goes on along the minus strand of CAXKVX010000211.1, from coordinate 268,825 downwards.
TATTAACTGTGTGATATAAAGGAGTTGATCTACATATATACTTATCTTTGTAATATTACTTGGTTATATTTGAGTGTATGTATCGTACGTAATTTAGTTGTATGTTACATTTGATGCGATATAGAGAAATTGATCAATATATAATATTATATATATAGTTATACTTAATCCAATTTTGTCGGTGATGTGAGATATATTATTCATATATTTATATATTATATTTAACTTGTTTTATAATCGATTAAACATGTTATTATAAATATTTTAATTAATTTAATCGTCACGTATAATTGTAAGTCAAATGTCATTAAATCAGATGCGTCGTCGTACCTAAACAACTATCCTACTATATAGCTATGTCGTATTTTATACGTTATATTGTTTTATGCTAAATATTGTAAAGAAAAATACATATGAAACACAAGTTGGTTAATTTTAATTAATTATTAGTTTGTGTTAATCCTGTAGGATCGAAAGCCCGAGACTCATACGTCATCGCTGCACGGACTTATAATCGTCCTTTCCCGTATAATACCTTTCTCGGTCCTTTTTCTCAATCGGGTCTAGTTACTAAGCATTTTGGGCTAGACCTACAAATTTGTAATATCTATTATAATACCTATTTCGGCCCAATTAGGGTCAAGACCCAAAACACTTAGAAACTTATTTTTATTCATTATCCAGCAAGGGTCCTTTAGTATCTGTTTGGGTCCATTAAGGATCCAGTGGGCTTAACAAGCCTAAAGGCCGATATTTTTATTTCTTATTTCTCTAATGGTCCAGATGATCAATGGTCTCTAAAGGCCCAAATTACTTGTCTTACATTTCAGATTTTAATTGAAGCCCTAAGGCCCAACTTAATCTCACAGGACCCAGGCCTCAGTTCTGGGTCCTTTTTCTCATGCGTCAGAAAAACAACTGAGAACCCAGCACAGAATCAACTCATGCTGCACTGGTGCCGGAAACCCAGTGCAGCAGAAAGGTTTACTGGTAAGTATACCAGAAAGGCTGGTACGAGGTCAGGTACCAGAAATAACCATAACACAAGCAAGTCCCAAGTACCCCGCCCCAAAATCAGTCCAATAATTTTCATCACTCATCACTTCGGGGGTTACAACCAACGCCAGTAACAAATCTCGAAAGCCAAAACACTGAGCAGTACGAGGTGCTCCAAATGATAGACAGATAAGCAATCCACAGTTAACAGAAATCCCCAAATCAACAACATAATAGGTACCAGAGATTTCAAGGGTCAACAACTAACCTACCCAATTCGTGAATAAACAGTCACGAGTAGGTTCAAATTCACATTAACTACCATTTGGGTCAATCATCATAATCACAATTTCAGCACAACCAACAGCACCACACAAATCAAATTCAGGCAAAAAATCTCAAGGAACAAATAAGAAACAATTCACAGAAACAGCAAAGGCACAACACAGAACATTGAGGCGTTATAGGGTTACTAGAAATAAGGGTGCATAACTAAAATCGAGGCACAGTACACCAACGAGGTGTCGGGCTCCCTCCTCTTCCCTGCCTTGATCAAACTTTCAACGATACAATAAATTTCTCGCTAAACTTGTAAGCTTACAGTCGGATCTCAACGCATGACAACCTAGTGGCAAGGGGAAGGCAGGGAAGGGTGGACCCTCATATTTATAAGCGTTGAGCCGATTCAGAGCTGTACGCTCTAGTGTGGGTCAGAAAAGTATCAAGTAAGGACGGAGAGAATAGTCCTGGCGCAGAGCTACAAGGCAACCCTATAACCTTGCCATTAAGGATGAACAGTTGGGGGTGTGTGGAGTCAGAGGAGACATGACAGTCAGAGGTGTTGGGATAGCAGAGAAGAAGACGAGAACGAGAGAGAAGGGAGGTCGAGTGTCCTGGGAGAGAGTGGAGAGATTGCAGGTTTTTAGGAGATAAAAGGGGTCGACGAGAGAGGTGAAAGGAGAGATGGGACAGCAGAGACAGAGAGATCATTAAAGAAGAGAGGAAATGGAGAGACAGCGATGAAGGGGACGAGAAGAAAGGAGAATAGGAAGAAAGGAAGAAAGGACGGAGAGAGGAGAAGAAAAGAGAGAGATGAGACAGATGTCTCGGGAAGGAAAGAGGAAAAAAAGAGGAAAGGTGTCGAGGTGAGATCGTATGTGTCCTAGTCTTAATATCTTTTTCGTGTAACAATCTATTCTTACAGCAGTCCCACTTGCTTTAACTCGTTTCGAACGGCTAAGCAGTATTCGTGAGTTAGAGGACCAGGGCGCAGCGAAGAATTCAAGAAACCCTCTTTAAGTGTGTCGATTTGCCTCTTTTGTGGCTTTGTTCGCGTGATCCTTGGTGTAGCCGATTGCTACACAACTCGCATAGAACCCATTGGGTCTTATCGAGTGGCAACATGCATAATACCTGTGCCTTTAGCATTTTAATTAAAGCTTTGGTGATAATCTGCGGTCTGGTACATGTATCCAATCATGTGGCTATCGAGTTCGAGCTCAGACAGGGTCATCCGACTCGTTACATGATTATCTGACTTGATGATTTTCATTTTGTAATTCTAAGAGTAAATGTTGTTAAATTAAATCTGAAAAATTATATTAATTGAATTGAATTTAATATATCACTTTTTATATAATTATATTTTTGTTCTATTAAATTTTGTTCTATGAATCTATGGCAAATTATTTTCTTACATTAATGTACACATAAAAATTGTAGAATTCTTAATTAAATGATTAAGTTGAGATTGCATATTATATTTTAGGAGAAACATGTTCATTTAATGATCTTAAAATATGAAAATTTATAAAACATGAGTTAGTAAATATTAGACACTTTTGTTTAAGCTTTATAGCAATTACTTGATCAATGTATATATGCACATACATACGAGTTCATTAAGTTATGCATATACATTTTATCTTATTTAGTACTGTCATTAATTTCTTACCTTTAATTGAAAATATTAAATATGCATCTATTTCAATTATTATGTCTTCGTCATCAGATTTAGTTACTTAGTTAATTAATTGGTTTAAGTTGTACATTCGAATGTTGATTATATATATATATTTTTTTTTATTTATGCTCCAAATTGTTATTGTATTTCATGTTAGTTTTTGTTCCTCCGAAAAACTTTTACCTAGAAATTTTTAATTCATACGTAATTTGTAAGTTAACAAAATAGAAGTTTTAAACTTTAAGTATTTACCTAGGTTAAATTATGATTAAGATTCTATTTAATGGTATGTTTCATAATTTATAAGACAATTATTTATTAAAATAATTACCAAAAGTAGTGGGTTTTACAAACAGGAATCTGTTTTTTCCTTATGATTTATCGGATTCGAGATCGAGGACTGAGATTTATCTGAAGAAGAAGAAAACAGAGGAGAAAGAAAAAACGATACAAATTGTTTGTGATTGATCTTACGATACCGATGCCGAGATTTTCCCTTGGAATAACAGCAGATTCGGACTCCTTGTGCTACTGACTAGCCGATGCGTCGATGCGCCGATGCGTGTTGCGAGGGAACCAGATCTCCTGTCCATAAAAAAATCAACCGATCTTTTAATGACACGTGGCATTCAACCCCTTAAATCCATAATTTTGTTTCAACTGTTTTACTTGTTTCTATTTGTTAACAATTCAAATACGGCTACAACTTGCTAAAATGACTGATCTCCCGTACATTCGCAATAACTTTGTACGTGTCACTTCAACCTATTAATTTACTAATGAAAAAATAATATAAGCGCATAATTTATTGACACCCATTTCATACTCCAACTCTTTCTTCTAATTTTTTTTTTGTCATTATACTATGAATAAAAAAACTAAAATAAGTAAAGTCTTGATATATCTCTTTCATCGACTATTTATTGAGTAAAATTATTTAGCACAATATAGTAATTGTAAGTTTTTTTTTCTAGATGTACTATATAACGTCTCATATATAATATAGAGTTAATAAATCTTAGATATATTGTAATACTTATTCAATGACTACCATGGTTCTTAGATTATAATTGAATAATAAAGTATATATATTCTCATTATTTTTATTGAAATGCAAGTATATTCTTTGTGTCAAAACTTTTATTGAAATGCAAGTAGTTTTTTTTTTTTAAACAACTTCAATTCTTATTTTTATTTTTTTTGGTGTGTGGAACTATGAAGCTATGAAGGAACTTGTTAAGCTAGCCTTTTGCTTTTTACATGTACTAAGACTACTATTTAATGACCTTTGGAAAATGCGTTTTTATTCTGATTATTTTATTAGTACTTTAAAACCGAGAATTAAATTTGCAGGTAATCACGATGAAGATTTTGAGAAATAAATAAAGAAGAACACTTGAGTCTAACTTTTAATCATTGGAGTCGAGAAAATATTTGAAAACAATCGAAGAATCTACATTATGTTACTCAGATTTGACAAAATTTGACGGATTAAACAAATTCAAATTATTTCCCAATTTGGTAAACAAGCGGATGACATTGATTTTTAGATGCATGCATTTATATTGTGTTTATACTATATGTATCTCTTTCAATTTAACTTTCTTAATTATTATCCACGACTAATTAATTTTCAAAATTTTACAATGAGTTACATTATTATATTGATTTGGACAAAAAAAGTAGAATAATGACAACTTGCTTTTGATATCGCAAATATAAGGATTAAACCAGTAGCAAAGAAAACATATATGTGCAAAATCATAATATAAAAAATTAAGAAATTGATAACATCCAACGATTTCCACCAATATTGAAAGAATATCTTGTTAAGCATCTAATTCCTCTATTAACTTTTTCCGTATATTATGGTAAAAAGTTAATTATTTGTTTTAATATTTGAATTTCTAAAATGGTTACTTTCTTTAGAAATACAAAACATTAAATAAATTCAATATGAAGATAATATTTAACAATTCATATCGATCATTTAAAACTTTAAACTAGATATTCGAATGTAAGTAAGGCTTTGATCACACTTTGCAAAACATTCCAGGCAGCCTCATTATTATTAGACAAAAACTTAAGTACATTATTTTAGGTATATCTAAGTTTTATTATTGGTATTGTTATTATTATAATATTATCATTTTTGTTGTTCTTATTGTTATAATATTGTTATTACGATATTATCGTTATTATCAGTTAAAAAATAAATCATTACTTTGTTCATTTTCTCCATAGCTATTTACAATTTGCACTTCAATAATATTTTACCAGTAATTGAATAACAAAATGTTAATAATATTTTCTCGTAAAATTTCAAATAACAAAAAATAACTACTAATTCGAACAACATTACTTTTACACCAATCCTTGTACGAGTCCGAACGCTTCCTTACAACCGTAGGATCTGCATTTTTATTTCGAGCTTATTTACACAAGATGTTGACAAATACGATAGAATATATCATCTCCAAGTTTGCTGTAATAGTGTAATACATTTTGCATCGGTGCAATACAACATTACCTATTTATGAAAAAAAATCATGAGATGGATTCATTCCGAATCGGCACTAAAACCAGTCAACCTCACAAATACCACAGAATGATCGCCACAAAGTATCAAATTTGATCCGACACAACGATACATCACGCAAGTAATATACGGCGATTCGTTCCATGCGCGCGCATTAAATGCGAAATTCGACGAATCATCATTCTCTCTGTTGATGTGCCGTACCATCACTCCCGCCTTTAATGGACGAGATGTTTCTCCTGGCGCCTCTTAGTCTCTAACCCAGCAATCATTGCCATCTAACGTCCTATGATTTGACACGTGCTCTCATACAATCGCGATACCTAACGAAGTTGACACTCCCGGCGTAGAAAAGGGAAATTTTTCATAGGAGGTTAAGGACCTAATTTTTTTAAGTCAAATTCTAATTAAAATTAACTTGGTTGTACTATTATTGATACAAAATCAACTTGATTGCACAATTATTTATAACGATCAATGATTGTAACTGATTTGAGTTAAAAAAATTTGTCCATAGCATACTCACTCATTTTTTAATAGATAGGATTAAAGTCATTTCAATAAGATTTTTTTTTTCTCTGATTCACATGCATTTTTGCAGGAGATTTAGCAGATGTGGTCTCACACTTAGGAACGCAAGTAATAATTGTGTCTCTAAAATATGATCAAATTTATTTATGAATTTTTTTTATAAATAATAATAATAATAAATAAAATAAATATATGAAGAAGCAATAAAATAAATAATAAACAAGAGATCAAAGAGAATATAATTTACTTCTAATGTTAATAATAGTAATAGTTCAATAATTAATAATAATAATAATTCAATTAATAACAATAATTAATATTCTACATAAATAATAATGAAATGTACAAGTAATTTTTTGATTTCGTATTTCACGAGAAATATAAATGGTCTATTGACAAGTGTTTGAGTTAGAGGCACTGAGTTTGAGAGGCATGGATTCGAACCCCCATGCTGGCTCATTTTTGTGAATTTTTTGTGAGTTTTTTATGTGAGAAGTTGATATGGGATTTTCATATGACATGCACATTTGAGATCCTATCAGGGGATTGGGGTGCAAGTAATAGTTGCACCTCTGATAAATATTTTCACTTCTAACATCTGAACACATTTACCTCTTTTTTGTACCTATGGTACCATCAATTATTAACAAAATTAAATGACTATCTGAACCAACTAAAATATTGATTTAATCCTACAATAAAAAAGAGTATATTAAGCTCCATAAATAGTACAATTTTTTATCCTATAAGAAAGTCCATAAAAGATAACACATTAACAAAAATAAAATGACTAATATCTTGTCTAAAAAAGATAATTCATGCTATTCCCAATAGAACAAGCTTCATCTTCTTGAGAATCCGTCTCGCGCTAATTACATGCGTTAATAAAATATCAAACATTAACAATTTGGGACAATTGTTGTTTTGACCCAAGAAAATGGTAGTATTACCTTCATTGTTGGGGATACAATGCATGTGCGACTGTTGTGTCATAGTTGTTTGCATCGCCTACAAGTATATGTTTGTCGATATTTATTCTCTTCATCCATTTCATTTTGAATCCTTATAAGCTCTTCTTAACAACATACCTTGTCGGGTCTGGACTAGTTTGGGTCGCAGGATTTTAGGTCATTTGTCAGAATTGCTAGAGGGCTCAAATTCGAGTGTCCATGTTGCCAACAATTCATTAACACGATAAAAGAAGCTACATATTTGTTACTACTTATGCCTCATTGCGCACAACATGTTAATATATGAGAACAAGGGATACCTATTAGTTGTGATTTTAAACAAGTGCATTTAACTCTGGGCACTTCTAATCGAACTGTGTGTATTTTATTTCCCTTAATCTTGTTGCTCACAAATTATGACTCGTTTGAACCTCATATTACCGCTCGTTTCGGTACGCTCTGGTCGTATGTGTATTTCTCCTTAATCTTCTCACCTCCAAGAGGACTTTGGATTTTGGAGGAGAAAAGGAATCCTTGTTCAACCACTTTTCAACTTTTGTCCGTCTCTCAGCAAAATATTTTACCGACTTGTAGAATGTTATTTCAACAAGCAATGTTACGGGTAACTCACGTGCTTCTTGAAAACATTATTAAGGGACTCCGGTCAATTTTTCGTCATCATTCTCAATATACGACATCCCTCGTTGAATGAAAGAGCTCATAATTTATATCGCTGTGGATTGTTCCTATCGATATCGTTAGGATCCCTATCGATATTCTCAACCCATGTTGTCCCATGGGAGCATTTTTCGCGAAGACGACCGAGCCTAATGAGGAACTTACTCTTTTGAGTTTGTTTCATTGCTTGCCTCAAAATCAATATTATTTTTTTGTCTGTGAGTTCTTTTGTGAAGTTTTGACCTCACTAAAGTAGCGATGACCCATTCGGAAATAGCACACATAATCACATTCTCGTGTAATTTCTTAACTATATGACCAAAATCTAATTCATCTCATCCATATAGTATTTGGTACGGTGATTTTCATCGATAAAGCCACGAAGGAACTGTGGTGACTATCGCCTAAGTCCGGTGCTTGTATGACTGGTGGACCGAATTGTTTAAGAAAGATGAAAAGAAAGACTGAAAAGTTAAAAGTAATATGTAGATTCACAGTCACATGTAATCAAGATGATCACACTTGTCCATGTGAGAGATTGTTGGAATTGAGACGTCAATTCAAATAAATAAAGTTTGAACTACGTGTTATATGATTACTACGTGTCACATACTGTCACCTAATATTATGAGGGGTAATATATGGATATGCCAAATAAAGTGATTAACTGATATACAGTCACATTATATGTATTTTGCTAAGATTTTTGGCACGAATGCATAAAGAACTGAGGTAAATTAATTATAATTATTAATGGACCAATTATGAATAATTATACTATATATTGATGTTAGTGTAAAGTCAGAAATATTGTTTGGCCAAATCCAACACAAATTGGATCAAATCCCAAGCAAAACAACACAAACGCAAGTCTATTGCGGCGGCAATGGATAGGACAGACTTGGCAACAAATCTACTGAATTTTTAGCAAATTAATTGCGGCCGCAATAGCCCTTATTGCGGCTGCAAGAGACCTATTCCAAGGCAATTTTTGGCTACCTAAATTTGTTGTTATCTTTTCTGGTTAAATAATATAATTATCATACCAAATTCTTAGGATTATTCACAAAAGTGAATATTATAATTTGAAAAAGAATTGGAGGGAATATAATTTCAAATATTTGATGAATATTTGATAATTAATTCGGCATCTTTACACGATACACTAACGTGTCTATAAATAGTCCTGGGTCAGCACCTATTTACAACGGTTGGTTGAAAAGTCATTTCTCGATTATCAACATAAGGCACATGTGTTGTGCATAGCCTCACTTCTCACTCCATTTAAAAGAGAAATACTCCATTGTTCCGTTCGTGGCAGTGGAGAAATGATAGACACCGGGATAAAACAAACGGGTCGTTTACGCCCAACGAGACGCTTCCGCACTTCCACCGCAAGAAGGGCTCCATTGAAATGATGATTGTACAAGGGAGACCGTAGGAGTGGAAGGTAAGTAATTCGCTTCCGCTCTTTCATTTATTTCACTCACGTCGCAACTATTTCATTTAAATTGATTGCTTGCAAACTGTGTTAGATTAGGGAGCAGTTTTCTTGTATTGATACCCTAATTGAATTGCACCAATTGATTTACATACAACATCATTTGGTTCATAACAATTCGTACGAAATGATTCATCGGACATTCTATTGGCTATTAGCTTAACATATTAGTTTGAGGATTTGTAAGCTCGACTACCACTCGCACAATCATGATTTAGAGTTTCATGAGCTCGACTACCACTCGCACAACCTTAGTTTAGGGTTTCATATGCTCGACTACATCGTACAACCTTGATTTGTTGTATTTCAAAGAGCTTTCGGTTCTACATATAATTCAATTATTGTAAAGGTACCGGTTGGACCGAATGGTTAACTACAAGTCTCCAAGTATAGTTACTGAAAAGTTGTAACTCGGCATAAAACATTATCGGAGGAGTGAGTTGTAATCTGACATTGAACCTCGCTGATATCTCTAAACCATGTGTTGAACTCGAAATTCCCATCCACCGATAGATCTCTATCTCCAATTCACCGAGTGATATGTTGTCATGCACCGTAAAACTACTGGTAACGTTTTGGAGTAATGAACACTATGTGGGCCATTTTCAATAGATCTTTCGGTGTAAAAACTAACAATAAAAATTGTGTGGGTTAGGTTTTGGAGGAGAAATATGAAAAAAAAATAGGGTTTGTGGAGAGGAAGGAGATTTTTTTTGGAAGAAGGGATAAGAAGAGGGTTATGTTTGGAGAGAGACGAAAATGAAGTGGGTGCCAGTTAGTATATATATTATTCGAAGAAATAAGGGTGCAAGTATTACATGTGCATCCAGATTATTCAAATGCGTGAGCTCTCTGGACGAAAAAACACCAATTGTACACATGAGTGGCGTAAGTACTGCTTGCGCCCCTAAGCAGTAGGGTACAACTACACTCCTCACCTGCAAAACCTGCGCAAAATGCAAAAATCAGAGGAAATTAGAATCTTCTAGGGGCGCAAATATTCTTGCATTCCCATGATAAATGAAAAAATGGACGAACAAGGAAATTCAAACCCATGCCAGATAGACCTACTTTGTACGCGTGGGAACGCGTGGTCGAGCATGGTATTTTGACCAGTATTTACGTATTTTTAATTTTACTCGGTGTGAAAGCATGCAAGTTTGTAGTAATTCCTTTCTGTTGATCTTAATTGCAGGTACAAGAGACTGGAGAAGAAACGAGCGTCGAATTGGAGCCCTAGACGTCGTGACGCTCAAAATGGACCAAAGAAGACCATTCTTGTGAACGCAAGGATTCTCTCGCGTTCGCAAGACTTCCCTGGACCAATCCAGATAACTCATGGGAATTCTTTAAGGACGCAAGGGACTCTTTGTGGACGCAAAGATGTCCCTCTCCAGAACCAGAGAACTCAAAGCCAAAAGCTTTGCGGATGCAAAGAATTCTTTGCATCCGCAAATCTTTTGAACCAACTTCCAGAGAACCACAGTCAAATCTTTGCGGACGCAAAGATTTGGCGCTTTTTCAAAATTATGAGGTTCAAAAGAGGAAGTAGGGGAGAATTGTTTCCTATCTTGTCATTTCTTCTTTCCCAATCATCCTCTCTTGTCTCTAGGCGACTTTGAAGGTGAAAGAAGAGATCTAGGGCTTGTGCAAGGGTGAGAAGACGAAGTCTTCGATCTAGAATCGGTTTAGGGGTTTTATTGACTCTCTTTATCTCTTTCTTTACAATTCAATGTCTCTTGTATTTTCTTTGACATTTGCATCCGTCATGAGGGGCTAAACACCTCTCTAGGGAAAGGGTTACCAAGAAACTTGCTTACTAGCAAAAGATGTTTTGAATTGTTGTTGTGAGAATTGATTTTCCTTGTTTAAATTTGGTTTTGCTTTGAATTTGAGTTGATTGATTGAGAATTAGTTAATTTGAATCTCGATCTAGAAAAATCACTAGTCTACTCTCATATCCGAGAGGGACTTGAGTAGATCTAGGGGTAATTAGATCAAAACTTGAATTGCTTGCCTTATTGCGTAATTGCCCGGGTAGCATAACTCTAGAATGTCTAATCGCAGATTAATACAACCTCTAACATAATTCGGAGCACGACTAATCATCGGCTCAAGATGGTGTTAGACACGATATCGAAAAGAGAAATCACCATTTCGATACCGACTATTGCATATCTGAGTCCATTTACCAACAACTTGAACCAACATTCGTTTGACTAGGCGAGAAAGTCGATCGGTCCTAAACCCTATGTCTTAGTTCATTGATAAAGCGTTATTTAGTTATTATCTAACTTGTACTTTAATTGATTACCAAACTCAACACCCACCATTCTCTTTATTAGCTTGGAGTTAATATCGATCTGATTTATTTGGAGATCGACTTGTCCCTGAGTTCGATACCCAAATTTGTACCAACGACAATCGTTCACTTGCGATAACATACGGTATTTGGATTTTAAAACTTTAAGTAATAATTGTTTAAAATACCGCATCAATGCTCTCTCTCAAACCAAACGCCTCTAACCAAATCCCCTGCCATTAAACCATTTTGTATTTCTCGTAAAGTTTGAGACAAATATTTTACTTGTATATGTCCTAAACATCTTCCTATATTTTCAATATTATTACTATTTATTTGTTTTCAATAGTTTTTAATAAAGTTCTAAATTTCTTAGTCTTTATATATTATTAGTATTAATTTTTTTAATAATTATTAACAAATATATTAATATTATCATTATTATTATAATCCCTGCTATTTTATATTAAAATTCTTTTTACTAATTTTATTCATATTAAAAATTTGAATTTAATATTACTATTTATTTATTTATTTCTTTTACTTCTATTGTTAACATATTTTATTACTAATATTCGATAATAATCTTGTTAATATTATCATCACTATTACAATCATAAATATTAATAATTACTATTATTACTATTATTCATATTACAATATTTTTATTATTTTGTGCCTCTAATGTATCTGGTCCTCATTTCTGAAAAAGCACAGCAAAGGTATCTAGAAATTAGAGAAATAACGAAATCTAATTAGGAGCACACGTAATACTTGCTTCTTAACTCTCCATAAAAAATTTAGAGTCATTTTGACTCTTTGTTGAAATTTTTCGATGTTTTATCCTTTATGAAAATTTTCCTTAAAAACGAGGAGTGAGACCTGGTTCCTTTCCTCTCCATTTGGTTTATCCGGAGAAAGGGTTAGAATAACAACAGCCGTGTGATTTTGTTCTAATGGCGTAATGGGGAATGCTACAGATTCAAGTAATGGTGATGCTGTTTTTAATCAGTACTACCCTCCTAAATATTATTTATTGTGTAATAGGCACCACTCCAGTACTCCACTAGTATAATTAAATTAAAGTGTTTTTTTTCCCAATTGGCAGTGACAATTGAAGACCGGTCTAAGTCTGGAATTAAATAGTCCGTACAAATTATACACGCAATCCCAATTTTTGTGGGTTTCTCTTTCCATTCTAAACTTTGCAAATCATGACATGAGTACATGGCTACTTGTATTAGCATCTAGGTAGCATCCGGCTAAATATGTTGTCTGAGATGGGTTGATTTGGCTCACATAAAAAAATGACGTGCTTGTCTATTAATTTATCATACAAATTATATATTTAATCCCTTCAATTGAGAATTTAAATATTTATTGTTCATAATTATGTGCATTTCTTAAATATAAAACATGGAATAGCATATTTTCAAGTTAAAAAATTTATTGTTCTAGATCATAAGTTTGCAGCGGATGAGTAGTGACATTGTCGCTATCGCTAAGATATGAATTCAGTCGCATCAATTCGGCACTAATAATGAATGTCTGACCTTGCCTTTAATATAGAAAGGTTTTTGATGAAAAAGGCAAAATTTTGAGTACTCTAACAGATTAGTACATTGAATACTATAGTCCATCTGGGTGTTTAATTTTTCAAAATTGATGAAAAGTGATTTTTTGAAAAATACATCAAATAACTTTTTACCAATCTCGATAAATTGAAACATGCCAAATAAGCTCGAGTATCTAATATACTTATCTTTTAGAGCATGAAATTTTTTGCCAAAAAAATCATTGTTTTATATTATATTTAACATCAGGGAGAATTCATCTTTTATTTTCAAACTTAAGCAAAGAAAATTTAATTGATCCTTAAAATTTCGTTTCGACTAATTTGACCCTTCAAATTTATAAAAGAACTAATGTATATCTTAAAAAATCAAATCCTAAACATTATTTGCAAATAAAAAGTAAGGACCAAACTTGATGCTAATGAAATTCTTTACAAATGTTTGAGGATCAAAAGATGAAAAAAATACTTTTTAAAAAAGAAACGGCAAAAATTTGGGTGTTTTAAAAGATGAATATACTATACTTTAGTTCATCTTACTGTTCAATTCATCAAAATTGATGAAACAAATTCCTTGAAAAATACAATAAAAATTAAAATAAATCACTTTTAACCAATCTCAAATAATTAAACGGTGAACTAGAATATTGATTGTATTCATGTTTTGAAAGACTCATATAAAATCCAATTTTGAACTTGATAAGTGATAACCACCGGTCAGTGCCACATTCTTCTACAGTTCCCTATGCCTATCTTAATACAAAGCAACTCGACAGCTCAGCAATTCACCAATCTACTATCACACGTATGTCATATGTGAAAGTTGAAAGTTGAAAGAAAGATATTCCATTTTGTAAGATCTTTTCATGAACAATAATAAATTCCTTTGAGCCAATAAAAATTTGACACAATAGGAACTAGCTGTGACTGACACTGGCAAAACTGCAAAAGAGATCTCTTAAGACAGACAGACGTACCAATTACCAAATACTTGTAAATAATTAATTATGCAATGGAATAAAAGTTTATCCGGATAATGTGGGGCCATGTTCCAAACTACATTATGCATTGTCTAATCTCTTCTTGTTATAAGCACATGAAAGATTTGATAAAACAGAGATAAGGAATCTCCAACTCAGTGGGGCACAATATTTGTATTACAAGTTTACAATTGGATGCAAGTAGGTATATGTCATAAGTCCTCAGTTTTCGGTTCGATTTCTGTAAAATTTCTGTTAGATTCGGTTTTGATTCGATTCTTAGTAAGATTTTTAAAAGGTCGGGTCTTATAAAGGCCGAGTCTTAGATGGGCCGGATCTATTTCTTTAGAACAAAGCCTTTATTATCCGACTCATATTAAGTCCTCTTTAAATCCGACTCTTTCGTAGTCTCTCTAGGTCCGATCCTTGTAAAGCCCGACCCGACCATTTAGACTTTCACTATATGCAAGTAACTCAAATATAAAATAAAATACTATGGCAATATGGCATGACTATGTTTCTTCACAAGCGGCATATAATTTCACACCACTTATCATTTTTTAGAAAAATAAATTTCACGATGTTAATTTATTATTATGGTACATTATTGGTAACATTTTTTTTTTGGAGATCCAAGATTTAGTGTCAACTAAACAAGATTTGCAAAGCTTTACTCCTAAAAAAAAGATTTATTAATTGTGCATGCTCGAATAATTAAGGGTCAACTAACAACAATGCCGAATTATTTGTGTGTTTAAAAGGAAAGAATTTTAAAAAACATAATTTGACGGAGTCTTCCTTAATTTTGTTAAAATTATGTGTCAAAATCAATGATCATAAGTTCATGACCAAACAAATATATCAAAAAAAAAAAAAAGTTGCACTCCGGACACATGCAAATAAAAAATACTACTGTGATATCATTCAAAGAAGAATAAATTTAATTTAAAAGGTATATCATATATTTTTCTGACCAAATTAAATAGCCCAACATTTGGCGTGATTCGGATACAGTTAAATAAAGTGTAAAAAAAGATTTACTATATTAAATGCAATGGATGAAGCACAATATAACAGCAAAAATCCGTCTTGGAAATTTCAAATTGAACAAAATAAAGTACAAAAATCGTCAAGGGCACTTTTCCAAAAAAAAATCATGACATGGATAAAATAACAATGCACAGAATTCAAGATATTGACATGACAAATCCACAATCGATGCAACAATCTTTGATATAATTTGTTTTTCTAAATGCGTGATAATATCAAGTTATGAACCGTATTAGAAAAAGCACCGTTTAGTTGTAAAAAAGGACGCATATAGAAAATAAATAAAGAATCTACACGTATCAGATATAATTTTATTTTTCTTTCTACAATAAAAATACCAAAGATCGAATACTATAACTTCTGTTTTTGGATTAGTTGGCGCAAGGTTAGAGGTGCCAATAACGAAACAGAGAGCTGATACGTAGATATCACAATTGATATAGACTATGAATGTATATGTTATTATGAATTTTCTTTAAGTTTTTATCTACATTATTTGAATTATTATTATTATGCATGTTATTTTTTGTACTGAAATAGTTATGTATGTTATTTAAGTTATTATGCATATTATTATTTTTATTGAAATAGTTATGAACTTTATTTGAGTTACTATGCGTGTTATTTTGTTAACATGCGTAATTACTTTTTCAATATAAAATAATATGTCTAATAACTCAAACAATGTGCATAATAGCTCAAACAATACTCATAATAACATGCGTATCATTAATCGATATCTATTGTGGTATCTACATAACACTTTCAATTGAAATATTATGGCAAAAACTTGGGTAGTGCAAAAGATAGTTACACGATACTCTAGCCCATCAAGATCGTTCAATTCATTGAGATTGATGAAAAGTAATTCCTTGAAAAACACAACAAAGTTGAAGTGAATCATTCTTTTGCAGTTAAATATCTCCACCAATCATTCGTCCAGATGGGTTAGAGTATTCAGGGTACATATCTTTTGAAGTACTCAAGTTTTTGTCAACTATTATATTATTTTTAAAATATGATAAAATTTTGGATACATCAAAGAACAATAGATATTTCGAGTCACTCTGGACCGTTAAATACATCAAGATTCGCGCTATAAATTAAGATCGAACAATCCTTAATAACTCTGAGTACCAAGTGTACCTATCTTTAACGTACCTAAATTTTCCCTTAAAATAAATATGAAGTAATTTCCAGTTAAAAAAGAACTTCTAAATTTTCAAATATGTAAGAAGGGAATGTAATCAGCCGCTTACATTTCTCTATTTTTTCTATTATTCATTCGATCGGGATCCTTTAAATTCTAATAGTTCCCATACAGATTGGCAAATTTAGGTTATTTTTAGCTTAGGCACAATAATAAATTAATATTTTAAGTATAATATTAAATATTCATGCAATTTTAAAATTATTGGTAATAAATAATATATATTTAAATGAATAAATATAATATATAATACTAAAGTACATAAGTGAATGTGTGGCACAATGATTCTCTCCTTTAAAGCCTTTCCTAAAGGTTTGGGGTTTCAATTCTCTTATATTTCGTTTTGGAAAAATATATGATGCTCCTTGTCTTGCCTCCTACAGTGCCCCCACTGTCTGTGTTGGTGGGTCTCACCCATGTGGTGGGTCCCACGTCTATAGGTGTGGGGGCACTGTGGGAAACAAAGTTGGGAGCTTTATAGCAAGGTCCTTTCGTTTTTATTCCTACAGTTTTCGCTAACGTCACTTGTCCATTCAAACCAATCAGCGATCTGAATTACCGAGTGAGAAAAACAAAATCTGATTCTCTACCTGGAGAAGGAACACAATCTAAGGGCCCGTTCGGATGACAAGGACAAATGGGATGGAAAATGATATTTGTATACAAAAGTTACTGTTTCAGTGAGAGAAAAAAAATCAAGTCTGAGTGAATTTTTATTTTCCCATATTGATGGGCAGCAACCGAACTAGACCTAATAGTCTAACCCAAGATAGTTACTCAGGCACCGTTTAAAAGAATTAAGTTTTTAAGTTCAGACACCATGTTTGGATCTTAATTTTCAAAAAACAAATCAAAAGCACTTGTCTGAATTTGTCTTTATTTTAATTCGCCCCGCTCATATATCATAGAAATAACTCCTACATTTTATCTTGTTAGATTGTTAGAACAAATGATCAAATAGAACGAGTAAAATAATGACTCTATTTACAGTAGATATGTATGAAGGACGCAATTTAAAACACAAATTCAAATTCCATTATCATGTTCACTAATATTTTTTCTCCTTATTTAGATATAATTTTTTTTTATAAAAACCTTACAAACACCGGTCGAATCATTACTTGACAGGTCATCAAAGGTACCAATTAGTTTATTGATCTCCTCTCCTCTGTGCTTTGCATTTATCATGATCAGATTTCATTCTGCTTTTGATTGTGTAATTTAATAGCCTACTGGATCTTTGAACAATAATAAATAAAAAATTATTCTGATAAGCACATGTATCACTTACACTGTACATAACTCCCAGTAGAAAGTGCGACAGCAAAAACAAACCACTAATCAACAACCAAAAAGGCAACATTTGTTATCAATGAATGCCATAGAATCGTATTATACAGAGAGTATCTGCTCTGTAATCTACCATTAAACCAACACAGACATGAAAAGAAGCAACCTTCTAAATTCTGATTTGAATGATACACCAGCTGCCTAAGAGCTTATAATTAAAAAAAAAAATGATACAACATCTCCGATCCTCTGTGGCAGAAGAGTATGTGCTTGGTGTGGCGAGTTTCCGACATCAATAGCCATAGTAAGTTAGTAGCAAATGAATAATTTAGGAAAAAAAAGTTGTGAGTTGTACAATACATGATTCCAGTTAATATTATTATAGTTTGGGTCTTTGAGACAAGTTGTTTTTGTATAAAATAAATAAATAATATCAAAATTATGAAAATATTTAAAAAGGACTAAACTATTTTTGTAAAAGAAATTTATTTGCGGATGGTGTGCAACTTCTTATATTTTTTTAATTATTTCCGAATGGCCCGTTTATTTGTGATTTCCTACTTCAGATAATAAAATTGTAAATATCATAATCATGCTTGTGATCACAACTCGTTATTTGAAATTATTAGGGAAGTATGATTTTTTCATTAGAGTATGACACTTATAATCTGAGAATAGTTTGTTTTTTTGACTTGTGAACTATACAACTTGATTCAATCAAAGCTCGTGAATTTTGTTTTGGTTCAATTATGTTTCTGAACTATTGATTTTGGTCCGTACAGTCCCCTAAACTTTTTATTTGTTCAAATTTTTTTGATTCATTGCCCGTAGGCTTACAACACACACCCACAAATAAATTAGAAAACAAACTTGAAAATCCTCCTTAAAATTGCCTCTGCCGAGGCTTCAACCTCAGACCTCCCCCACAGAGTTCTTGTGTCTTACCACTACACTAGATAGGGCTTGACTATTTGTTCAAATTACTCCTGAACTGTTGAATTTAATTAAATTTTTTCCTTGACTTTTCTAAAGCATATCGAAACAAAAATAATAATTTAGGAGGTAAATGAACTAAACCCAATAATTTAGAGAACAATTTGAACAAAAACAAAGTTCAGGAAATAATTCGAACCAAAATCAATAGTATATGAACTTGATTGAGCAAAAACAAAGTTCAAGATCCGATTGAACCAAATGGTATAGTTGAAGGGTCAAAAATAGACTTTTCTCTATAATTAAATATCTATATATTGATAGTTGTGTAAATCAAATAATATTCTCGTAAAATTTTCAATTATATGCTATATAATTATCATGACATTCAAACTATTGAACTTGATTTGCTTCATATTTTTTTTAGATTTTAACATTCTAGTACCTCACAACATCGCCATGCTATTGATGTTGCTTGAAGGGATATAAATGTATTATCACAAATTAAAAAAATGCCATTGTCACACAAAAAAAGCAGATATAAATGTATCTAGCATTTAGTGCTAATGAAGGGATCTCAAAGTTCAGATATATGTACTTGATTAAGGTTGATTCGCAAATAATAAAATAAAATCCAAAGTGAATTATTTGTAACAATTACAGTTAAAATTCTTTTGATTGACAAAGGTGTACACAATGTATTCTCAATTTAATTCTCTGGATCTTACAATTTAATTACGAATTCAATTTTTTTCTCAAAACAAAAAAAATACATTACACACTCAATAATCAATATAGATATTGAAATTTCCAGGAGAGCTAATGCTTCATTAAGGAAAAATATAAAAGTTGTATAGTTTCTTGATTGGGACTAGCAAGCAAATCTAAACATTAATTTGGTTCACAAAATATCCGAATTGATTCCATGAGATGCATACTTGCATTAGAAGTTCAGAACCGTTGATTGAATGAGACAATGAGTCGACTGGCGTTTTGGCACCGTTGGATTTCGCTCCGAATAATTCCTCAGGATTCTCTTGGCCGATGTGAATCATGTGATCCAATGTCAATAGACTATAAGATATGGATTAGGAAGATATTTTGTCTGTGCACCTGGAGCATACTTCACCAAACACCGTCAAGGATATCTGGATAAGGCTATATTTTATTTATGTGATACACCATGCAACAAAAAAAAAAATAAAAGAATAGAAAGAAAGATAAGTGGTGACGTATTTTGTTTGACCACGTAATATATTAAGAAAAAATAAATAAAACAAATATTGCTTCTAACGAGAGGTAGTATACTGTATAGTGTATATAATAACTCAGTTAAATGTATATAATAACATTGATATCAATAATCGTATCGATATTAATATTTACAAAATATTATTCAAAAAATAGAAAGAAGAGTGATGACGTATTTTGTTCGACCACGTAATATATTAAGAAAAAAAATAAAAAAACATTGCTTCTAATGAGAGGTAGTGTGTACTTTATAGTGTATACTAGTCTCCTTAGAAGAGTAAGAAAATTACCTACGGGTTTCCAATCAAAAAAAAAGAAGAGTAAGAAAATAAATAAATAATAACGGAGAAAAAAATATAAGAAAGAAATCAGAGAAGAAGGTAGGTAGTGCCTTCAGAGGAGCAATTATTTTGGTCGTATACGCTTCTTTATGGCGAAATCAACACAAACATGCGTGATGCAGGTCATGTTTCTTGTTTATGAGGCAAGAGAATTAGGGTTGCAAAACGAGTCCACTTGGCTATAGCTTGAACTTTGGAATGAAGATTATATTCTACTATTTGAATTAGTGATTTTAACTTTAAAATTGTAAATATTGTGATTATATTTTGTGATGTATCATACCCTCACTCGGTGTGTGTGTGTGTATATATATATATATATATATATAGAGCATGGCTAAAATAATATGCATAGTATACCACATAACGTACTATGCATATAGATATAGGTCAATAAATTGAGATTTAAGTTGCTCAATAAATTCTTCATATGAAAATATTGTAGGAAAACAAATTTCGTGATTTTTAGAGCTTTCTTGTTATTTTTTAAATATTTTTTAAAAACAGTCCAGATTTAATACTACAAAAGTGTCATTTCTGTACTGTTTTTAAAAAATATTTAAAAAATAGCAAGAAAACTCTAAATATCACGAAATTTGATTTCCTACAAGATTTTGATATGAAGAATTTATTGAGCAACTTAAATATCAATTTAATGACCAAATTAAATACAAATGACCCCTTAGTACGTTATATGATGTACTATGCATATTATTTTAGCCATGCTCACATATATATATATTAGAGATAATTTATCACGTGCATTAAAAATCGAAGAAATTCTGTAAATGTCATTCGAGAATATTTTCTTCTTTATTTATCTTTATGAAACGCATGTAACTTTCTTATTTGACATTACTTTTTTAAAAGATAAAATTATCCATCTTCTTCTTCTTCATGACTTTTTTCTCATGCTCTTCTTTCTTTCCATAGCACAACCCTCGCCGCCTCACCGAAGTTCTTCATGTCCTGTAACACCACCTTCTCTGACCTACTTTACCATCCTCCGACTATCTTCATTGGTATCAACTCCACCATGCCTCATCTCGCCTCCACTCCTCCGACTATCGTGAAGGGGATTGTGAAGGGGATGGGAGAGGCGGTGGCCATGCGTGTATCTCTTGGCGCATGGTAATTGTCGGAGTGGGATTATGGTGCGTGTTCCGACGATGGTGGTCGGAATTAACAGCTATGAAGAGGAAGAAGGACAATTTTATATTTTAAAAAAGTGGCAAATAAGAAAGCTATCTGCGTTTCTGAGTGGCAAATAAGAAAGAAAGCAGTTTTGAAGGAACTTTTGGAATTTTTCGAGTTTTGGGTGGCACAAAAAAATCTCTTAATTTTATGCACAATACAAAAGTTTTGTTTTGAATTTCTGTATTTGAAAATGATATTTAACCCCAATAAATTATAAATATTGTCCCACTATTGATCCTATTGTAAGTGATTAGCAAATTTAATACGTTTATTGTGTTGATATTAATATTTAGTATGGTGTTTGACTCTCGTTCAAAAATTAACCAGCTCCATCTACGGCGAGACATATTTGTGCAATTACTTTTGGTTGAAAATATATTTTTATATTTTTAATTAAAAAACATAGTTTTATAGCCTTATAGGTATATTTAAAAGTTCAAGAAATAATTTGGTGCAAATACAATTTAGGTACGAGCTTATTCAAGGACCGAAGTTTTCATGCAGAAATTTGACAACCAAAAGGTGAATTTTTCAAGATAAAATTAGAATTAAAATCTAAAATGTCACTCATAGTATGTACATAACATTAAAAAAAATGAAAATAAACTATTGCAGTCCTTTTACCTTTTATGAAATACCAAATATTATTAGTACAAATTTGATGGTCTTTTTTTGTTGCATTGATCGCTAATTTTCAAATTACAAAAGGTAGCAAACGAGTTGGAGCATGTGCTAAGTTCATGTATATATATTTTCTATTTAAAATTTTGTTGGGTTTGATCTTAACATATATAGTTAAAAAATAAATTCATTTAATCAAAACCATCCTATTTTATCCAAAAATCGGTGTTTAAAGTAAAATTTAGTTTGAAAAATATAAACTACACGCCTCGCCTGAATTTAAAATACAAATAAATTATAATCGATGATTGTCTTTACCAAATATATAATCAAATTAATTTTGCAACAATAGTGCAATCAATCCTAATTGCATAGTGCCAACTCACACGCTTTGTATTCATCTTTAAACTCTGAATCTAACATTTTATATGGAAGCTGATAGACATATATGCTTCATTGATATGCAATCGGTACGTGCGTCAACGTGCATCGTTATACATATCAAACGCGTTGTTATGCATGTTATTCGAGTTCAGTTGCATGCTATTTTGTACTGAAAAAATAAATATGCATGTTAAGCAATTTGTTATGCATGTTATGCGTAACATGCATAACAAAACGTTTGACATGCATAACAAAACATTTAACGTGCATAATTATTTATTTGGCATGAAATAATATGAAATCGAACTCGAATAACAACCATACAAATATTGAAATTCCTGAAGCAAATCACAACCATACAAATTAAAGCAGCGGCTGCAATTTAGTCGATGGCATGCGGTGACATATGACATTAGGTCGGGATCCTTCATTTTTAGGCTCTGTATCTAACATTCAAACAATATCCAAACAAGCAGTGTTGCTACAGGATTCGTAACAGAGGCCTGAGCAACAGAGCATCTGCGCCTATAGTCATTACTGCTTTCCCACTTTGTAATTGGCAAAGGAGGCCGGATAGTCTCTCTTTGTCTCTCTATATAAAGGCCCAAAAGGGATTCCTATCTAGGTAACTTGTGTTCTCTTCCGACAAAACCCGGATTCTAATCAACAAAAATATCAGAAAAGTAGAAAAATAGAAGAAAAAAAAAACCAGTAAAAAGGGGTGAAGAAAGAGAGGAAATGGAGGCAAAGCAAATTTGCATCGAAGAGAAGAAGATATCGAGGTTTCAGAGGATTTGCGTGTATTGTGGAAGTGCAAAAGGTCGTAAGGCGAGTTACCAAGAAGCTGCAATCGAGCTTGGCAAAGAACTGGTAATGCTTTAACCATGATCTTTTTAGCGTTTCTAAATGTACTTTCCTTTTCTTCGATGCATGTTGATTTGAATTTTCTTATCCAATGTCAGGATTAGATTATTATTTCGTTGCTGAAATTGGTGATGTTTTCGTACCATTATTGTTCTTGTTTTTGCCCCAAAACAGACTTGATTTCAGCATAATATAATCGTTTAGCGAATTGCTGTTTTTAGGGATTTTAATGATTTTGATCTCGAGATGAGATAAAATGGATGTTTTCTCAATTTAATTTCGCACTCCATTTTCGATGCAAGGTTTCCTAACGAAGTGCAAAAGGTACCATTTGTTGATTGAAATGCGAAACTAGTTTGTCCGTGCAAAGTTTGTTTCTAATTCGACGCTAACTGTAAATTTCGATGATATTTTGCATTCTTTTTTTGTCCTTTTGCATGGAAACTAAAATTTGGAGGTAATTTTGGGCTCTTTTTGTTGCTTGTGTGGATTGCTTAGCTGTATCCTGACCTACCTGGCAATGAAGCAGCTTTCCTGCATGACCACAGGATTTTAAAAACCAACTAACAAACGCCAACAAATCCTTTTCTCGGTGCAAACTATGCAAAAATACACTGGACTTCATTTATTTATGTCTGAGACCCCCAAAAGATGGTTCCCTTGCATTCCTTTCTTGATGCAAAACCGTGCTATGTGGTATCATGACACATTGCCACGCCTTTTTTCTCTGTGCTGACCATATTTTCTCATCAAACAACTAATTTGCTTTGTTTCCTTACTCTTTGCACTCTAAATATGCTACTTTTAATGCATTATAATTAAGCTCATTTGGATACTATCAAACTGTTATTCATATAAATGCAACCCCTCCCCCTTAGATTTTCACCAAAATATTTCCTCTGTCACAATTAATTTGATAAATAGGATAGTTATATAAGGTATACTGGTTTAGTTTTTAGTTTTTCTGTTGTGATAAGTAGTTTAGATACTGTTAGTAGGTTTTTCTGGCTGATAATGATCATTTTCCATTTCAGAAAATCATTAGTTGGATTTCTCCTGTATGACCTATTGCTCTTATATTTCAATGAAATAGGTGGACTTTTCCCACTTTTAGGTAAAAGAAAATGTAAATACTAAAATTTGGCAACAGAGATGAAAAACTGACAGTTAAAAATCTGCTTTCATTCCGTGGCAATCATACTTCCATCCTATTTATCAAATTAATTGTGACAGGTTATAACATTTTCTATCCCTGGAACCCACCAAAAAAGTTGTTCCCAGGAGTATTAGGAAAGTGGAAAGCAAGATGGTTGTTTAACATAAAGTTCTATTTCTTTTGTGGTGTAGGTGGAGAGAGGAATAGACCTGGTGTATGGAGGGGGCAGCATTGGTTTAATGGGCCTTGTTTCCCATGCAGTGCATGATGGTGGTCGCCATGTCATTGGGTAGCTCCCATTTACCCTCTCTCTCTCTCTTGAAACTCTTGGCAGAAGCTGCCTAGATTGAACATCTTATTAACATCATCATCAAAATTTACATCAAGAGTATGTTTGTAGCTGTCCATTACTCACATCCATTTGGCACTGCATCTCTCTCTCTCTCTCTTGAATTGTTTTGTTGATTTTTTTAGTTTTATCATGCTTCTTGTACAAAAATGGCAACCTCTGTTTGAGAGTGAAAAGTTTTCTTGAATGGGATATATGTGTGATTATTAATGCACTTATATCTCCACCTTTTGTGTTAAGGGAATTGCTCCAAAGTAGTAGCCTGTTTGTACACTATAAAAAGTGTGACTAAACTGGAGTGTTACACAGTTGCAGTATTTGGTTAAGGTAGACGGAATAAATTTCATGGCCACTTTTTCCTTACCTTTCTTGTTGTTTGCCAATCTCTTTCAATTTGCAGCCACCCAAATATGTTATCTGAATGAATGAAGTTGTATATTCAGTATGGAGGTTAGGTGATTGTTTGAATAACATATGAATTGTATAGCCTCAGATGTTCACTTTGTGAAACATTAAATAGATCATGGTTTCTCTATATGACCAGTCCAGTATCATTTCCTTTCTTTCAGACCTTTAAATACTAGCCTCATTGTGCCTTCTTATTTATCGCTTTTTAATTGCAGGATAATTCCAAAATCCTTGATGCCTAGAGAGGTCAGTGACTTTTCTTGCATATTTACTTTTTAGTTTTTTGTGTAAATGTATATATTAGCACATGCATATGATTTTGTCAAGTACAGTATCTTAAATAATAACATAATTCCCTCTATTTTAATATAAAAGTAATGACTCGATCCTCTAATTGAACTATCATTGGTTCGACAGTTAAAATAAAATCTGCAGTTTATTATTTAGCCTAAAGTCCTAAGCTAACCTCTGATTTTCTCTATTGAACATCATTCACAACAAATGGTTTGGTGTCCATTTCAATAGAATGAATGGACCCCTCCGTTGGATTTCTATACAACAAAAAAATAGCCTCTTTTACACTGCACAGTTGCACCCCAACTTTTAAGGATACTTGTATTTTGCTTTCTACCGTGGTTGATGTATATGACATTCGGTTTGCAGGTAACTGGAGAACCTGTAGGAGAGGTGAAAGCTGTATCTGGAATGCACGAGAGAAAAGCTGAGATGGCACGCTATGCTGATGCTTTCATTGCCTTGCCTGGTACTATAATTTTCCTGAGAAGTATTTCTGTTATGTAATTCTTTCAAATTAATAATTCTTCCTATGCAACCCAGGTGGATATGGAACACTGGAGGAGTTGCTTGAAGTTATAACGTGGGCCCAGCTCGGTATACATAAGAAGCCTGTAAGTTTCCTTCGTTTTCGTGATTCCAACTTAATAATATGCTGAAATATCTTATCTGACTTCAATTTATATTTCTTCTATTTGTTATGCGGTATGTATACGCGTCTAAAAACTGCTTGTATTGAAAAGTAACCCAGAATTAGTAATTGAAGGGCCCTACCGAATGTGAATTAAATGCAATTGATGCTTTGCATGCTATGGCTTATTTATTCCCTTAGATTAAATATATTCCATCATACCATTTTAGTATATATATAATTATATATATATATATATAGATAGAGAAAGGCTAGGGTGCTCCATGAAGCACCAAACTCCTCATGCTCCACATCCGTTATCTCCAATTTGAAAATTCCAACGACCGATTCATACCGTTGAACATGATTTACATATTGAAATCTACTAGGAGATTGAATTTTACATTTTTTTGAATTTTTTTGCTATTTTTTAAGGAGGTACAAAAGTTTCTAATCAAACGGTTTCTAGACCAACAAAAGTTACAATTTTCCTATCTCTCTAAAAAATAGCAAACAAATTAAAAAAAATGTAAAATTCAATCTCCAAATAGATTTTAAATATGTAGATCATGTCAACGGTTCAGATCGATCATTGAAAATTTTAAATTGGAGATACGATGTGGAGCATTAGGGATTTGGTGCTCTATGAAGCATCCTAGCCTATCTCATATATATATATATATATATATATATATATATATATTTTATGACATGGCCAGTCCAATCATGGAGATTATGTAGGATCTTCTATTCATTTTAATAGTCAATGATTCTCTCCCTATTTTTTTTAATTTGATTCGAGAGAAACTTCGATGAACCCTTGTAAAGTATCAAATTGTGATATTTAATCCCTTAGGAAGTCAGGCATCATCCTGACTGAAATATAGTTTACAAAATATTATTCCCTTACTAAATTTACCTTAGCATATTACTCTCCACTGGATATGCTTCGTTGCATATTTCATGGAGTATCTTTTATCTTTTCCCTAGTGGAAATTTAAAATTAATATCACTTGCTTAAAGATGTAGCGCACTAAAATTGTTTTTCCAACTTTCATAAAGCAATCTACAACAGAATATGTCAATGCAGGATATGGTCAGATTTTTTTGAAATGGTTTTTGTGACATCTGTTAGGTTTTTCAAGGGCTCACGCAGAGAACTTTGTTTTCCATTTGGCTTGCACTAGAAGTAACCTTTTGTTCATTTTTAAACTTGATACGAGAAAAGATGATATGTCTGAGTCAATCTTCACTTTTATTTTATCACACACCGTTGCTTTCATTCTGATATCATAATAAAACATGCATTTCAATATGACCCCACAAGTGCTTTTATCAATGGACAAGTCTAATAATACTGTCTGGACTATGTCTCCTATACATTTGTGTCTTACAATTTTCCATATGTATTTGTTAGTACCAGATTAGCATTGAAAGCAATAATGGAATACTCTATACCATTTTTCTCTTACCACTAAAGATGTGCGATACCTTTTGCTAGTCGTGACTTTTAATTGCTTGGTTGAACCCATCAATTAACTCACCATGTTAACTTTGATTCTCCTTGTAGTAATATTAGTTTCTAGTTTGTTTGATTTATACTGTGAAATTGTGATTTAAATGAACCAGGTGGGACTATTGAATGTGGACGGGTTCTACGATTCTTTATTGTCATTCATTGACTTGGCGGTGAATGAAGGTTTCATTTCTGAAGAGGCTCGCCGTATCATTATTTCTGCCTCAACTGCCAAAGAACTCGTTAGAAAACTAGAGGTTCTTATTTACTCCGATATGAATTAATATACATGTTATTTTAACAATTTGATTTCTCTCCTTTCTAATGATAGGACTTTCTTATTTGCTCAACAGTCCTTACAGCTCATGTCATTAATACCTTGTGTAGTTTTGCAGCATCTGAAACCCTTCATGGACAAATTTTTTTTTAACAAAAACACCACAATACCCTCCTTAAATGGTTGACATTGAAGAATTTCTTAAAATTTTCTGTTATAGTCATAATTAACTCATCTAGACAAGATATGGAGTAATGAACCCCCCCACACCCCCCACACACACAGACACTCGCCAGCTTGTTTTATCAAATCTACTCTTGTTCTTATCAAAATACCACCAAGTACTAAAATCAGGTGTTGCTTTTGTTGACACTATTTCAGGAATATGAAACCGACTATAAGATAAACTTGGTCTGGGATGCAGAACCTAAGACTCTTGTTGTAGCACAAGACTTGAACTCGGACTGGGAAGCAGAGCAGGAGCTACCTACCAAAGCACCAGAAACAAACTCAATATGGGAGGCAAACATGGAGTTGTGTAGCACTGTAACAGAGGCAAACTTAGTTTGGGACACAGAAATGAAGCTCCTTAGCATTTTACCTGATAGGGAGAGGGTCAGAGGGGCATTGCTTCCTAACCCCAACCCGACCCAGACCTAATGTTGTCTAACTTATTAACTAATGTTATACCTTTTGACTCCTAGCAAGAAATCTAGAAAAATTCCAATGGTATAGTTGTGGGGCATTTTGTTATTAGAAAAGGCAAATTTGTTTTATATGTGGTGCTTGAGGTATAAAATGATTTAGATGTTATTTTGGTTGTACTCAAGGGGAACACTAATACTGATAATCTGATGATATGTTCTCTTTAAAAAGAAGTTGGTTATGAAGTCCTAATTTTTTGGGCTTTTACGTTTTTACTAGAGAAAGTTACCGTGCAACTGTACTAAAAATCCTGTGTTATTTGTTGCTTTATTGATTTTAAATTCTGAAAAGAACTTATTTTCCCAGTATGGTAAAGTTATCAGAACTGTAAACGAAAACCCTGCTATAATTATTTGTTTCATTGGTTTTAAAGCTACTGAAAAAGACTATATTTTTTTCAGTATTGTAAAAGTGTGGCAGTTTCCAACACTGAGAACGCAAGGCCCAAAATACAAGACATAAAATTGAAATGTAATTGACGTACCATGATGCCAATGGAATACCAATGTAGGTTTTTTGGTAATTACAAAAGGAAAACAGAGTTTACAAAAACCAATTGAAAATATTATACGGTAAGTCGAGAAAAATAATGTTTTTTCAAAGAAAAAACATATTTTTGGTGAAAAATAAATTGGATAGGCCGCTGTACCTGTGTACAGTACCGGAATTAAAAAAAGAAAAATAACTAACATGTAAATCTTCCGGCTTTACTAATGCCGGTACAAAACATTTGACACATGCCAACAATGAAAAATGTCAACAACGGGCCCATTTAAAAAACATTGAAATTTCAAACGTGCCAAACCAGCTTGTAATTTGGCGGCAGCAAGAAACAAAGGAAAAAAAAATAGTATCTTCTTTGAGTTGTACAACTTTTAAAAAGAAATATGGTACATCAGAAAAATGACAAAAAAAAAGCAATAAGACTTGATCAAACGGGCCAAGTCTAACTAAAAAAGATTTATGGAAAAGGTGTAACATAGTCACAAAAGAAATAGTATATATAAAGTTGCCATGTAATTCTGTTCCCCAAAACATTTTTCAAAACAAGAAAAACTAAAACAACAACAGTTTGACATATAATCAAGTTGTAGGATTTTCCACAGAAAGGCATCCAAAGGAGCTTTCATTGTTTTCTTTGTCTCACTTAAATAAAACACCAAAAGCCATTAGTCTTTATATTATAGTTAGGAACGTCTCTGCATTGTCGGCAAGGAAAACAAAAGAAACCAGTGGGTCCCATTACACTAGACAACGAGATAAAAATGTAGGGCCCAACAACTTGTTGCATATATAAAATACAAGTGGGTTCCACACATGGACCCTCTTGTGCACCAATTCAACCTCCTTTTTGTTGGTGCATGGGTTTTATTCTTGTGTTCCCTTTCCCTCGTCTTAGGAGAAACTATAGACAGCATGGTATCGTCTAAATGCAAAGAACTTGGACTTTTCTGCCAACAAAAAGTTCTTTCTATTTTGGAGTTTTGTTAGAGTACTAGAAAGTTTGAATATTTGTATTGTGAGGGGAGGTTGGTGGAAGCGGATTCTCTGCCGCGCAACAGTAATGAATGTTTAAGATTATCTAGTCTGTAAGTTACGGACGGTTCAGATTTGATTTATGGAGTCTAATATTATAAAGTTTAGTTTGCACGAATTTCGATGCAAATCAAATGTTGAGATTTACCGCGTAACACACACAATATTTGTGCTGCGCGGTAGAAGATCTCATTCCGAAGTTGGTTGGATATGGTTGCTTTCATGTAGCCTTGCTTAGTAAAATAAATAGACTGGCTGTTTGTAATTTTGTCAAGAAGATGTCATACTCACTGCTACTAGCATTATGCATCCGTTTCATTATTATTTTTGTTGGGTGTGTGTGTGTCTCAGTATATCTATTCAAAATTTTGTGATGTATTAACAAGTATTAATTTTGATATATCTAGATGGTCTAGTAGTTTAAAACATATTTAGGGACCTATATTCGGTTGATAGATGGTCTAGTAGTTTAAAACATATTTGAGATGGAATATCATATTCAAAAGATACTAAAAAATATATAGTGGCTTATCAATAGTGTTGGTTTTCTAACAAAGATGGAGAATTTTATTTTTGTTTGTAAAGTTCTATTTCATTTGAAAATGCCTATTTATGCAGAGAGGATGCATTTTTCTTTTATATTCGTGCTCATTGGACTTATAACAACACACACCTTGACACCTTCATTCAAATTTTAAAAATTGTCATAAACATGGTTAGAATTCAAGACCTCACTCATGAAAGTCTAATGTATTAATCAACTGCACTAGATATTAATGGCACAGAGAATACCTTTCTATCCTTTATTGTAATTATATTATTTAATTTCCTACTCCTAGGCAACTGTTACAATTTTGCACTTTTTATTACATGGAAAACAACAATTATTTGCACTATTTCACTTTAATAGTTAGTTGTTTTCATAGTCTTCATAAAATTTTCTTAAAGAGAGTTGATATATCGATTTCGTTATCGATATACATGTCGTCTCACATGTTAAAAGAGTTATTATGCATGTTATTTTATTAACATGCAAAACAACTCAAATAACATATATAATAATTTTTTCAATACAAATAACATGTATAATAACTTTTTAACATGCATATCAACGACGGAATCGACAAAACATTTTCCTTTCTTAAAAATTCAAATAAAATTGAAAAGTAAAAAGTTATTGTACGTGTATGTTACAGAACGTATAGATAACAAATAGCATAATAATCAACTTCCATGTAATTCAAGTCTTGTTAATGAATTATCAAGGATCATCAATTTGGCACCATTGATATTTGAAATAACTCGATGTACGGTGAAACATGTACAAATTCCATCATATTCCGTCCTTGTTTTAGAAAATCATGAAAATAAAGAACATTAATAAGCGATTCCTCCTCTTGTATAAAATATGTTGACTTATAAACTCCATCTTTGAAATTTTTAAAGTTTCTAAATTATTGTCACATCAATTTTAAAAATTTAATTTTTTTTGAGTTTCTAAACTCTTCAATCCTAAAACTGAAAAGTTAGAGTTTCTAAATTCTAAATTCTGAATTCTAAATACTATAAAATATGCCTTGTTCAGATACCTCTTTATGCTTTCCAGTTTAGCATTCATTAACATAACTAGGATTGTCAAACACACAAAACAATCATGCAAATATCCTCTTACGTCTTACGTTGCGTTTTAAGTGCGTAAGGGTTTTACTATTGCGTCTTACGTCATGTTTAAGAAAATTTTGCGTTTACGTTTAGTTAAACTTAAGAAACGTGAATAACGTTAAATTTTTTGCACGTTTAACTTGCTACTGACATTGCACAATAGCAAAAATAATTATGAAAAACCATGAAAAAAGGAAAAAATTACATGTAAACCCACATCAACAACAAATAAAAAAATCAAAACATAAGTACATAATATGTTAGGATTAAAAGTAATTATTTCATACTTTCAGAATAATAAACAAAAACCTCATGTAAAACTAGAGGCTACAATCCTATACAAACATAATAAAAAACAGGAGTAAAACCCTATACAAAACTAACCTATAGAAGACTAAAAGACATAAGTTCTTCCTCAATTAGGACTTCTATCCCACTCCCATTGCTTGGCCCATTCAAATACGTGTTCATCACTGTCCCAATCATAATCCAAGTTCTCCATCAAATCCCAATTAATATCATCTCCATATGTATTAGTTATGAACATGTTAGTGATAAAGAAAGTTCATAGTAGTAGTTAATTAGTGATAAATAAATTGTACTTCTTACCATTCGTTATGACGATTAGGTAAATCCTAAACCAACTCATCTGGCGCAAATCTCGGTTGTATATCTCTTTTCTCTCTTTTCCTTTAGAACTCTATCATGTTTAGCCCCTTAGTCATGTCCGACTAAGTTGTATTAAGACTTGTTAAGATGTCTTGAAACTCTTGTTATACTTATTTGTAATGAAATTTCTTATTTGATTTGCTTTCTATTTTACTTGTACAATCTCATGAATTGTGATTTAGTTCTAGACCTTGATCATAGAAAGCAAAGCAATTAATTGGCTAAGTACCAAGAGGTGACGCTAATTGATTGTTTATCTTATGACTTGCTTGTTATTTGAATTGTTTAATTATAAGATTTGATATTTGCAATAGAGATATTGAATATTAGATCTAGACCATCAGAAGTAGGGTAATTAACGAACTAATGATCAAGAGGTGACGTTTGTTGACTACGGGTTTACCTAATCGTCATAACGAATTGTATCAAGTACCGAGAGGTGACATATGATAACTTAGAATAATTAGGACGATATGTGCTTAATGGATTTTGACTAGTTTAACCAAGTACCGAGAGGTGAAGCCATAACTAGTGCAAACACGATACCTAAATAGAGATATCACTTGGTACCAAATCTGAGAATCGTACCCTTATAATACCATGATATTGATTACTAAACAAGTATCAATAATTGTGGATAGTACATCTTGACAAGACCTAATCATTTGTTAATTGTGTTAAGTTTCGAACTACTTTCCGTTTTTATAGTTTTAAAACAACGAGCAACCAAATCTGAAACTTTTCTTTTCACTTTTATTTTTACTTAAATTACATTCGACCCCTAAGTACTATAATAGGCGATTGTATACTTGCAACCTCTATCTAGTAACTAAGATATATATAAAACTCTACATCAAGTTTTTGGCGCTGTTGTCGGGGAGACTAGGCTACACCGCTCTTATCATCAATGCAGATGAATACCAAATTCCTCCCGCATGGGTGAATATGGTGCAACGTAACCTATTTCATGGTTTACCACATGAGGACGCCACCCAATATTTAGCCAACTTTGAGGAGATTTGTAGCACTATAAAGGTACATATGGTTACACCCGATGATCTTAAGGTTATGGCTTTTACATTTTCTCTTGCAGATAAGGCGAAGAGTTAGATTTGTGGCCAACGTCCCAAGAACATGAACACATGGCCTAAGATTGCGAATGCGTTTCACAACAAGTTTTTTCCACCATCTAAGACCAACTTCTTGCGATTCTAGGTGCTTCATATTTGGTTAATTCATTTATGGGCTGTAAACATTCAAGAAAACACCACAAAGCATCTTATCCCATTACGAGAAGTGTTTCTAATCATAGTACTTCATTTATGGGTGGTAATCTTTCAAGAGAACTTCAAACCTTTCTAGAAACCACCAGGAAGAAGCGTAGAATAACACTCTAAGTGCTTCATGTCTGATTACTTCATTTATGGGTGGCAAACATTCAAGAAAACACCACAAAGCATCATATCCTGCTACGAGAAGTGTTTCTGATCCGAGTACTTCATTTATGGGAGATAACCAATCGAGAAATAACCACAAAGCATCCTATCCTACTACGAGAAGTGTTTCTGATATGATTACATCATCTATGAGTGATAACCTTCCAAGAAAACTCTAAACCTTTCATGAAATCACCACGAAGAAGCATAAAATACCATTCTAAGTGCTTCATGTCCGATTACTTCATTTATGGGTGGTAAACATTCAAGAAAACACCACAAATCATCTTATCCTGCTACGAGAAGTGTTTCTGATCCAAGTACTTCGTTTATGGATGGTAACCTTTCAACAAAACTCTAAACCTTTCAAGAAACAACCACGAAGAAATGTAGAATACCACTCTAAGAGCTTCTTGACTATTACTTCATTTATGGGTGGTACACATTCAACAAAACACCACAAAGCATCTTATCCTGCTACGAGAAGTGTTTCTGATCCGAGTACTACATTTATGGGTGGTAACCATTCAAGAAAACACCACAAAACATCATATCCTACTGTGTGATGTGTTTCTGATATGATTACTTCATTTATGAGTTGTAACCTTCCAAGAAAACTCTAAACCTTTCATGAAACAACCACGAAGAAGCATAAAATATCATTCTAAGCATGAAAGCTTCATGTCTGATTACTTCATTTATGGATAGGAAATGTTAACTCAAACAATTTCTCAAGTTTGTTGATTTGCAAAACAACGTGTTATCTCATCAAAAATTTATGAGAATTGATGCAGGTTATTCAAAGCAAGATCAAATTGAGCAAGGAGAGTTAAACCAAGAAATTAAGAGCCTAAGATCTCAAGAATTTATAGAAGAATATAGGTTTAATTCTCTTGAACTTTGGTTATTTAAAATTGGGAGTTAAATAGCAAATAGAAAAATTCAGAACAAAATACACATTAGCATTATAACGCCAAACTTGGTGTTATAACGCCAGAGTGCACAAATCCTGCGAAATGGCTAAGTACAAAGAACTTTGTACTTGGCATTATAACGCTATTTCTAGCGTTATAACGCCTGAGATTTTAACATGCAAATTTAAAATAGACTAAGACAACAATAAATTCCAAAATAGCAAGAATATCTCTTAAATATTGCTAAAGTTTATGAATGTAAAATTCATTTGCCAAAAACATTATTTTGCATAAGTGCTAAATTTTCACCTAACTTTCAGAGACTTTAGTGTTATAACGCTAAGCCTGGCGTTATAACGACAGAGTCAGGTACTTAGCCAATTTGGCTCAAGTCCGGAACTCCAGCGTTATAACGTCAGAATCTTGAAAATTTAAAATGGATATTTTAAATAGACTAAGGTTTAAATAAATTCCAAAAATGCAAGAATATGTCTTAAATAACATTTAAGTTAATGAATGTGAATTTTATTTCACCAAAAACTCTGTTTGGCATAATAGCAAAATTTCGTATCAAACGTTCCAGAGAGTTTGCGTTATAACGCTACCCATAGCGTTATAACACCAGAGTCAGGTATTTGGCCAAATTGGCTAAGTCCTGAACACTAGCGTTATAACGCCAAGTTTGGCGTTATAACGCCCGTGTCAGGTACCTGACCAAATTGGCTAAGTCCTGAGCTCCAGCGTTATAACGCCATGTCTGGCGTTATAATGCCATAATGGTCCAGATTTTAAAACCTTATTTTAAAATAGCTAATGATCAGATAAAATTCCAAATGTTTAAAATTAAGTCTTAAATATTGTATAAGATCATCATGATGAATTTAATTTTCTCAAAAATATCATTTTGCTCAAAAACAAGTTTTTCAACCAAATTTCTAGAGACTCTGGCTTTATAACGCCATGCTGTTCAAAATTGGCTAAATCTTTCTAAGTACTGGAAATTCTGGTATAGCGTTATAACACTAGTTCAAAATTCAAACGTCACAAAACTTTGTCCTGACTTGGACTTGCGTTATAACGCTATGTTTTGTACATAGCCTAGCGTTATAATGCTAAGTACAACCTGCACAAAATACAAATCCAACGTCACAAAATTTTGTCCTAACTCATGACAGCGTTATAACGCTATGTTTTCT
The DNA here is from genome assembly GCA_964058865.1 of Eleocharis quinqueflora. Taxonomy (NCBI): domain Eukaryota; kingdom Viridiplantae; phylum Streptophyta; class Magnoliopsida; order Poales; family Cyperaceae; genus Eleocharis; species Eleocharis quinqueflora. The sequence goes on along the minus strand of CAXKVX010000211.1, from coordinate 232,922 downwards.
ATAGAACTTGGCGTTATAACGCTAAGTTCCGAAAACCTAATTTTGTGTAGAAATCAAAAGGTATAAAAGGGGACCATTTTCTTCACTTTATCCATATGAAACCTTTAGCAAAAATCATTACTTTCCAGCAGCCATTATTGTGCACTTGAGCTCAAACCTAAATAGCTAAATCCATTTAACAATCTCCCAATTTTATTTAGCCAAATTGTTCTATTGCTTGTTGACAGATTAGTGGTGTGGTTAGATTAGTGCTTTACCATCTACTTATCCTACTTTCCTTAATTGTGAACCGTGTGAATCAATTAGGGTCCAATTACTCTACTAGTGTGTGTAAAGAGAATTGGATTTCGCCTTTGTACGAATTTTTCATTAGTGGAGCGGACCGGGCTTATTACCGCAATAAGCGGGGGAGCCGGGGACCCAAAGAGTAGGTGTGGCCTTTAGTGCAAGCCGAACTCCGTCAACACGCTACTGAGCCATCTTCTTACCGTCCTTTATTTCAATTTTATTAATTCCTAATTGCTTTGTGGTTAATTGTGCTTGAATTGTTTATTTAGAAATTAGTGAATTAAATTGAATTGACAAATTGAGTGAATTGACATTTAGAATTGTTTAGTTAGTTTTGATACATTGGTATTACGCTTTCGCATATTAAATTGAATTGTTGTGAATTGAAATTGTGGTTTGAGAAGATTTACAAATTAGTCCCTAATTGTTAGTTAAGTCGAAAAATTGACCATAACCTAGGCAGCCTAGGTTATCAAAGTACTTTATGGGTGGTAACTTTCAAGAAAACTGCAAACCTTTCAGGAAACCACACGAAGAAACGTAGAGTACCAATCTTAGCGCTTCATGTCTGTTACTTCATTTATGGGTGGTAAACATTAAAAAAAATACCACAAAGCATCTCATCCTGCTACGAGAGTGTTTCTGATCCGAGTACTTCATTTATGGGTGGTAACCATTGAGAAAACACCACAAAACATCTTATCCTACTAGGAGAAGTGGTTTTTATTCGATTACTTCATTTATTGATGGTAACCATTAAAGAAAACACTACAAATCATCATATCCTACTACAGGAAGTGTTTCTGATCTGACTTTTCATTTATGATAGGTAACTTTCCGCGAAAACTCTAAACCTTTCATGAAAAAGCATATATACCATGAAGAAGCATAGAATACCATTCTTGGTGCTTCATATTTGATTAATTCATTTATGGGCTGTAAACATTCAAGAAAATACCAAAAAGTATCTTATCCTGCTATGAGAAGTGTTTCTAATCAGAGTACTTCATTTATGAGTGGTGATCTTTCAAGACAACTCCAAACCTTTCAAGAAACCACCACGAAGAAGCGTAGAATGCCACTCTAAGCGCTTCGTGTCTGATTACTTCATTTATGGGTGGTAAACATTCAAGAAAACACCACAAAGCATTTTATCTTGCTACGAGAAGTGTTTCTGATCTGAGTACTTCATTTATGGGAGATAACCATTCGAGAAAACACCACAAAGCATCATATCCTACTACGAGAAGTGTTTCTGATATGATTACTTCATTTATTAGCGGTAACCTTCCAAGAAAACTCTTAAACCTTTCCTGAAACTAGCACAAAGAAGTATAACATACAATTCTAAGTGCTTCATGTCTGATTACTTCCTATATTGTGATAAACATTCAAGAAAATACTGCAAAGCATCTTATCCTGATACGAGAAGTGTTTCTCAGTTGAGTACTTCATATGAGTGGTAACCTTCAAAGAAAACTCTAAACCTTTTCTGAAACCACCACGAAGAAGTATATAATACAATTCTAAGTGCTTCATGTCTGATTGCTTCATTTATGAGTGGTAAACATTCAAAAAAAGCACCACAAATCATCTTATCCGACTACGAGAAGTGTTTCTGATCAGACTCTTCATTTATGATAGGTAACTTTCCAAGAAAACTCAAAACCTTTCATGAAACCACCTTGAAGAAGCATAAAATACCATTCTACGTGCTTCATATTTGATTACTTCATTTATGGGATGTAAACATTCAAGAAAACACCACAAAGCAACTTATCCTGCTACGAGAAGTGTTTCTAATAAGAGTACTTCATTTATGGGTGGTAATCTTCCAAGAGAACACCAAACCTTTCAGGAAACCACCATGAATAAGTGTATAATGCCACTCTAAGCGCTTCATGTCTGATTACTTCATTTAAGAGTGGCAAACATTCAAGAAAACACCACAAAGCATCATATCCTGCTAAGAGAAGTGCTTCTGATCCGAGTACTACATTTATGGGTGGTAACAAGAAAACACCACAAAGCATTATATCCTAAAACACCGCAAATCATCTTATCCTGCTACGAGAAGTGTTTCTGATCCGAGTACTTCATTTATGGGTGGTAATCATTGAGAAAACACCACAAAACATCTTATCCTATTAGGAGAAGTGGTTTTTATCCGATTACTTCATTTATTGGTGGTAACCATTAAAGAAAATATCATAAATCATCTTATCCTACAACATGAAGTGTTTCTGATCTGATTTTTCATTAATGATAGGTAACTTTCCACGAAAACTCTAAAACTTTCATGAAAAAGCATATTTGATTAATTCATTTATGGGCTGTAAACATTCAAGAAAATACCAAAAAGCATCTTATCTCGCTATGATAAGTGTTTCTAATCAGAGTAATTCATTTATGAGTGGTAATTTTTCAATAGAACTCCAAACCTTTTAGGAAACCACCACGAATAAGCGTAGAATGCCACTCTAAGCTCTTCATGTCTGATTACATCATTTATGGGTGGTAAACATTCAAGAAAATACCACAAAGCAACTTATCCCGCTACGAGAAGTGTTTCTAATCAGAGTACTTCATTTATGAGTGGTAATCTTTCAAGAGAACACCAAACCTTTCAGGAATCCACCATGAATAAGAGTAGAATGCCACTCTAAGCGCTTCATGTCTGATTACTTCATTTAAGAGAGGCAAACATTCAAGAAAACACCACAAAGCAACATATTCTGCTAAGAGAAGTGCTTCTGATCAGGGTACTACATTTATGGGTGGTAACCATTCAAGAAAACACCACAAAGCATCATATCCTATTGTATGAAGTGTTTCTGATCTGATTACTTTATTTATGAGTGGTAACCTTCCAAGAAAACTCAAAACCTTTCATGAAACCACCACGAAGAAGCATAGAATACCAGTCTAAGTGCTTCATGTCTGATTACTTCATTATGAGTGATAAACATTCAAGAAAACACCGCAAATCATCTTATCTTGCTACAAGAAGTGTTTCTGATCCAAGTACTTCATTTTTGGGTGGTAACCTTTCAACAAAACTCCAAACCTTTCAGGAAAATACCACAAAGAAACGTAGAATACCACTCTAAGAGCTTCTTGAATATTACTTCATTTATGGGTGGTAAACATTCAACAAAACACCACAAAGCATTTTATTCTGCTACGAGAAGTATTTCTGATCTGAGTATTACATTTATGGGTGGTAACCATTCAAGCACAAAGCAACATATCCTAATGTGTGAAGTGTTTCTGATATGGTTACTTCATTTATGAGTGGTATCCTTCCAAGAAAACTCTAATCCTTTCATGAAACCACCACGAAGAAGCATAGAATACCATTCTAAGTGCTTCATGTATGATTACTTCATTTATGAGTGGTAAAAATTCAAGAAAACTGCTACGTGAAGTGTTTCTGATCGAAGTACTACATTTGTGAGTGACAACTTTCAAGAAAACTGCAAACCTTTCAGGAAACCATCACGAAGAAACGCAGAGTACCAATCTAAGCGCTTCATGTCTGTTACTTCATTTATGGGTGGAAAACATTCAACAAAACAGCACAAAGAATCTCATCCTGCTACGAGAAGTGTTTCTGATCTGAGTACTTAATTTATAGGTGGTAACCATTGAGAAAACACCACAAAACATCTTATCCTACTAGGAGAAGTGGTTTTTATCCAATTACTTCATTTATTGGTGGTAACCGTTAAAGAAAATATCATAAATCATCTTATCCTACAACAGGAAGTGTTTCTGATCTGATTTTTCATTTATGATAGGTAACTTTCAAAAAAAAAACTCTAAACCTTTCATGAAAAAGCATATAATACCATGAAAAAGCATAAAATACCATTCTTGGTGCTTCATATTTGATTAATTCATTTATGGGCTGTTAACATTCAAGAAAATACCAAAAAACATCTTATCTCGCTATGAGAAGTGTTTCTAATCAGAGTAATTCATTTATGAGTGGTAATCTTTCAATAGAACTCCAAACCTTTCAGGAAACCACCACGAATAAGCGTAGAATGCCACTCTAAGCGCTTCATGTCTGATTACTTCATTTATGGGTGGTAAACATTCAAGAAAACACCACAACGCAACTTATCCTGCTACGAGAAGTGTTTCTAATTAGAGTACTTCATTTATGGGTGGTAATCTTTCAAGAGAACACCAAACCTTTCAGGAAACCACCATGAATAAGCGTAGAATGCCACTCTAAGCGCTTAATGTCTGATTACTTCATTTAAGAGTGACAAACATTCAAGAAAACACCACAAATCATCTTATCCTACTATGTGAACTGTTTTTGATCAGACTCTTCATTTATGATTGGTAACTTTCCAAGAAAACTCTAATCATTCATGAAACCACCATGAAGAAGCATAGAATATCATTCTAGGTGCTGAACATATTTGATTACTTTATTTATGGGCTATAAACATTCAATAAAACACCACAAAGCAACTTATCCAGCTAAGAGAAGTGTTTCTAATCAGAGTACTTCATTTATGGGTAGTAATCTTTCAAGAGAACACCAAAGATTTCAGGAAACCACCATGAATAAGCATAGAATGCCACTCTAAGTGCTTCATGTCTGATTACTTCATTTATGGGTGGTAAACATTGAACAAAACATCACAAAGCATCTCATCCTACTACGAGAATTGTTTCTGATCCGAGAACATCATTTATGGGTGGTAACCATTCAAGAAAACACCACAAAGCATCTTATCCTACTACGAGAAGTGTTTCTGATCTGATTACTTCATTTATGAGTGGTAACCTTCCAAGAATTTTCTAAACCTTTCTTCAAACCACCCCGAAGAAGCATATAATATCACTCTAAGTGCTTCATATCTTATTACTTCATTTATGCGCAGTAAACATTCAAGAAAACACCACAAAGCATCTTATCCTACTACGAGAAGTATTTCTGATCCTGAGTACTTCATTTATGGGTGGTAACCTTTCAAGAAAACTCCAAATCTTTCAGAAAACCACCACGAAGAAACTTAGAGTACAACCCTAAGCGCTTCATGACTATTACTTCATTTATGGGTGATAAACATTATACAAAATACCACAAAGCATCTCATCCTTCTACAAAATGTGTTTCTGATCCGAGTACTTCATTAATGGGTGGTAACCATTCAAGAAAACACCACAAAGCTTCTTATCCTACTAGGAGAAGTGGTTTTTGTTCGATTACTTTATTTATTGGTGGTAACCATTCAAGAAAACACCATAAATCATCTTATCCTACTATGGAGAAGTGGTTTCTGATCTGACTCTTCATTTATGATTGGTAACATTCCTAGAAAAGTCTACATCATTCATTAAACTACCATGAGAAGCATAGAATACCATTCTATGTGCTTCATATTTGATTAATTCATTTATGAGCTGTTAACATTCAAGAAAATACCACAAAGCATCTTATCCCACTACGAGAAGTATTTTTAATCATAGTACTTCATTTATGGATGGTAATCTTTCAAGAGAACTCCAAACCTTTTAGGAAACCACCACGAGGAAGCGTAGAATGACACTCTAAGCGCTTCATGTCTGATTACTTCATTTATGGGTTGGAAACATCCAAGTAAACACCACAAAGCATTTTATCTTGCTACTAGAAGTGTTTCTGATCCGAGTACTTCATTTATGGGAGATAACCATTCGAGAAAACACCACAAAGCATCATATCCTACTACGAAAAGTGTTTCTGATATGAATACTTTCATTTATTAGCGGTAACCTTCCAAGAAAACTCTAAGCCTTTCCTAAAACCACCACGAAGAAGTATAGAATACAATTCTAAGTGCCTCATGTCTGATTACTTCCTTTATGCGTTGTAAACATTAAAGAAAACACCGCAAATAATCTTATCCTGCTACGAGAAGTGTTTCTCAGCTGAGTACTTCATTTATGAGTGATCACCTTCCAAGAAAACTCTAAACCTTTCTTGAAACCACCACGAAGAAGTATAGAATACAATTATAAGTGCTTCATGTCTGATTACTTCATTTATGAGTGGTAAACAATAAACAAAAACACCACAAATCATCTTATCCTACTATGAGAAGTGTTTCTGATCAGACTCTTCATTTATGATTGGTAACTTTCCAAGAAAACTCTAAACCTTTCATGAAACCACCATGAAGAAGCATAGAATACCATTCTAGGTGCTTCAAATTTGTTTACTTCATTTATGGGCTGTAAACATTCTAGAAAACAACACAAAGCCACTTATCCCGCTACGAGAAGTGTTTCTAATCAGAGTACTTCATTTATGGGTGGTAATCTTTCAAGAGAACACCAAACCTTTCAGGAAACCACCATGAAGAAGCGTAGAATGCCACAGTAAGCGCTTCATGTCTGATTACTTCTTTTATGGTGGTAAACATTCAACAAAACATCACTAAGAATCTCATCCTGCTACGAGAATTGTTTCTGATCCGAGTACATCATTTATGGATGGTATTCAAGAAAACACCACAAAGCATCTTATCCTACAGCGAGAAGTGTTTCAGATCTGATTACTTCTTTTATGAGTGGTAACCTTCCAAGAATTCTCTAAACCATTCATCAAACCACCACAAAGAAGCATATAATACCACTCTAAGTGATTTATATCTGATTATTTCATTTATGCGTAGTAAACATTCAAGAAAACACCACAAAGCATCTTATCCTACTACGAGAAGTATTTCTGATTCGAGTGCTTCATTTATGGGTGGTAACCTTTCAAGAAAACTCCAAACCTTTCAGGAAACCACCACGAAGAAACGTAGAGTACCACTCTAAGCGCTTCATGACTATTACTTCATTTATGGGTGATAAACATTCAACAAACCACCACAATGCATCTCATCCTGCTGCAAGAATTGTTTCTGATCCGAGTACTTCATTTACGGGTGGTAATCATTCAAGAAAACACCACAAAACTTCTTATCCTAATATGGAGAAGTGGTATCTGATCTTACTCTTCATTTATGATTGGAACATTCCTAGAAAACTCTACATCTTTCATGAAACCACAAATCATCATATTCCACAACGAGAAGTGTTTCTAATCATAGTACTTCATTTATGGGTGGTAATCTTTCAAGAGAACTTCAAACCTTTCAATAAACCACCAGGAAGAAGCGTTAACACTCTAAGCGCTTCATATCTGATTACTTCATTTATGGGTGGCAAACATTCAAGAAAACACCACAAAGCATCATATCCTGCTACGAGAAGTGTTTCTGATCCGAGTACTTCATTTTTGAATGATAACCATTCGAGAAATAACCACAAAACATCATATCCTACTACAAGAAGTGTTTCTGATATGATTACATCATTTATGGGTGATAACCTTCCAAGAAAACTCTAAACCTCTCATGAAACCACTACAAAGAAGCATAGAATACCATTCTAAGTGCTTCATGTCTGATTACTTCATTTATAGGTGGTAACCATTTAAGAAAACACCACAAAGCAACTATCCTACTACGAGAAATGTTTCTGATATGATTACTTCATTTGTGAGTGGTAACCTTCCAAGAAAACTCCAAACCTTTTAGGAAACCACCTTGAAGAAACGTAAAATACCACTCAAAGCTCTTCATGACTATTACTTCATTTATGGGTGGTAAAATTCTACAAAACGCCACAAAGCATCCATCCTGCTACGAGAAGTATTTTTTGATCCGATTACTTCATTTAAGGCTGATAACCATTCAAGAAAACACCACAAAGCATCTTATCCTACTAGGAGAAGTGGTAATCTTCCAAGAAAACTCTAAGCATTTCATTAAACCAGCACTCTACGTGCTTCATGTCGGATTACTTCATTTATGGATGGTAACCATTCAAGAAAACACCACAAAGCAACTTATCTACTACGAGAAATGTTTATAATACGATTACTTCATTTGTGAGTTGTAGCCATCTAAGAAAACTCTAAACCTTTCATGAAACCACCACGAAGAAGCATAGAATATCACTCTAAGTGCTTCCTGTCTGATTAATTTTTTGATGGGTGGTAAACATTCAAGAAAACACCAGAAAGCATCTTATCCTATTACGAGAAGTGTTTCGGATCCGAGTACTTCATTTATGGGTGGTAACCTTTCAGAAAACCACCACGAAGAAACGTAGAATATCACTCTTAGCGCTTCATGAATTACTTCATTTATATGTGGTAAACATTCAGCAAAACAGCATAAAGCATCTTATCCTGTTACAAGAAGTTTTCTGATCCGATTACTTCATTTAAGGGTGGTAACCATTCAAGAAAACACCACAAAGCGTCTTATGCTACTACGGGAAGTGTTTCTGATCAGACTCTTCATTTATGATTGGTAACTTTCCAAGAAAACTCTAAACCTTTCATGAAACCACCATGAAGAAGCATAGAATACAATTCTAGGTGCTTCATATTTGATTACTTCATTTTTGGGCTTTAACATTCAAGAAAACACCGCAAATCTTATCCTGCTACGGGAAGTGTTTCTAATCAGAGTACTTCATTTATGGGTGGTAACCATTCAAGAAAACACCACAAAACATCTTATCCTACTACGAGAAGTGTTTCTGATCTGATTACTTCATTTATCAGTGGTAACCTTCCAAGCATTCTCTAAACCATTCATCAAACTACCATGAAGAAGCATAAAATACCACTCTTAAGTGATTTATATCTGATTACTTCATTTATGCGCAGTAAACATTCAAGAAAACACTACAAAGCATCTTATCCCGCTATGAGAAGTGTTTCTAATCAGAGTTCTTCATTTATGGATGGTAATCTTTCAAGAGAACACCAAACCTTTCAGGAAACCACTACGAAGAAGTGTAGAATGCCACTCTAAGCGCTTCATGTCTGATTACTTCATTTATGGGTGGTAAACATTCAACAAAACATCACAAAGAATCTTATCCAGCTACGAGAAGTGTTTGTGATCCAAGTACTTCGTTTATGGCTGGTAAACTTTCAAGAAAACTCAAAAACCTTTCAGGAAACCACCACGAAGAAACGGAGATTACCACTCTAAGCTATTCATGACTATTATTTCAATTATGGGTGGTAAACATTCAACAAAACACCACAAAGCATCTCATCCTGCTACGAGAAGTGTTTCTGATCCGATTACTTCATTTAAGGGTGATAACCATTCAAGAAAACACCACAAGGCACCTTATCCTACCAGGAGAAGTGTTTCTGATATGATTACTTCTTTTGTAAGTGGTAACCTTCTAAGAAAACTCTAAGCCTTTCATTAAACCTCCACGAAGAAGCAGAGAATACCAATCTACGTGCTTCATGTCTCATGTCTGATTACTTCATTTATGGGTGGTAAACATTCAAGAATACACCACAAAGCATCTTATCCTATTACGAGAAGTGTTTTGGATCGGAGTACTTCATTTATGGGTGGTAACCTTTCAAGAAAACTCTCAACCTTTCGAAAAACCACCACGAAGAAACGTAGAATACCACTCTGAGCGCTTCATGACTATTACTTCATTTATGGGTTGTAAACATTCAACAAAACACCACAAAGCAATTTATCCTGCTAGGAGAAGTGTTTCTAATCCGAGTACTTCATTTATGGGTGTACTCATTCAAGAAAACAACACAAAGCAATTTATCCTACTATGAGAAGTGTTTCTGATATGATTACTTCATTTGATTAGTTCATTTAATGGCAGTAAACATTCAAGAAAACACCACCAAGAAGCGTAGAATGCCACTCTCTGCACTTCATGTCTGATTACTTCATTTATGGGTAAACATTAAAAAAAAAACATCACAAAGCATCTCATCTTGTTTCGAGAAGTGTTTCTGACCCGAGTACATCATTTATGGGTGGTAACCATTCAAGAAATCTCCACAAAGCATCTTATCCTACTACGAGATGTGTTTCTGATCTGATTTATTCATTTATCAGTGGTAACCTTCAAAGAATTATCTAAACCAATCATCAAACCACCACGAAGAAGCATAGAATGTCAGTCTAAGCGCTTCATGTCTGATTACTTCATTTATGGGTGGCAAATATAAAAGAAAACACCACAAAACATTTTATGCTTCTACGAGAAGTGTTTCTGATCTGAGTACTTCATTTATGGGTGTAACCATTCAAGAAAATACCACAAAGCAATTTAGCCTACTATGAAAAGTGTTTCTGAAATGATTACTTCATTTATGAGTGGTAACCTTACAAGAAAACTCTAATACTATCCTGAAACCACCACGAATAAGAATAGAATACCATTCTAAGTGCTTCCTGTCTGATTACTTCTTTTATGGTTGGTAAAATTCAAGAAAACAGCACAAAGCATCTTATCCTACAACGAGAGGTGTTTCTGATCCGAGTACATCATTTATTGGTGGTAACCTTTCAAGAAAGCTCCCAACCTTTCCGAAAACAACCACGAAGAAACGTAGAATACCACTCTTAGCTCATCATGACTATTACTTCATTTATAGGTGGTAAACATTCAGCAAAAGACCACAAAACATCTTATCCCGCTAGGAGAAGTGTTTCTGATCCGAGTACTTCATTAATGGGTGGTAACCTTTCAAGAAAGCTCCCAACCTTTCAGAAAACCACCACAAAGAAAGGTAGAAAACCACCACAAAGAAAGGTAGAATACCTTCCAAGAAAACATAGAATACCACTCTAAGCTCTTCATGACTATTACTTCATTTATGGGTGGTAAACATTCAACAAAACACCAAAAAGATCTCATCCTGCTACGAGAAGTGTTTCTGATCTGATTACTTCATTTAAGGGTGGTAACCATTCAAGAAAACAACACAAAGCATCTTATCCTACTAGGAGAAGTGTTTGTGATATGATTACTTCATTTGTGAGTGGTAACCTTCCAAGAAAACTCTACGCCTTTCATTAAACCACCACGAAGAAGCATAACATATCACTCTACGTGCTTCATGTCTGATTACTTCATTTATGGGTGGTAACCATTCAAGAAAACACCATAAACAACTTATCCTACTACGAGAAATGTTTATGATATGATTTCTTCATTTGTGAGTGGTAACCTTCCAAGAAAACTCTAAACCATTAATGAAACCACCACGAAGAAGCATAGAATACCACTCTAAGTGCTTCCTGTCTGATTACTTCTTTTATGTGCGGTAAACATTCAAGAAAACACCACAAAGCATCTTATCCTACTGATCCGAGTACTTAATTTATGGGTGGTAACCTTTCAAGAAAGCTCCCAACCTTTCAGAAAACCACAACGAAGAAACGTAGAATACCACTCTTAGCTCTTCATGACTATTACTTCATTTATAGGTGGTAAACATTCAGCAAAACACCACAAAACATCTTATCCTGCTACTAGAAGTGTTTCTGATCCGAGTACTTCATTTATGGGTGGTAACCTTTCATGAAAGCTCCCAACCTTTCAGAAAACCACCTCAAAGAAACGTAGAATAGCACTCTTAGCGCTTCATGACTATTACTTCATTTATAGGAGGTATAACATTCAGCAAAACACTACAAAACATCTTATCCTGCTACTAGAAGTGTTTCTGATCCGATTACTTTTATGAGTGGTAACCATTCAAGAAAACACCACAAAGCATCATATTCTACTACGAGAAGTGTTCCTGATCCAAGTACTTTATTTATGGGTGGTAACATTTCAAGAAAACTCCATACCTTTCAGGAAACAACCACGAATAAGCATAGAATACCATTCTAAGTGCTTCATGTATGATTAATTCATTTATGAGTGGTAAACATCAAGAAAACACCGCAAAGCATCTTATCCTGCTACGGGAAGTGTTTCTGATCCAAGTATTTCGTTTATGGGTGGTAACCTTTCAAGAAAACTCCAAACCTTTCAGGAAACAACCACGAAGAACGTAGAATACCACTCTAAGCTATTCATGACTATTATTTCATTTATGTGTGGTAAACATTCACCAAAACACCACAAAGCATCTCATCATGTTACGAGAAGTGTTTCTGATCTGATTACTTCATTTAAGGGTGGTAACCATTCAAGAAATCTCCACAAAGCATCTTGTCCTACTGTGAGAAGTGTTTCTGATCTGATTACTTCATTTATGAGTGGTAACCTTCCAAAAATTCTCTAAACCAATCATCAAAACACCACGAAGAAGAATATAATACCACTCTAAGTGATTTATATCTGATTACTTCATTTATGTGCAGCAAACATTCAAGAACACCCTACAAAGCATCTTTTCCCGCTACGAGAAGTGTTTCAACGCAGAGTACTTCATTTATGGGTGGTAATCTTTCAAGAGAACACCAAACCTTTCAGGAAACCACTACGAAGAAGCGTAGAATGCCACTCTAAGCTCTTCATGTCTGATTACTTCATTATGGGTGATAAACATTCAACAAAACATCACAAAGAATCTCATCCTGCTGCGAGAAGTGTTTGTGATCCAAGTACTTCGTTTATGGCTGGTAAACTTTCAAGGAAACTCAAAAACCTTTCAAGAAACCACTACGAAGAAACGTAGAATACCACTCTAAGATCTTCATGACTATTACTTCATTTATGGGCGGCAAACATTCAACAAAACATCACAAAGCATCTCATCCTACTACGAAAAGTGTTTCTGATTTGATTACTTCATTTAAGGGTGGTAACCATTCAAGAAAACACCACAAAGCAGCTTATCCTACTAGGAGAAGTGTTTGTGATATGATTACTTTATTTGTGAGTGGTAACCTTCCAAGAAAACTCTAAGCTTTTCATTAAACCACCACGAAGAAGCATGAAATACCACTCTACGTGCTTCATGTCTGATTACTTCATTTATGGGTGGTATCCATTGAAGAAAACACCATAAATAACTTATCCTACTATGAGAAATGTTTATGATATGATTACTTCATTTGTGAGTGGTAACCTTCCAAGAAAAGTCTAAACCTTTCATGAAACCACCACGAAGAAGCATAGAATACCACTCTAAGTGCTTCCTGTCTGATTTCTTCTTTTATGTGCGGTAAACATTTAAGAAAACACCACAAAGCAACTTACCCAACTACGAGAAGTGTTTCTGATTCGAGTACTTCATTTATGGGTGGTAACCTTTCAAGAAAGCTCCCAACCTTTCAGAAAACCACCACGAAGAAACATAGAATACCACTCTTAGGTCTTCATGACTATTATTTCATTTATAGGTGGTAAACATTCAGCAAAACACCACAAAGCATCTTATCCTGCTACTAGAAGTATTTCTGATGCGATTACTTCATTTAGGGGTGGTAACCATTCAAGAAAACACCACAAAGCATCATATCCTACCACGAGAAGTGTTTATGATATGATTACTTCATTTATGAGTGGTAACCTTCAAAGATAACTCTAAACCTTTCATGAAACCACTACGAATAAGCATAGAATACCATTTTAAGTGCTTCATGTCTGATTAATTCATTTATGGGTGGTAAACATTCAAGAAAACACCGCAAAGCATCTTATCGTGCTATGAGAAGTGTTTTTGATCCAAGTACTTTATTTATGGGTGGTAACCTTTCAAGAAAACTCCAAACCTTTCAGGAAACAACCACGAAGAAACGTAGAATACCACTCTAAGCTATTCATGACTATTATTTCTTTTATGTGTGGTAAACATTCAACAAAAAACCACAAAGCAATTTATCCTGCTAGGAAATGTGTTTCTAATCCGAGTACTTCATTTATGGGTGTACCCATTCAAGAAAACACCACAAAGCAATTTATCCTACTATGAGAAGTGTTTCTGATATGATTACTTCATTTGATTAGTTCATTTATGGGCTGTAAACATTCAAGAAAACACCACCAAGAAGCGTAGAATGCCACTCTAAGCACTTCATGTCTGATTACTTCATTTATGGGTAAACATTCAACAAAACATCAAAAAGCATCTCATCCTGTTTCGAGAAGTGTTTCGGACCCGAGTACATCATTTATGGGTGGTAACCATTCAAGAAATCCCCACAAAGCATCTTATCCTACTACGAGATGTGTTTCTGATCTGATTAATTCATTTATCAGTGGCAACCTTCAAAGAATTATCTAAACCAATCATCAAACCACCACGAGGAAGCATAGAATACAACTCTAACTGATTTATATCCGATTACTTCATTTATGCGCAGTAAACATTCAAGAAAACACTACAAAGAATCTTATCCCGCTACAAGAAGTGTTTCTATTCGTAATACTTCATTTATGGGAGGTAATCATTCAAGAGAACACCAAACCTTTTAGAAAACCACTACGAAGAAGCGTAGAATGTCAGTCTAAGCGCTTCATGTCTGATTACTTCATTTATGGGTGGCAAATATAAAAGAAAACACCACAAAGCATTTTATGCTTCTACGAGAAGTGTTTCTGATCTGAGTACTTCATTTATGGGTGTAACCATTCAAGAAAATACCACAAAGCAATTTAGCCTACTATGAGAAGTGTTTCTGAAATGATTACTTCATTTATGAGTGGTAACCTTACAAGAAAACTCTAATACTATCCTGAAACCACCACAAATAAGAATAGAATACCACTCTAAGTGCTTCCTGTCTGATTACTTCTTTTATGGTTGGTAAAATTCAAGAAAACAGCACAAAGCATTTTATCTTACAACGAGAGGTGTTTCTGATCCGAGTACATCATTTATTAGTGGTAACCTTTCAAGAAAGCTCCCAACCTTTCCGAAAACCACCACGAAGAAACGTAGAATACCACTCTTAGCTCATCATGACTATTACTTCATTTATAGGTGATAAACATTCAGCAAAAGACCACAAAACATCTTATCCCGCTACGAGAAGTGTTTCTGATCCGAGTACTTCATTTATGGGTGGTAACCTTTCAAGAAAGCTCCCAACCTTTCAGAAAACCACCACAAAGAAAGGTAGAATACCACTCTTAGTGCTTCATGACTATTACTTCATTTATAGGTGGTAACCATTCAGAAAAACACCAAAAAGCATCTTATCCTGCAAATAGAAGTGTTTCTGATCTGATTACTTCATTTATGGGTGGTAATCATTCAAAAAAACACCACAAAGCATCATATCCTACTGCGAGAAGTGTTTCTGATATGATTACTTCATTTATGAGTGGTAACCTTCCAAGAAAACTCAAGAAACCACTACGAAGAAACATAGAATACCACTCTAAGCTCTTCATGACTATTACTTCATTTATGGGTGGTAAACATTCAACAAAACACCAAAAGGATCTCATCCTGCTACGAGAAGTGTTTCTGATCTGATTACTTCATTTAAGGGTGGTAACCATTCAAGAAAACACCACAAAGCATCTTATCCTACTAGGAGAAGTGTTTGTGATATGATTACTTCATTTGTGAGTGGTAACCTTCCAAGAAACTCTACGCCTTTCATTAAACCACCACGAAGAAGCATTGCATACCACTCTACGTGCTTCATGTCTGATTACTTCATTTATGGGTGGTAACCATTCAAGAAAACACCATAAACAACTTATCCTACTACGAGAAATGTTTATGATATGATTTCTTCATTTGTGAGTGGTAACCTTCCAAGAAAACTCTAAACCATTAATGAAACCACCACGAAGAAGCATAGAATACCACTCTAAGTGCTTCCTGTCTGATTACTTCTTTTATGTGCGGTAAACATTCAAGAAAACACCACAAAGCATCTTATCCTACTGATCCGAGTACTTAATTTATGGGTGGTAACCTTTCAAGAAAGCTCCCAACCTTTCAGAAAACCACAACGAAGAAACGTAGAATACCACTCTTAGCTCTTCATGACTATTACTTCATTTATAGGTGGTAAACATTCAGCAAAACACCACAAAACATCTTATCCTGCTACTAGAAGTGTTTCTGATCCGAGTACCTCATTTATGGGTGGTAACCTTTCATGAAAGCTCCCAACCTTTCAGAAAACCACCTCAAAGAAACGTAGAATAGAACTATTAGCGCTTCATGACTATTACTTCATTTATAGAAGGTAAAACATTCAGCAAAACACTACAAAACATCTTATCCTGCTACTAGAAGTGTTTCTGATCCGATTACTTTTATGAGTGGTAACCATTCAAGAAAACACCACAAAGCATCATATCCTACTACGAGAAGTGTTCCTGATCCAAGTACTTTATTTATGGGTGGTAACATTTCAAGAAAACTCCATACCTTTCAGGAAACAACCACGAATAAGCATAGAATACCATTCTAAGTGCTTCATGTATGATTAATTCATTTATGAGTGGTAAACATCAAGAAAACACCGCAAAGCATCTTATCCTGTTACGAGAAGTGTTTCTGATCCAAGTACTTCGTTTATGGGTGGTAACCTTTCAAGAAAACTCCAAACCTTTCAGGAAACAACCACCAAGAAATGTATAATTTCTTGAAACACCACAAAGCATCTCATCCTGCTACGAGAAGTGTTTTTGATCCGATTACTTCATTTAAGAGTGATAACCATTCAAGAAATCTCCACAAAGCATCTTATCCTACAAGGAGAAGTGGTTTTTATCCGATTACTTCATCTATTGGTGGTAACCATTCATGAAAACACCACAAATCATCTTATCATACTACGGAAAGTGTTTCTAATCAGACTCTTCATTTATGATTGGTTACTTTCCAAGTAAACTCTAAACCTTTCATGAAACGAACATGAAGAAACATCGAATACCATTCTACGTGCTTCATATTTGATTACTTCATTTATGAGCTATAAACATTCATGAAAA
Source organism: Eleocharis quinqueflora (assembly GCA_964058865.1). Taxonomy (NCBI): domain Eukaryota; kingdom Viridiplantae; phylum Streptophyta; class Magnoliopsida; order Poales; family Cyperaceae; genus Eleocharis; species Eleocharis quinqueflora. Next base: position 215,864 of record CAXKVX010000211.1, on the reverse strand, counting down.
GACCAAAAAGCATCTTATCCCGCTACAAGAAGTGTTTCTAATCAGAGTACATCATGTATGAGTGGTAACCTTCCAAGAAAACTCTAAACCTCTCATGAAACCACCACGAAGAAGCATAGAATACCATTCTAAGTGCTTCATATATGATTACTTCATTTATGGGTGGGAAACATTCAAGAAAACACCAGAAAGCATCTTTTCCTGCTACAAGAAGTGTTTCTGATCCGAGTACTTCATTTATGGGTGGTAACCTTTCAAGAAAACTCCAAACCTTTCAGGAAACCACCACGAAGAAGCATATAATACCACTCTAAGCTCTTCATGACTATTACTTCATTTATGGGTGGTAAACATTCAGCAAAATACCACAAAGCATCTCATCTTGCTACAAGAAGTGTTTATGATCCGAGTATTTCATTTAAGGGTGGTAACCATTCAAGAAAACACCACAAAGCATTATATCATACTACGAGAATGTTTCTGATATGATTACTTCATTTATGAGTGGTAACCTTCCGAGAAAACTCTAAACCTTTCATGAAACCACCACGAAGAAGCATATAATATCATTTTATGTGCTTTATGTTTGATTACTTCATTTATGGATTGTAAACATTCAAGAAAACACCGCAAAGCAACTTATCATGCTACGAGAAGTGTTTCTGATCCAAGTACTTCGTTTATGGGTGGTAACCTTTCAGGAAACTATCACGAAGAAACGTAGAATACCACTCTAAACTCTTCATGCTTATTACTTAATTTATGGATGGTAAACATTCAACAAAACACCACAAAGCATCTCATCCTGCTACGAGAAGTGTTTCTGATCCGAGTACTTCAATTATGGGTGGTAACCATTAAAGAAAACACCACAAATCATCTTATCCTACTGCGAGAAGTGTTTCTGATCTGATTACATCATTTATGTGTGGTAACCTTCCAAGAATTCTCTAAGCCTTTCATCAAACCACCACGAAAAAACGTAGAATACCACTCTAAGTGCTTCATATCCGATTACTTCATTTATGCGCAGTAAACATTCAAGAAAATACCACAAATCATTTTATTCTTCTACGAGAAGTATTTCTGATCCGTGTACTTCATTTATGGGTGATAACCTTTCAAGAAAACTCCAAACCTTTCAGGTAACCACCACGAAGAAACGTAGAATACCACTCCAAGCTATTCATGACTATTACTTCATTTATAGGTGGTAAACATTCAACAAAACACCACAAAACATCTTATCCTACTACGAGAAGTGTTTCTGATCCGAGTAAATTTATGGGTGTAACTATTCAAGAAAAAACCACAAAGCAATTTATGCAACTAAGAGAAGTGTTTCTGATATGATTACTTGTGAGTGGTAACCTTCCAAGAAAACCCTAAACCTTTCATGAAACCACCTCGAAGAAGCAGAGAATACCACTTTAAATGCTTCATGTCTGATTACTTCATTTATGGGCGGTAACCAATAAAAAAAACACCACAAAGCAACTTATCCTACTACGAGAAATGTTTCTAATATGATTACCTCATTTGTCAGTGGTAACCTTCCAAGAAAACTCTAAACCTTTCCTGAAACCAACACGAAGAAGAATATAATACTACTCCAAGTGCTTCCTGTCTCATTACTTTTTTTATGGGTGGTAAACATTCAAGAAAACACCACAAAACATCTTATCCTACTACGAGAAGTGTTTCAGATCCGATTATGAGTGGTGACCTTTCAAGAAAGCTCCCAACCTTTCAGAAAACCACCACGAAGAAATGTAAAATACCACTCTTAGCGCTTCATGAATATTACTTCATTTATAGGTGGTAAACATTCAACAAAACACCACAAAGCATCTTGTCTTGCTACGAGAAATATTTCTAATCTGAGTACTTCATTTATGGGTGGTAACCATTCAAAAACACCACAAAGCATCTTATCCTACTAGGAGAAGTGGTTTTTATCCGATTACTTCATCTATTGGTGGTAACCATTAAAGAAAAACACCACAAATCATCTTATCCTACTACGGAGAAGTGTTTTCTGATCTGACTCTTCATTTTTCATTGGTAACTTTCCAAGAAAACTCTAAATCTTTAATGAAACCACCATGAGAAGCATAGAATACCATTCTAGGAGCTTCATATTTGATTAATTCATTTATGGGCTATAAACATTCAAGAAAACACCACAAAGCATCTTATTCCGCTACGAGAAGTATTTTTTATTTGATTACTTTATTTATGAGTGGTAACCTTCCAAGAATTCTCTAAACCTTTCATCAAACCACCACAAAGAAGCATAGAATACCACTCTGAGTGCTTCATATCTGATTACTTCATTTATGCACAGTAAACATTCAAGAAAACACCACAAAGCATCTTATCCAACTACGAGAAGTATTTCTGATCCTAGTATTTCATTTATGGGTGGTAACCTTTCAAGGAAACTCCAAACCTTTCAGGAAACCACCACGAAGAAGCAAAGAGTACCACTATAAATGCTTCATGTCTGATTACTTCATTTATGGGTGGTAACCAATAAAGAAAACACCACAAAGCATCTTATCTCACTATGAGAAGTATTTTTTATTCGATTTCTTCATTTATGGGTGGTAACAATTCAAGAAAATACCACAAAACATCTTATCCTACTAGGAGAAGTGGTTTTTATCTGATTACTTCATCTATTGTTGGTAATCATTCAAGAAAATGTCACAAGTTATCTTATCCTACTAAGAGAAGTGTTTCTGATCTGACTCTTCATTTATTATTGGTAACTTTTACAAGAAAACTCTAAATCTTTCATGAAACCACCACGAGGAAGCATATAATATCATTATAGGTCCTTCATATTTGATTAATTCATTTATGGGCTGTAAATATATTCAAGAAAACACCACAAAGCATTTTATCCTACTACGAGAAGTGTTTCTTATTCGAGTACTTCATTTATGGGTGGTAATATTTCAAGAGAACTCCAGACCTTTCACGAAATCACCACTCTAAGCGCTTCATGTCTGATTACTTCATTTATGGGTGGCAAACATTCGAGAAAACACCACAAAGCATTTTATCCTACTACGAGAAGTGTTTCTGATCCGAGTACTTCATTTATTGGAGATAACGATTGAAGAAAACACCACAAAGCATCATATCCTACTACGAGAAGTGTTTCTAATATGATTACTTCATTTATGAGTGGTAACCTTCCAAGAAAACTCTAAACCTTTCCTAAAACCACCACGAGAAGCATAGAATAACACTCTAAGTGCTTCATGTTTGATTACTTCATTTATGGATGGTAAACATTCAAGAAAACACCACATAGCATCTTATCCTACTATGAGAAGTATTTCTGACCCGAGTACTTCATTTTTGGGTGGTAACCATTCAAGAAAACTCCAAACTTTTCAGGAAACCACCACGAAGAAGCATAGAAGACCACTCTCAGTGCTTCATGTCTGATTACTTAATTTATGGGTGATGAACATTCAATAAAACACCACAAAGCATCTTATCATGCTATGAGAAGTGTTTCTGATTCGGGTATTTCATTTATGGGTGGTAACCATTCAAGAAAATACCACAAAGCAACTTATCCTCCTACGAGAAGTATTTCAGATATGATTACTTCATTTATGAGTGGTAACCTTCCAAGAAAACTCTTAACCTTTCATGAAACCACCACGAAGAAGCATATAATACCACTCTAAATGCTTCCCGTATGATTACTTCTTTTATGGGTGGTAAACATTCAAGAAAACACCACAAAGCATCTTATCCTACTACGAGAAGTGTTTCTGATCCAAGTACTTTATTTATGGACGGTAACCTTTCAAGAAAACTCCAAACCTTTCAAAAAACCACCACGAAGAAACGTAGAACACCACTCTTAGCGCTTAATGACTATTACTTCATTTATAGGTGGTAAACATTCAACAAAACACCACGAAGCATCTTATCCTGCTACGAGAAGTGTTTCTAATCCGATTACTTCATTTAAGGGTGGTAACCATTCAAGAAAATATCACAAAGCATCTTATCCTTCTAGGAGAAGTGGTTTTTATCTGATTACTTCATCTGTTGGTGGTACCCATTTAAGAAAACACCACAAATCATCGTATCCTACTACGGAAAGTGTTTCTGGTATGATTACTTCATTTATGAGGTATCCTTCCAAGAAAACTCTAAACCTTTCATGAAACCACCACGAAGAAGCATTGAGGTATTTGGAGCAAAATAGACACAATTGAAGACATTGGAGCAAGCTAGGGTGTGCATGGAAGTAATTTAACCATCTGCCATGTCAATTGCGGCCGCAGGAACCTTCCTTGCGGTCACAATCAACCTCTACAAGCCATAAACAACAAGTGTAACTTCATTGCGGACGTCAGGTACATCCTTGCGGTCGCAATATAAGTTGCACTCCTCTACCAAGCAAGCATCACCTATTTCCAGCATCATTGCGGGCACAAGATATATCCTTGCGGCCGCAATGAGTGTTGGCAGAGCACATGAAGGTCATGGAAGTTGCCACTCAAGAAGTGTTGCGGCCGCAAGAGAACATGCAAATCGTGGTAGAGAGGTGTTAACTCTAACTCGTAGGTGTATTGCGGTCGCAAGAGAAGTTATTGCCCCCATAATAGACCTGCGCAGAAGCACAAATGAGCAGTTCCAGCAGTCTATTTTTATAATATTGCTTTCTTTTAAATACCGCTAGTTATTAGACAGATAGGAAGAGGTCTTAACACGAAATTAGCCAGTTACAAAGGGTTAGAACTTAGAGAATTCACAAAAGAGGGAGGAAGAAGAAGAAGAAGAAGAAGAGAAGAAGAAGTCCTTCCTTGGCGCAAATCTCGATTGTATATCTCTTTTCTCTCTTTTCCTTTAGAACTCTATCATGTTTAGCCCCTTAGCCATGTCCGGCTAAGTTGTATTAGGACTTGTTAGGATGTCTTGAAACTCTTGTTATACTTGTTTCTTACTTGTGCAATCTCATGAATTGTTATCTTAGGATTTAGTTCTAGACCTTGATCATATAAAGCAAAGCAATTAATTGGCTAAGTACCGAGAGGTGACGTTAAATGATTGTTTATCTTATGACTTGCTTGCTAGTTGAATTGTTTAATTATAAGATTTGATATTTGCAATAGAGATATTGAATATTAGATCTAGACCATAGGAAGTAGGGTAATTAACGAACTAAGGACTGAGATGTGACGTTTGTTGACTACGGATTTACCTAATTGTCATAACAAATTGTATCAAGTACCAAGAGGTGACGTTTGTTGACTACGGATTTACCTAATTGTCATAGCAAATTGTATCAAGTACCAAGAGGTGACATACAATAACTTAGGATAATTATGACGGTATGTGCTTAATGGGTTTTGACTAGTTTAACCAAGTACGAGAGGTGAAGCCATAACTAGTGCAAACACGATACCTAAATAGAGATATCACTTGGTACCAAATATGAGAATCGTACCCTCATAATACCAAGATATTGATTACAAAACAAGTATCAACAATTGTGGATGGTACATCTTGACAAGGTCTAATCATTTGTTAATTGTGTTAAGTTTAGAACTAGTTCAGTTTTTTTTAGTTTTAAAACAACGAGCAACCAAACTTAAAACTTTTCTTTTCTATTTTGTTTTTACTTAATTAAATTTGCTCAAATTTGAAAGTCTAAAACCGAATTGTTCCTGTGGATTCGACCCCTAAGTACTACAATAGACGGTTGTATACTTACAACCTTTATCTAGCAACTAGGGTATGTATAAAACTCTACATCAAAGGCAACAAAAGAAGACAACGATAATGAGAGAGACGGGAAGCGGGTAGAAAGAAAACAGAAGTCCAGAATCGAGATCGAATAGTAAATTTGAATATTATCTATTAGTTTTCAATATATTAACGACGAACACTATTACAAATTTGGCTTTTAATACTAGCATAATATGACTTTTAAAATCGAACCTGAGGTGTTATAGGGGGTGTTAAAAGTAGTTACCTCTCGCTATTAAAGGCTAATTGTGAAATCCGTAAAATTTTGAACAAGTTAAAAATGATTTAACCAATAACAAAATTTTACGTATAAATGTATAATTAAATAAAACCTTTAATATGGACAAAAATTAATGTAAATAATGAAACAAAATATTTTTATGAATGAAAATATACATAAATAAATATCAAATATTGTAAATAAATAAAGCTTAACAACATAAATACCTAATGTTTATTTTTGCATAAGTCAATAACCTCATAAAGGTTCAGCAACTTATAAACGAGTCATTTGACCCATATTCAATTCAAAACACACCCGCCACACAATGGGATACACGGTCTGGACCTCAAACCCCTACAAACATTATAATTAAAACCCTAAAAACTAAATAACATGTGTGCTGCTACTCAACACGACCTAATGAGTCACCCATAAGTCGTGCAGCGAGTGACTAAACCATATGGCGCACGTGTAGAGCTGTAGTGAAGAGAAATCGACAGCTCAGAGGGAAATCCCTTGGATTTCTCTCCTGGGCCTGATTCTCTGTGACAGCCCTTGAGTGCCTTGACAAATGTGAGACGATACGGGTTAACAGATGTACTGAAGATGGATAGAAACACTGATTGGCACAGAGACAATGCAATAGGCAATCTCACCAAAAGAGATTGACATGACCACCTCGGGGCATTCCCTCCTCGACACGAAACTCTGAGACAAAACTCTACTCCTCGTCATGAAGCGGGTCAAGATGAGTTGGATTGTGCTTGAGTTTGGCAACGACCATAAAAGGCACAAAGATTGAACCACAGAAAATCTTGAACGAAAAGTTTACTCTCTCTCTCTCTCTCTTTCTGCACTTAATGCCCTGCCTCATTTCTCTCTCGATGTCCCTTTCGTCCCCATCACTCTGCTACTCATTTCCAACACATCTTTGCCTTTCTCTCTCGCAGCAAACTCGAGGTGCACTCAAACCGCTGCGAACCCCACCTCTTCCCCATCTATCCCCCTTACCTTGCTGCCAACTCACCCTCTTCTCTCTCTGACGATGTCAACTCTCTCTCTACAAACTCTAAGGGAGATGGTGACAACTCTACTCTCTCTCTCTCATCGGACCTCGAAATCAAACCTCGTCTAATCGACCCACCATTTCTTTTTGTGTACTCCGCCACCAGGTGCCACTTGTCACGCATGCCAATTCCAGGTGTCCACCTCTCTTCCCCTATAAAACCCCAACGCCTCTGCCTCACTCCTCTTTGGAAAAAATCTCATGTGTTGAGAACCTGTAACTACTTCTGAAATAAGAAAAGTGAGGTGAACAAAATGCATAATCGAATGAGGGAAGAAGGGAGAAGCACGTGCAAATGGGGGTGATGGCTATCAGCCAGAGAGTTCTCTGCGTCACGAATTCCTACTCCCTGAACCTTACTAGTAACTAATGATGAACTAAAACGTTTAATTTGATAGCCATAACTCTCATTGATGTTTGATTCCCTTGATTGTGTAATTACTTGCTATTGTTGTTGTGTTGACTGTTTTCCTTAGTGTGATTAACTCGCTGAGAAACCCCTTAGTTTGATAACAGTGGCCATCGAACCGCTGACTGTTTTGGGGGATAGCTAGTTAGGTTCTTAATGACTTGTCATATGCTGAACCAATGATACTTACTGATTTAAAAATCAAATGGTGCTAACTAGAAACTTATTTGAACTGATACCGATTTGATGGGTTATTTGTTATTTTTGGTACAACTAGATCTATGAATGTGATTAGGTTACTGTCATTTCAGCTTGACCCTTAATTTCTTTTGCCGAGATTGTGAATCGATGTCTGTTAGATGGGTTCTGATTCTACTGGTAAAACTGAACCATACCTTTTTGCTGAGTGCCAGAATTTGAATTGTTGATTTTTGAATTATACCCTTAAAATTGGGAAAATGTGTTACATGTGATTGCGTTGGGTTCTGGTTCTCTGGTAATTACTGACCTTGAGTGCCTACTGGGGATTGTTATGATGCTGGTAATAGCTAGGGATGATTCCTGGATTTCTGGCCCTGTATTGGTTTTTCCAACGCCAGTGCAGTTGGGTTTTTGTGTTGGACCTTGCTGTTTTCGTGAGAGAATGGGCCCAGAGTGATGCTTGGGCCCAAGTGAGGTTCGATTGGGCCTAACCAGGCTTTTATGGACCCATTTAAACTAATTACACATAAATTGGTCCATTGGATCTTATGGGCCTTAGAATTACTTAATAAATGGTCATTAGGCTTTAGCGAATTTAATTGGGCCTTAAGGCCCTAATAGATTGGGAAAGACAAGTTTAATAAATCTATTTGATTATTGGGCCTTGTTGGACAATTGTGGGCCAAGAAAGGTATAATCGGATTTAAGCATAAAGGTCCAGTCCAATTTAACAAATATGGCCATAAATAATTAAATAAGATCCAAAAATAATAAAGGACCGAGAAAGGTATAATAAGGAAATGACGATTATAGCTCGTGCAGTGAGAGCTACGGCGATGACGCATGAGTCTTGGGCTGTCGATCCCACTCAGGATTAACACAAATACAACATAAAATAAAAGTAACCAACATGAGTTTCTTATAAATTTTCTATACTATATGTAGTACTATACGACGTAGTTATGTAGTTAGGTTAGTTAACTTGATAGGATGATTTAGATGACTAGGATGTTAGATTTATATTATATGTAACGATGTAATTAATAATTAAGCACTTAATTAAATAGAATAACATTATTAATCCATTATAACACTTGTATAATAAAAGTATTACAAGAATACTAGGATAATAAAAAACATATTATATCTCTAAATATGATAAAATGCTAAACAACACTTACACAAGTTTGGACTAAGTAAAAATAAAAATAAAAATATATATATTGATCAATTTCTCTATGTCACGTCAAATAATATAAATACACACGTATTGCTATTATTTACTTACTATTTTATTTTCTTCTTTTGTTAGTTTAAAAATAAAAGTGCACAACTAAAAGTGGTTGAATTTATAACATGCTTGCTTTGTGTTGTTCTTTTATTGTTGTTCCATAGGATATCGTCTTGACGTCTCAATAACAATAGACTAACATTAGACATGACTAATGCAACATAAGTCATGAATGACTGAAAGTGAAAAACATGACACTAAATATTTAATTAAAAGCAATGAACTGTGGGACTAGATTTCTCACACTCAATATGCAACAGAGATGCTGCCCAAAGATTTAACCAAGTAATAATGATAATTAAATTAAATTAGGAGCATCGGACGTCTTAACGCCTAGATTTTGTCTCTTCTGATTTCATAAGATAAATGATTTGATAACACACTAACCTGATAAATCCTAACGCCAATTAGGAAGTTTAGCAAACTGATATTCGACCGTGGAAGACAAGGTGGCTCTTGACTATGTGGACGCTGACGCAGTCGATGGCGCTGCAAAGATTTCCCCAAAGTAAACGCCTAGATATCAACATCGCAATCCAAAGATTATCAGGTGTGGTTCCTGGAGTTTATATTCATTTCTATTTTTTAGGACCTACCAGACTTACCTAAACTGAACTGCAGTACCAAACTACCAATAATTGCTAATCAAGTCCTTAGAACTTGAACTGTCATATTTGCATACCGGTAACTGCACCAATATTTGAGACCAACATGCATTGCATGTAAGATCAGATATACGTATCGTATAAGATATTAGCTATTTATAGGTAGTTGCGTATTGATTATTATATGTATTCGCCGGGAGTGATGAGTATCGGGTCGGTGATCACCAGCTGGATGTAGCGTGAGGGCATCACGACGGGCGGATTACGTACTGTAAATAAATTCGCTCGTGGGGTCCTCTCGTCGGGATGTCTTCATAGACATCCGACTGATGCCCACCAAACGAGTTCATCACTTGATGGCTCGTAGTGCCAGTTTGAGAGTTTAATTTTTAAGATCCATATTAGTATATAATATTATAATATTTCCTCTTTTGAGTGAATAAGGTTCGGTATCTCAGCTTAGAGTCTGCGTGCCATATGTGAGGTATTGGAGCTAATTTGTTCTTTATATATCTTTTATTAGTCGATATTACAAGAGCTACCTTAGTTAGTATATGGAGTTTTCTTTCTATTATATTATTTCAAACGGATAGTCGGTTTCTTATTTCTGTATGGCGACTGAGATCGTGCTTTATTTTATTATTTTCTATTTTGGTGAGCGTAGGTGTCTCAGTTCGCCTTTTGACTGAGTGTGTGTTGTTTCTAGCCTTAATTTCACCAGGGCATTTTCATTTTGGAAACTCATAATTTGGTAGATTGGCAGCACGATCCCATGACCAGTTTAGCACCTACCCTTAGATTGGCGGCGTGGATCTCGTGACCCGTCTAAGGAGGCGAATCCTGATGTCTTACACTTGGGGATTTTAACTTCATTCAATTCATTTGTTTGGGAGTATGGTTGATCTACTATTACTATAAATTTGTATCTAATATATATTGACCTCTTTCTATTTTGGGTTTCTTTCGTATCTCCTTTTTGGATAAAATTGAATAACTGGAATAATAGGTTAAACAAGATATCACTTAGGTAAATATAGCCTAATTGAAATTATATTCAATAAGTGTGATTGGTCCAACTTTGAATTGGATATAAACTCAAAAGTTGGACCTTAATTCACACAGAGTAATTTTTATAAATTACTCACGTTCCACGGTGGTTGTGGGGTCCAGGTAAGATGTTCTTTTTGGTGTCCATAGGAGAGCGCTAGGATGGAGTCTCTGGTGTCTTCCGTTTTGCAGATCACTTCGTTTATTTCTTTTACTTTTCTTTTATTAGGATTAGCTTGTAGTAGGTTAGCGAGGGTCGGTTCCACGTCCTTTGATGGGATCGTCCTCTACTGTATGTATTTTATTTTATTTCCTTTAGCTTCCGTTGTAAACTTTGTGTACATACGCTGGAAAATATTATTGTATATATTGTTGGATGATCATGTACAATATTTATTGTGTGTGTTGTTTCTTTAATTAAGTTTAATTAGCTAACTCATATATTATTTTAATATTCAATTAAGTCTTTCATGTACTTGTAAACAAGTACACATAAACAAGTACACGTGGCAGGATTAACACCCCTAAGCTAGTTATATTTTCTGGGGTGTGACACTAATATCAGAGTTTGCTATTTGACCGGTATTAAAAGGACTTTTAATAACGACATTTTGCAAGGATCCGCTATAAAAGAAAATTTTTTTATAGCGAATCACTAGTGAAATTCAGTTTTAAAAGTTAGCAAAAAAGTAAAAAATAAGCTCATGACAGTTGCAATAACACCTAGCTATTTGCACAGTTTTGTTGGCAATTAATAATCCAATTTAACTAATCCGTCATCAATTTAGTGCAAATATGCTAGATTTGCTACATTTAATATACTGTAGACCAATATAAATTTTGATGAACTTTATTAATAATTAGGAGAGTCGAAAATTGGCTAGTACATCAAAAGCTGTTGAACTTTAAAAATTATATAGATTGATTAAAAAACAAAAAATATTAAATTTGAATTTTGAATGACAAAAATAAGAAAAGCTTAGCAAAGAGTTCTGTTTTAAAAAAATAGCAAAAGCTTAGCAAAGGGCTCATTGAGAAAAAAATCAAAGAAAAAAAATGGCTGGTTGGAATGTAAGAAGATGAAAGATTGTACACACTTAGATAATTATGGAAGGAGATAGTAAAAAATTACCAAACATCAAACAATCAACTAGAAAAAGAGATTTCGTGAGTAATTTGGGTTGCAGTTCTAAGCATTGGATTGGAGTAGAATGGACGCTACGTATGATATCAAACAAGGCGATTTTGCAATTTTTGTTTATTTTTATATCGAATTTATACTAAATGCGCTATTAAAGATTTTTTATATTGGCTGTCTTGAAGGGACCGCTATTAAAGACTTTTTTTATATTGGACCCTTATTAAGTCTACTTTTAAAGGCTCTTTTATATTAGACCCTTATTAAGGCCGCTTTTAATACTCGTATTTTATAGCAGATTCTTTGGCACAACTGCTAATAAAGGTTTTGTGCCACCTTTTATATCGGCATTCTAATAAAGTCCGATATTAAAGATTATAAAATAATTTTCAAAATGTCATTGGAGACTTAATAGTGGTTTTATAGTATGTCAGGTATAAAATGAGAGTATTAAAGATAAATTATGTAGCAGTGGAATAATTTTCTTCTACGGTAGAGGAGGCATTCGACCACGTTTCTCGCTAACACAAACATATCTATCTATTTCAAAGAAAGATTAAATCAGTGCAATTCTAATCCTAAACCAACTCATCAATGAATATACTCTAAACTCTAAACCAATTCATCAGCGGATATACCTTAAATCCTAACAGAAATTTGACTGAATGTTGGACTAATAACTCATTAGTGCAATCATTCCAAATTTGATGACTGAACTTTGAACTAATTGCAAAGCAATCATTTCCAATTTTGGACTAATAACTACTAAGAGAAAGTTGCGTTAAAATTATTTTGGAGTAGTGAACATTGAACATTGAAATTATTTTGAACTAATAATTAATAATGAACTAAAAGAAATCTTAAAAGAAAGGAAATATGAAATTACATTTTCCTTGGAGAAATAGGAGATCTCGTTTTCTAAGCATATTACTGAATAGTGATTGCAGATGAAGGAGACACGGCGTGTTCTACAAGGTGAAGACTTAGGAAGGAAATGAAAAGACACTAAAAAGACATCATAAGTCTAAAATGCACTATATCAACATTATTTAATTACTATTTTGTAACTTTACTCCTCGGAGATACCGATATTTTCATTGTTTTTATTTTATAACTTTGCAGATCGCTTACCGCCTAAAGAATGCGAACAATCGATAATTTTATATGATTTTATAACTTATAAGCATGATTTTATAAACATGACGTAACAAATGTTTAAAACGTAACGTAAGTGACCACTTGCATTTGCGTTGCGTTTAATTGGGCATAACAAAAACTATTTGCGACTTACGTTGCATTTAACAAATATAACAAAAATTTCTTGCATTTAACGTTGCGTCACGGCACAGCAAAACATAAAAACGTACTAAACATGTTGCATTGACAGCCCTAAACATAACCCCCAGCTAATTTTAGCCTTTAAATCTGGCCCATAAAATTTAAGCACATTCGCCAACTCCTCATTGGGCCATGTTAATACCTAAGACAGGCCTAATCTTAAAAAGGCCATCTTTTGATAAACATTTTCATTTAGACATTCATCTAATTATCTATTTATCGAGTGAACAAGCCCACTTGAGGTCAATTTCAACTTTTGTTTTTTGTAATACAGCTGGTGACACCAATATAAACCAGGTGTTGCGATCTTTCATGTTCGTAATTATCGCACAATAATTATTGGATAAGCAACCGACACAACCTGTAATTTGATTTATATATATATATGTATATATATATATATATTAAAAAGATTGGCACATAAAATAACGCCATGAGAAATTTAGTTCTTTTCAAATACATGAAATTTCAAAGGTGTATTATAACATTGTATATGATTTCAAAAAGATCCCTTCGTCTGGTGAAAATGTCTGGAAAGTTTCTCTGTCTGGTCCATATATGATTTAATTATAATCAGATTACCATTACTTTTAGAACACAATGTCTTGAAAAATTATGCTTATTTAAATTTTGACAGTGTTTTAAATAACTGCATCGATATATTTTATTGGAGTAAAAAAAGTTCGGTCATGTTATTTTTTTCATAAACTCCAACTATTTTTTTTCAATAACAAGCATGTATTCATATTTTGCAAAATCAAATTTAGATTGAGAGTTGCCAACTATCTTTACAAAATTGTTTTTTGATAAACTCCAACCTATGTTTTTTTTTCAATAAAGAAGGGACCTGTCTGCATATATGCCAAATGTCTAATTAAAATAATCAATTTTGTTTCCATGGTTTAAACGGTCGACATCATGTCATCATTGCTCTCTTTTACTCTCCCCAATCTCATTAATTATCATCATATCCTCATAAACTTCCAATTTAATTACTTGTTAACAATTGATTAGTATTTAAAATTTGAAACGTTGGAGGGAAAATTGGAATTCTGAATAAGAATTTTGTTTTAGAAAACTTTAGCTAACCTGTTTATCCAAAAGCGGCCGAATATTTTACATGCTTCTAAAATTTGAAAAAAAAATGCAACGAATTATATTCAGAGGACCTGGCCTATGATAAATGGTTAGATGAAAAAAGTATATTGTTTCTGATATTCTTATTTATTATAGTAGAACACAAACAGGGGGTTGCAAGATATGAAATACAAAAGAAAATTCAAAGTGCAATTCTCATAATAAAATAATTAGATAGTCAAGGCTCTTATCACCAATCATACGAAACAGTTATCAACATTTGTATTTTTTATTAAAAATATTATAAGAATAATGAATATCAGTAAAATTATTATTTATCTTATACTACAATATGTCATGAACGTCTTATGCTTTTGAATTTTATGTACAAGTTATTATTTTATTAATTTGTAGCATAAACATACACATTCTTCAAAAGCCGCAAACGTTACAAAACAACGGCGTAGCTTGCACGGCAATGATCTAGGAGCAAGTAAAAAAATACACCCGACCTTAAAAAAATTCAAATATTTCAGTTACGAAGTGGGCCCACTACTGTACACACTGCCATCTGCATTCTTTCCGAGCTTCCAAAGCATGCACCCCTTTTTCTCTCTTTTAATATTTTTTCTCTGATTTTGTGCATTCTCCGATGGAGAAGCGACAAGGCAATCCGCTAGGGTTTTAGAAAGCTCTTCGGATATATCTGTAAGTTAAACACACGAGATTTTGTCGGCGCTCTCGATTATTTTGTCAATCGTAAAACCTTTTTGTGTGCATTTTGGGTGACATTTCTGTATGGTATTTTCGTCTTCTACTTCTGTTATATGAATGTATAAGAGGTTAGATATATCTAGTTCCATTTCCGTGGTTTAAATCGCTCTTCTCCGGACCCTTGTTTCATTTTTTTAGTCAAGGTGTTAATTATTGTTATCAGGGTTTGGAAAACTTTTCACTAAAAGAAGTATTCTTGCTAATTCGTCATTGGCACTATTATATGTGAACTATTTCGAGAAATTCGTTATTTTGAAAAAACGGGAGATTAATTAATTAGTTTGTTCTGTTTTATTTAGACAATGTGATTGACTAGAGTGTCTTTGCTTCACTGTATATACAATATATTCAGTTTTGGAAATTTCTTATATTACTGTTAGCATTTTTTGTTCTAAATAATTAATTGATTTGGGTATTCAACTGTTAATTTCCTATTATTATTATTATTATTATTTTTTGCAACTTTGTTTACGTGGATCCCATCTATTTTGCCACTAATGTATCTATACTGAAATTGATCTCCTCCCTTTAATCTTTTTGTGCAAATATTGTTTATGGAGCTCATATGTTTCTCTTTTTTTACAAGAGATAATTTTGTTCATTTTAGAGGTAACTTCATCAGATAATATTGTGGAGAGCTGATTGGTAGTTGAAATGAGGAAGTCACCAGGAAAATGGTTAAAGAAGATTCTATTTGGGAAGAAATCCTTTGGATCTTCATCCACAAAATCGGTATTGTTCTTCTTTCTATGCATAAAAATCTGTAAACTTATGCAATATTTCCACTTTCATTGCTGAAATTGATTAATTTTCAAATAATCTGCTTCTGCAATGGACTGAGGTTTTCTTTTTTTCTTAGGAAGTATTTCAGTCAACTTCATAATTTTTGTAAAGCTAACTTCTTATTTTTTTACTCAAAGCTACAAGCCAATAATCATTCTACTTTACAAATGCTGAAAAGAGGGATCAGAAAAAGCATTTGTTGACTTCTATTTGCTCAATCCAAGCTGTAAACATTAAATTAGAAAATGAGATCATGATATTTCTCAACTGAAGGCTACTCTTCGCCCCCTATCTTGCTTTTTGCTCATAAAAGGTTACTGCAAGGTCAATAAAAATTATCCGTAACCGCTTATTTTTCTTTTTGTCGAATACAGAAGAATTCAAGTGAGAAAGGCTTAACCACAGGATACCAAGCTCCTCTGGGTGATAATTCTCCTATTATTTCTGAACCAGTACTCGTTAGCACATATGGCAGCACAACCTTACCAATAGTTGAAGAGATGCATCGTTCTGCGACACATGGATGTGAAACCACTCTACCTGTTGTGAGTCGATCTACAGTAGATCAAGCAGCCTTTGAAATAGATGATACAAGAGGTTGCGACAAGCTCAGCGAAGAGAAGGCAGCAACAAAGGCTCAAGCTGCCATTAGGGGGTTTTTGGTATTCTACCCTTCAAATGGTTTTTATCAGATTCTATATACCATTCCAATTTTCATAAGGATTTTCTGTCTTTATGTTTAGGCACGAAGGACATTTCAGGCATTGAAAGGGATTGTAAGATTGCAAGCACTGGTACGAGGTCATCTGGTACGGAGGCAAGCTGTTGCAACCCTTTATGCAATGCATGCAATCGTAAGAGTGCAAGCTATTGTCCGTAGGAGAATTGCTAGGCGCTCTGATAATGGTCTCCAAATATATGAAGCAAGAAAACCGAAACATGATCTATTGGTACTACTCATTTGATATATTTTCTAATATATTTCTAATCGTGGACAGTTCCCCTTCTATTGATTCTTTGTACATGAATAATGAACAATATGACTGCTTTGCTGGTACTTCAAGTAAAAGGAGTCCATTGTTGTAAATTTTGCACAAAGATATTTCTTTATCGCATTTACAGTCTTAATTGTTTTGATCTTTTTCAGAACTGCAAATACGGATATGCATGGAAGGAGAACTTTCAAGTTCATTCTCTTGGTCATAAGGTATGCAATATTAATTTGGCAGTTTCTTACACTTTATGTGGTCATTTTTAAATTTTAATCCTTCTCCTATTGTTCTCCAGCTCCTTTCTTCCTCAATTGTCTTTAAACCTCTCCAAATCCAATTCAACAAAGAAGACCCCAATTCTGCTTCAAACTGGTTAGAGAGATGGCACATGTCTCACTTTTGGGAACCCATTATCAAACCACATTACTTTGTACATTCAAAACATCAACAAAAGAAAAGAAAAACCTCCCCAGAAAGTCGATCTATTAGGCCAAATCCAAAGTTAACCAAAAACGAAGGACCAAATTCAAAACCTGAGAAAAGAAAAGACAACCACCACAGCCAAACTTCTGAAGCCCTAAAAACTGACCTTGAAAACCCGAAAGAGGGTTTTAGAAAAGTTCCTACATCCAAGTCAGATGCAGAAATTGGTAAACTATCATCTGGTTCAAAGAAATCTCAGAGTAAAACTATACGAGATACTTCAAAGAATTCTGCGGCTGCATCAAACTTTGTGGGTGCTAAGCCCTCTGAAGCGAGCCCATCTCTGTCAGCCGATGAAGAGTCTAAAAAAGTCCACAAAAGAAAATCTTTGACCTCAACTGGAGTAGAAGTCCCAGAAAAAGATTTGTGTGCAAGCACAACCTCATTAATAGCTGTGCCCGATGCAACTTCTTCTGAAGAAAAGTCGTTGTCTGGTAATAGAGAACCTGCTGGTAAAGCGAACAATAGGAGGAGATCTTCTCCCTTGACTACTAGACTAGTAATCCCAGACAAGGAGTTGCGTGCAAGTTTAAGCTCAAATGCATCAAAATCCCAGCCCGATGGAAACTCTTCGGAAGAAAAGCCATTGTCTAGTAGAGGGGAATCTGGTAATAAATCGAACAACAGAAAGAGATCTTCTCTCCCTAGTGTATCAAAAACCCTGCCAGATGGGAACCCTTCTGAAGAGAAGTCATTATCTGGCAGTGGAGACTCTAGTAACAAATTGAACAACAGAAGGAGATCCTCCCTCCCAAGTGCATCAAAAACCATGCCAGATGGGAATCCTTCCCAAGAGAAGTTTTTATGTAGTAGTAGTGGAGACTCTTGTAATAAATCAAACAACAGGATGAAATCTCTCTCATCTACTAGATTAGAAGTATCAGAAAACAAGCTGTATGCTAGTTTAGACAAATCTGCATCAAAAATCACACCAGACCTCAACTCTTCTGAGAAGTCTCCGTCAAGTAATGGTGAATCAGTTAACAGGTCCCACAATAGAAGGAGATCTTCCTTCTCGGCTGGAGTAGAAATCTCTGTAGTCGAGTTGCATTCTTGTGCATCAAGGTCCGTGCCCAGCTACATGGCCACAACTGCATCAGCAAAGGCACGTCTGAGAGGTCAGAATTCACCTGCGGTTGTTACAACACCTGATTCTTCTGATCAAAATGGTGTCATCAGGCGCCACTCTCTGCCGTCTGGTACTGCAAACGGAAAATTGAAGTCGGTTTCTCCTAGAACACAGAAGCCAGCAGCACATGGTGGAGGTGTCAAGGGAGTGATCAAGGGTGAAAGGTCTCTCAATTTATCCAGAGATGGAAACGGTACGTCCTAGAAGTTTTCATTACTTGATATATTTCTCATCTTCTTTTTAGTACTTCCTTCAGTAACTAATATTAATGCATGCTGGGAATATTGCCAACATGCCCTTGGTGAACATATGCAATACTACTTGCACTCAAAAGTTTTCATCTATAGACTAGCTGGAATTTCTTTTTTTTTTATTTAATTGCGTTCCCTGCTTTTGTGAAAATGTGCTTGAGCTAAACCTACTGTGGCAGTGGAGAATGAGGGTTTTATCATTTTATAATAATGGGAGTGGTTAAATTGTGCATTAATTAATGGGTTGACGAATTATTGATTATTCTTATGAATTCACAAGATAAACCCGCTATTCCAAGTGTTGTTTTGGGATTACATAGCTAGACTTGCTACTGTTTCCTTTATAACCTCTGAAACGTTTGTATGTGTTTGCTACAGTAAAACAAATTCAGGCAGAATGGAGGAGGTGGTGATGCTTGGGGAAAACCTTGGTTTGCATATTGACTTATCCTACTTCAGTATTTATCTTGTAAGAATGACTCTGGATGTGGTTATATTGTGAAATCCGTATACGCAATGCAACTTGAGTTTCTGAATATTTCACTTTAGCCATGCTTTGTGTCTGGGTAACGATGTTTTTAAATTGTTTACATGCAATTTTATCTGATTGATCCTTGTTCTGAATATTTATGGCAATGAAATGCTGAATTTGCATAAATGTGTAGGATAGCATTAATCATATATATCATAGATAATTTAATATCTCAATCAAGCAATAAGCTGGCCCAGTAATTTCAACGCCCCATTATCATATGCTTTGAATATGTGTTGCACGAGTGCGGGTGCGCATATTGTATCCGATACAATGCGGGTGTGGCGATATAGCAATTTTAAAAAATTTCGGATACGGTTGCAGGTATATATATAATAAAAAAATCATATTATATATTAAAATGCTTGAAATTTGTTTTTCTATTCAACTTTTTTTAATATATATTGATACTTATGAAATAACAAAAAAATATAAGCCTTTGATTAAATATTTTCTTGACAAAAGAGTTCATATTATATAAAAAATAATACTATATAAATTATGTGGTGTGATTAATATTATATAATATACACAATTGTTTATTTTAATATTATTAAAGATCCAATTCGTATCCAAAAATGCATCCCAAACGTATCCAAAAACTCAATTCGTATCCAAAAATGTATCCTAAACGTATCTTAAACGTATCTTGACCGAATCCGTCGGTCAAATAATATAAAATAATTGGATACGCCACGCGGCGTATCCGATACACACCCGCACCGTATCCGTATTCAATACGCGTACGGCTAGGAGAATAAAGTATCCGAGTAATATAACTTTGAATCATCTGATGTTCGGTACTTCTCAAAACAAGTGAGTGTGTTGTGTGTGTGTGGGGGGGGGGGGGGGGGGGGGGTAACCCACCGATTTCATTGGAACCGAAAGTAGCCTCTGATGTTCGGTTATGTACTTATGTGAGATTATTTGAAAAAAAAAACAATTGATGAGTACATATACAATAAATATACAAAAGAGTGTTATAACGCGCAGGCGCTCAGCTACCCATCTTGTTAACACTTGAATACTTTTTGTGAATTCAATTCATTGTCACAAATCTAACACGGGGAATAAGCCACTTAAGTCAACACTCGATCCATCCATCATTTTATGTGAACCTTTTGGACCATTAGACCATGTGCAACCTGCCCAGCTCGTAACAGGAAAATGGATCCTTTAACTGCTCTTTAATTTAAAAGTGCCAGACCGAACCCAAAATTATTTTGTTTGCATTTTTGAACAAAATCAACTGTAACTAAAGGAACTCATTCAAAAATGTCAACCTGTGTGGAGTCAGTATACGTTTAAACTTATTATCTGAAAGAACAAAAAAAGAACCTTCAACAAAGAAGATGCACTTTTCTGTCTCGACACCAAAAGCGACAAAATCCTAGTCTCTAGTAAAGATAAACCAATGGTTCTTAAAAAATTTCAACCATTCTCACTGAAAAGCCACAGGGACACCTTGCTTCTTGTTAACTATAGCCATGGTAAGGTACCTGGTACCCATACCGATTGGTGTTTGTTCATTGGGCCCCTCCCAAAACGGTGCCTCACCATCTCCTACAAGTCGCCAGTACCCAGTTCTCAGGTTTTCTGCTTGCTCTTCAGTGCAATTTTGCAGCAATGCCTCCACACGAAAATTAATCCCGAGGGAGCCCAACAGTTGAGATTGTGTGATTGGGCCATGAACCGACACATTCTCTAGATTAAAAAAATGTTTTTACTAATTGTTCAAGGAGAATGTCAGCAAAAGAAAAAGAAAATAGAATATGCTGTTTTGTTTTGGAAGAATTTCACACATTTTTTAAGTGTGGAGATATACTTGTGCAAATTGTTTCAGAACACAAATCAGGCCTCTTTCGTTCTTGCTTGTGCAAAGAATATAGGATTGAATTGGTCGTACCACTGAAGTTAATTGGAGGGGGGGGGGGGGGGGGGGTATAAATGGTAGTTCTAAACCTCTATACCAAAATATATATATATGAGAGATTTCCAATACTTCGACTGAGTTCCACAGATACCTCTTGCTTTGAAGAATACATACAATATACTCTGGTGTTTTTGCATGGGTATGAGAAAACATATCTTATTTTTCTCCAGCATACCTGAAATTTCTTGTGCAGAATGTCGAATAGAAGCAAAATCAACATATGCACTAAGATCAGCTGAGCCAGGGTCATCTAGTATGTGGACGAACTTATGTTTTCTTATAGCCTACATAAACATGCAAAATAAGCATTTTATTAGAATCAAGACATCACAAACTATATACAAGTTGCCCTAGAAGGACCAATAACACCAGGCTTAATTTTAAGAATCTCTTTAGTATCAAGATATCACAGAATCTGCTTTGCAATAGAAGTAAAGGTATGTTGCCATGGGGACCCTGTAAAACCATCAATAATAAGAGGTTTAATAGAATGATGTCAAATTTTTCTCACAAAATACCACTTGCACCCACCTCTAAAATATTGAAAAACACCCAAATTAGCCCTCTTTTATAAATTTTTTGTTTTCTATGTTTTAGAATGTATGCATGGCATTTCTGGTTTCGCAGGTTCATGATACATAGACAAGTTCAAAGGTAGATAGCTTTGCTGTTAAAGTGTCTCATTTTGCAGCAATAATTCTTGGTAATTATGACAGTTGTTTTGCAATTGCCTCTCTACTGTTCACAAGAAAGGAAACTTGCGGATTGATCTCAATTTTGTTTTCTGGTACATGCACCTGAAGGCTGTCAGAAATGAGTCCATCTTTGCCATAATCAATGATGAGGGCTCCTCCTCCATCCGTACCTATTCTCTTGGCAATCTGACATGTCAGATCCATTGCGCTAGGGCACACTTCCATCTGGTCCAATTTAGCCACCTCTTCGCGTGGGGCCCACTGGCAGCGCTTTGCTAGGTACAAGAGAGATGGAGTTGGTCCTGGAGAGAGCACAAAACGAAACCTGCCCAAACAGGAAAAATAAAAGTATGAAGCAGTGTCAACTGAGGTAGCCCAATGAATAATGCATGTAAAACCTTCGTAGAACAATAGTCAATAAACTTACTTTGAATCTTCTGATACATCAATCATCTTTTCAGACCAACCCCTTGCGCCTTTCTGTGTATCAATTGTAGATGTTAAATTGTCAGAAAACAAAGGTATATGAGAATTTAAAATAAGAAGTAACAAAAATAGAGGTTGAATAGGAGTTACTAATTAAACCTGAAACTGATAGATTGGCAGTGCATCAAAGAACTCATGCGCAATAATTATAGAGGGCACTGTATAAAAAATGAAAAAAGGAAAAGACAAAAGTTAAATGTGTTTTAAGAAAAAGCGAAATAATAAAATCTTATTACAAGAAATACAATTGTGAATTATTTGAAACTAAATAAATAGAAAAAAATAAAATTAAACTTGAAATGAGAAAGGACCTCATACATCCTGATTGAACTTGATCTAGCGAGGCATGCCAAGAAACAGGGGTATTGGTTATAGCACTAACTGCTACTTTTGAACCACTTTCTTCATCTGTTGATTCATCTATGCACTTCAGTTTCTCATATTGGATCTTTTGTAACACAGGACTGCACTCTACCAGGTGTATATTAAGTGACTTTGTGAAGTTCACAAATTTGGATGATCCCTAGATTGATAGAAACAATAAAAAAATTCAGCATAAGAGACTGATCATTTTTTCAAATAAAATGCAGTGACACTAACCGCCATCTATCCTTATACACACACACAAAGGAATCCAACATAAGGGTCCACTCAAGAGCAAATTAAGCATTTAAAAAGTAAAAACAGAATGCTTACACGAAGGAGATCTGACATAAGGGTCCCACGGCCAGGTCCAAGTTCAACCAAATTAACAGATTTAGGTTGACCCAGCTGCTCCCATAAGCACATGGCCCATACACCAATCATCTACAATCAAAGAATCATTGAACAAAATTAAGACTCCGCAATGCATTTACTATGAAACCATCTTCAACACAAAAACTGAAATATAGTTCAAGGTAAGAAAATAAAAACAATAAACACTTGAACAAAATTGAACCATAAGTTCTATAATTACCTCTCCAAACATCTGGCTTACTTCTGGAGAAGTAATAAAATCACCAGAAGTTCCAAAAACATCTCGGTCAATATAATATCCTGACTTTGGATTCGTGAGAACCTCCTCCATGTACTCAGCTACAGACATTGGACCTCCACGAAACTACTTGACAATTGAAAACAATTCAGCATTTCTCTTATGAAATCAACAAGTATCTAAATCAATTCTAACGCACTAAACCTTGATAATGCTCTTAATATTCTTGACAAGCTCAGAGTCTGATGAAGGCTCATGCGCATGCTCTTCCAGTAGAGAGAGATATAGCAAAATCAGCAAAAAATAATTTTAAACCAACAAACAATAATTAACTGTAATGGCTTATAAAATCAGACGCACTAACCAGGAGGATTGTACAATCCAGAGCGATCAATGGAAACGGTTACACCTGGAGTGGAATCACTGATGCTGGATTCGGCGTGGTCATGGTCGAGCTTAGAAGGAGCGACAGGAGTCTGAGTTTGGGAGAAGCAGAAGCTTCTAGAAGGGGAGGCGATAGAAGGGATAGGTGCTATGGGGTTTAGGCGTCGAAGCGTGCCATTGGAGAGGAGAGGAGGAAGCCGCGCCAGTGACCTCCGGAGCATCGTCGCGAAAAATAGGGGTAACTGGAGACGACTGGAGAGAGAGCGAGAGAGACACAAGAGCAGGAAATATGTAATATCTACTAATGGAACCACCGTCCGATCGAAATCGGACGGATAAAAATGTGGAAGATTAAGGCAAGCAGGGATCCTTTACCTTTTAGACAGCCTTATTTGTAAATAAAAATAATTATCTTTTTTTTAAAAATTTAAAACAAGGGTGGTTGTGTATTCTTGTAACTAGTTCCCTTGTAATAGATAATCAGTTGTGATTATACAAAGTGAAATAATAGTTCCCTTGTAATAGATAATCAGTTGTGATTATACAAAGTGAAATAATAGTTCCCTTGTAATAGATAATCAGTTGTGATTATACAAAACGAAAACATTATTAAGGAAAATGAACCATGAATGAATTCCTACATTACATAAACGGTAAAGAAATGAGACTTTCTATCGTCTCTAAATTGAAATTTTTGGCATGGGCTGGAAAATGGGCCCAGTAGCTTTTATTTTTCCAAACACCCCACATATACAAAGTTAGCCACGACTAGCATCCGAAGCCCATAGATGATTGAAGCGATATCTATACTTGTCACTGTCTGATAAAATCGAACGGTAATCTGAGAAGAAATCCACATAAAACTCAATATACATTTTTATCCGTCCGATTTCGATCGGACGGTGGTTCCATTAGTAGATATTACATATTTCCTGCTCTTGTGTCTCTCTCGCTCATATTATGGTGTCCAGCATTAAAAGATACTCTACAAGGAGGCGCACACGGTGTGCAACCCATGTTCGATGGCGAAAGTTACGACTATTGGAGTATTAAGATGAAGACTCTCTTGATCTCACAAGATTTGTGGGAGATAGTGGAAGGTGTCATTGTCGAGGCCGATACCGAGAAGGGAAAAGAAAAAGTCGAGATGTCGGATGAGACAAAAGAAAAGAAGAAGAGAGATGCCAATGCTCTCTATTTGATTCAACAATCCATCTCCGGAAAAAAATTCCCAAGAATAATCGAGGCTAAATGTGCGAAAGAAGCATTAGAGTGTTTGCAACAAGAGTTTCAAGGCACCAACAAAGTTAAAAGTGTAAAACTTTTGATTTTAAAGAGAAATTTTCAGAATCTGCAAATGAAGGAGAAAGAGAGCTTGAAAGAATATTTTTCAAAGGTGATTGAGTTTGTGAACCAAATTAAAAGTTTGGATGAGAAATTGTCGGCAAGTCAGGATAGTCGACCGGCGACAGGAATGGATGCGTCCAGTTCTATCCCATCAGCGATCTGATCGGGAAATTGATCCAACGGTCTGTAATTTCTAATGCCACAAATCCTTTGGCACTATAGTGCACCATATCATTTATATATATATATATATATATATATATATATATATATATATATGAGTTATGCTAAAATACTTTATAAAGCACCAATATTCATATACTTTAGGCTCGTATCTCGAGATACAAAGTGCAAACAGTCGATCAAGACCGTTGAAAATGTTCTCCATACTAACATCAATTTGGAGATCAAATTTTATATTTTTTGAAATTTTTTTACTATTTTTCGGATGAGTGCAAAGTTGGTTAATTTGGAGGTCTGTAAATCGTTAGATTAACCAATTTTCCACCTATCCGATAAAATAGTAAAAAAAGTCCAAAAAAATGTAAAATTTGATCTCTAAATAGATGTTAATATAGAGAACATTTTCAACGGTCTTGATCGTTCGTTTTAATTTTGTATCTCGAGATATTACTCTAAAGTATATAAATGTTGGTGCTTTATAAAGTATTTTAGCACAACTCATATATATATATATAGTTGTGCTAAAAACTTCATAAAGCACCAAGTTGTATATACTTTAGATTCATACCTCGAGATAGAAAGTGCAAATGATCCATTCGAACCTCTATAAATGTTCCTCATACTAAAATCTATTTGGAGACCAAATTTTATATTTTTTTCTATATTATCAAATGAGAAATATAGTTAAATTGAAGTATGTAAATTATTAGATTAATGAATTTTCAATATATTCGATAATATAATAACAAATTATAAAAAATATAATATTTGATCTCCAAATAAATTTTAGTATGAAAAACATTTTCAACGATCCAGATCAATCATCTACACTTCTTATCTCAAGATATGAGTCTAAATTATATACAACTTGATGCTTTATGAAATGTTTTAGCACAACTATATATGAGTGAGATAGGCTAAAATATTATATAAAATACAAAATAGCTTATACTTTAGACTCATGTATCACATTTTAGAGTGTAATTTACCAATCCAAACCGTTGATAATATAGTTCATACCAAAATCTACTTAAAAATCAAATGTTTCATTTGTTGATACTTTTTCTATGTTATTAAATAGATAGAAAGTTCGTTAGATTGGAGATATTTCAATCGTCGAATTAAAAAAATTACACTCATTCGATAAAATAGTAAAAACTTTCAAAAAAAGAAAATTTTGATCTCACACTTTGAAATGAGAGATATTGAGTCTAAAATATAGTTTTATACTTTATAAAATATTTTAACCTAACTCTCTCTCTCTATATATATATAAAGGGGCATGATTGGGGAGGGAATGAACAAGGAACACAGTAGAGTATTTACAAAGCATGCAACACTCACATGATCATGTAAACAAAACAATAGTAAATATTTTTCTGGCTATCATTTAAAATGTCAAGTAGAAGTGATAACACAAGTATCTACACTTGGCCCACAATCATATGACATGAAAATGTTAAGTTATATACAACATGGAAATATAGACCATTTGACAAACATTGACCTATTGTAGCCTCCAAACCAAATGAGGCCATGATAAACTAAAATGCCCCTGAACCTTTTGCCAATAACAGGATTCGAGAGGCCCAACAACGCTTGCAGTCACGATTTCACAGAATCATGACAATAGAAAATTAATAACCAATCAATTAAATTCAAAAAAAGAAAAAAATTTAAAAGAAGCCCACCAAGTACCCCCTGGTGATTTGGTAGGAAATGAGGGAATGTTATGTACATGCAGCGCTGTTTCCTTGTGCACTCGGAGTGGAATGACCAAGAATTCGCTATTCCTTTCGTTGGTGCAAGAATGCAAATCCTGAATTTTCTCGAATCAATGGTGGTAAGTCAAGGTCTGATGTCTCAATCTCAGTTAATGATTTGGATATGTCATCCACTGTAAAAGGTATACTGCAATCACATAACAAAATATATCATAATTGTTGAAGCGATCATTTACATGCTGGACGCTGATACATGCCTTACATTTCCCCCACGTCCTTAACATGCGGGGCCCCACAGGTTTCTACTGTACTTTTTAAGTGGTGGGGTTGGGAGCCTTTTGTTAAGGCAGTGAGGGAAATGGAGGCGCAAAATTGGGGGCATTTGTATAGTAATCCTTACTGAAAAAATATAAAATTGAATCACCAATATATGTGTGTGTATATACACACACACACACATATTTACCTGGAGTCATCGTCTAACAAGAAAGAGTTTCCAGTTTGGCTATTTGCTTCCTCTGACATCTTTACCCTCATGCTTCCAATGACCTACATAAATGCAAGTGTAAATAGTAAAATTTCACATCGTGCTTATCCTAATACACTGAGGAAACCAGCCAACTGAAACTAAAGAAGCGGATATCATACCTCTGAAGAAACACTATGAGTACCATACTTATCATCCCAATACATTGTGCTTATCCTATATACTTGCTGAATGCTTAGTTCCTGCCAGAAAAAAAAAACTTGACCATCAATTCAGGATAAGACTTTTTATACTGCATTTGAAATCCAAACAAACACAACTTACAGGACAAAGATCTCTAGTGATCTCATCCAGAGTCTTTTTCGGCTTTTGGTGAATAACCTAATAAGGCACAAGAATATTGTATTAATTTAAAAAAAATGTCAGAAAGCATCTTGCAATGAAGTCGTATGTTATTTAATACTGATTAATTTTCAAAAGTTGCATACCAAGAATCCAACAGCTTGCCTAATGTGCCTCAGCTCATCCCAGGCAGAGCCAGCATACTGTAACTCATACAAATAAACGTATTAAAATAACAAACAGCAGCAACATAGAATTCAAGGTTTCTAAAAAAAAGGGGGAGGGGGAGGTAACCTCATCAGTAGCTTCAAAGCACCACTGCTCTAACTCAGCCAGACCTGCTTTAACATACTCTCCATTGCTAAATGAACAGCACTCTCGGCGGAGAAGAAGACTGTAATATTAAATTATGAAATTATGAAATACGACAGATATTAATAAATCAAAATACAAGATGATAAAATAAATAAATACCTGTTAAATAGCTGAACATTAATAAAAGAAAATACTTGAACAAAGACCTTCCGAACCAGCAATGGAGGCACCTACAAGAAACCAAAGAAAACTAACAAGGTCAATATATGTTCACATCTTGCCTTCAAAATTCTTAATTCTAATCAATTTTCAAATTTATAATTGTTTAGTCTGAATATTACAAAATTGGCTTTCATGATGTTCAGGTAGGTGGTGAGACTCTTGACAATGCTCTGCCAATGGGCCATGAGATTCTGGTGCGCTTGCGGATTTGCATGTGAACGGGTCCCTTTTATCAGGCTTGCACGGGATGTCCTTGGTACCTACATTTTAATTTCGATAAGTTACATTATTTTCTGTCTTTTTAGTTCACACCCCATTAGATCACAAATTATATTTTATCTAATTATATCTTCTAATTAATACCTGAATGCATAGACCAAGAAGAGGGGATATCTCTTTCTTCAAGTTGTCTCTAATCATACCATATATTTTCTCTAGAAAAGCAGTCAGTTGCTGCTTGAAAAGTAGTGCAGGATACTTGGCTTCCACTTGACGGCCTCCAAGTAAAACACGGCCCATGGTTTGTGGAGTACCACGAACCTTCAATTATAGAAAATTACGGAGCTCTTATTAGTCTTATTTCAACAACATGAAGAAAGGTTACTTATATATTTCATTCTAGATTTCATACTGATGGTAACTTGGAGAACAAAGCCGCTGATGGGGTTCTACGTCTATGTGGGGTAGAGTGCATGGTCCCGCTGGTCTTTAGTGTCTTTTGCAGTAGTAACAGTAGAGTTGACGAATTAGAGAGCCAGTATGCCAGCTTGTCATTATTATCTTGTGTCTGTACAAGAAATATTATAGATAAAAAGGTAAGCTCATTCCATTATGAGAAAGTACAGTTCTTACTAATTGTTTCTTTAATACCTACCTCAATGCAAGTGCCTATTGTTTGGATAATACGGTCAAAAATACTGGTCCTCTCAACCTCAAATGACCTCCAATGTAAGAGGCATCTGTATATCATGCAAGCTGCTATCGGTCTTCTCCTAGAGAACCCTAGGTCTTGTGAAACAGACTTGATGAGCAGTTCTTGATTTTCCTGAATGATGTGAACAATCGAGTTTTATAAGGATGCTCAAGTTAGCAATATTAAACAATAGTAGAGCAAAAATCAGGAGGAATACGAAATTTTCATACTTGTTGCTTCTCATTAAGCGATTTCTGCGGTTTCTCTTCCGGTTCAATCTCCTTTCTGTCAGCTAACTTTGGTGTCAGAGCCTATATTATTTGAGATAATACAGTCATGATCTGCCATAATTCACATTTCAAGTTTGTTTGCGTTATAAGAAATGTTTATTCAAGTTCTACTTAAGTGCACTCACAAAAGGAATGGGGGTTCTCTCGCCATTTGGAATAGGGCCAACACTCCCTGGTGTTTCAGTCTGAAAAATAGAAAACCAAATTTGCAACATAAATGTCAAAAGATCCAGCAAAAATCAATAGTTAGTAGTAGTGATTGCACTGTGATGTAAAAAAATTACCTGGAGGATGTTTCTATTGGGATACATAGCAAGTTGTTTTGCAGTGGGTGTCATAACAACAGTCTGTTGTCGTAGTACTTTGCATTCTTCTTCCAGATTTGAGTTCCTTTCTTCCAGCCTGTTTGGCAGTACAACCATACAACAAAAGCAGTCAACCTATTACATCCTTTTTTGATATCTCCTTTTCAAGACAAGACCATAATAGCAATAACATATTTGACAAAAGAACGGTTATGCAGTTGTCAGGAGTTCCTAAAAGCTATTCAGAGCAAATTGGATGAATGACCTTAACTGTTCTAATATTTTGTTTCTGCTTATTTTTATCTTGGAGTTAATTTCCAATCATCAATGAGACTTAATAGTATAGCACAGTTTCCTCTGGCTAGGCTGAGATTTTTTTTTCTGATAAAAAAGGAACCTTTGAACTGTATCTTGAATCTGTTCGAATTTCTTTTCGGCATGTTCAACCTTCTTCACTAATTCTTCATTTCTCTTCTCAGATTCTGCTTGTGCTTTCCTAGCTGCCTCACTTACTTTTCTCTCTGCTTGCAACATAGCCTAAAGGCACAAAAAGAGCTGTTAGTATTTGCAAATTCTTCTAATTGGACCTTTTTTTCCTATGATTAAGCAACATGTCATTACTAATAGATAAAATTCCAAGCAGAAAAAGTGAATGGATTAACCAACTTCAATTCAGTTTTCAGAAAACCTTATTATAATCAGACATCAGCATGCAAATAGTAAAATGGACAAATTTTTGTGTTCTTCCTAAATAAATATCTACCTTGAGTTGCTCGACCTCTGCAGTTAAAGAGTTAACTTTGGCAGTATCCTCAACATGGATAAGAGTCTCTTTAACCACAGGAGGTGCCTCCTCAATAGCCTTTCTAGCTGCTTCTCTTTCTTTCAGTACAGATGCCTTTGCTTCTTCCACTTGCATGTGCATTTCCCTTAATTGCTCATGCAGCTTAGCCACCTCTTTCTCTTTTGCTTCCTCAAAGTCTGCCTAATAAAATACAAGATGCACAACAATATAATCATATATTTGTTGAACATAGGGACCACTGTTCATATTTATTCCAATTCGAAAATTATAAAACCCAGAAATACAATAAGAATTAAGAAATCTGAAAAGAAAAATAATTCAGTACTCTGCTGCGTTTTTCCAACCCTAGCCGCAATGTAAGGTCTTCCACACGCTTTTCTAGCTGATCCTTTGCTGCTTTGAGGGCTCCAGTTTCTCTTGCAGCCTGTAAATAAATAATATATCTAGTATGAGGCAAGAAAAAAGTGAAGACAACTCTAAAGAGAGAGACGAGAAAAAGTAAACAAAGAGAGGACCATTTTGAGTTGTCTGAGAGCTCTCCTCGCAAGCCTTTGTCTCCAAGCACACTGGTACATGAGCGTTGCGTTTTTGAGTCTCTTATGGTGCGCATGTTCTCTATAACCACGCCATTTTGCCTAAAAACGAACAGATTATTTCTTGACATATTAAAAAATATATATTAATAATAGTTACTAGAAAAAATTTGAGGAGGAAACCTGGATATGGATAGCCGCTTTAGTTTCTTTCCTGAGCCTGAATTCCTTGCGACCAGACATTGCACGTAAGCCAGCTTGCAATGTAACTGCAGATTCCTGTATCTGCAAGTATGACTTCCTTGCAAAGTACTTGCGCAAATTCTTCTGTATTTTGAGTGCAGCTGCCTCCTGACGCATGATCTCATATATCTTACGAGCCAACATTCCTGCATTAAAAGAGAATAAGATTATATCCAGTCCAGTCAAACCGTATTCTATAGATATGAGTGGAGAACTGGAGATGTCTTGAATATGTCTATCTTAAGAATGAGAGTTTTACCTCTGCAGAGAGATTGGATATCAATAGCAGACTTCTTTAGCAGGAGGAACTGCCGGCGAGCAATGTGTGTGCGTGTCTGCCTCTGGATTGTTCTCGCAGCCCTTCCTAGTACCTCTGTTCTACGAGCATCCAGGTCAGCCATCTGTCCCGCTCTCAGAAATACCTTTGTTTTTCCAATCTGCAATAATAGACCATTCACAAGTCATTAGCATATTTAAGTACTAAAAATAATAAGCTGATTGGATTCAACTTGTCCTTTATAATAAGCATTAAAAGGAACGTGGTGTCCAGCATGGCTGGCCAGTGTCACCGCCACTACCGCTAAGGTCGCAGGTAAGCGGTAGCAGGTTCTAGTTCCAGCATTACTGGGATGAGAATTTAGCATCTTAAAAGAATTGGATGCTGGGCCTAGTCTCTATTATAAAGAAGACCTTAATCATGAGAAAAGAAAAGAGAGAAAAAGATAACCATTCAAAGAAAAAGGCATGACTATACTTTGTTGCTATATTACAAATTACCTGATAATTAATCAGTCCTAATTTATCCAAAATTTTTTGGCACACAATCTTGTCGTCATTGCTGCACAAAAGAGAAGAACTATAAACTAAAGAAGAAGAACTAGAAAAGATAACAAAACAAAACAGAGCGAGCTTTTCTTACGTTGAATCCAACAATTCTGGTGCAAGCACCCCAAAACGATGGAGAAATTCATAGAATGTTTTTCTTGTTGGGTATCCAGCACAACTTATCCTGATTGCTTCAAGAACACCCTAACATAGTTGAAATGAAAATAGGATCAAGACATAGTGACATGTTAAGCCACAGAATGGTGAACAGGAAGTTAACTTACACCACATCTCAGTTGTTGGAGAACATTTTGATTTTCAAATATTGAAGGTTTGAGGAGATTATTCGGCTTCACACATCTGATGTAATGTGGCTCCGTTGAACTTAGTGTTTCCATCAGTGCTTGGAGTTGTAGCTGAGATTTATTTAAACAAAATGTCATTGCGTGTCTTAAAATTTAAGTTCTCTCAAGAAACATTCATATAAATAGAAGATAAAGCACAACAAGTCAATCTTCTGCAAGAATTTAAAATATTTCAGTTGCATACAATATAGAGAGCATGATACATACTTGTAGGCACAGATCAGTAGTGTGGTTCTTTAGTTGAACAAGGAACAAAGGAAACCTATACTTTTGCAACTTAGTTTGTGTATCTATTTTAGCATGCTTTTTGACATAAACTGTGTTTTTACATAGCCTATACCAAGCCAGGTAGAGGAGGGGGAGGACGGTTGTGATAGGCTTGGCGAGCCACCATAAAAATTCAGCCATTCTCATGGAAATGAACCCAGTAGAATAGAATCTATTTTAACATTCTTGTGTCTTTCAACTCCTATAAATCTTTTGCTCTGTGGTATTGATCCATGCTTGATTGCAATTTACAGATTCTGACCAAGAAACCACCAATTTAATTTTAATTGAGAGTTAAGAAGAAAAAAACCTTAAATCGAACACCGATTGAAGAAAATTTTGAAGATTTGGATGTCTCCTCAGGAAGTGGGGGAAACAATCCCGCCACAAATGGACACCCTGATGCATTAAGCAAATCTTGGTACTCAGCTACCACATAATCTTTGTTTTTGTCTAGAAAATGATCAGCCTGATAGGTCACCTGTATAAAAATTTATAAATTAATATCACTAATTCTACTACTAGTAATAATAAAGAACATATGGTAAGAAACAAAAATTAGTCGAGCACCAACTAGAGGATTATAAAACAGATGAACAAGGAAATGAGTAACATACATCTCCGGCATAATGGACGATAGTGAAAGCAGTGCGGGACAGCTTTGGCTTGAGGAATCGCTTGTTTTTCTGGAATGTTGTGTACAACTTTTGAGCAAATGTTTCATGTGTTGATCTAGGAAACATGCTGAAAATAGATACATACAGTCAAAGGAATGTGTGTTGTTAACTCTCTTGGAATCGAAGTAGAACAACAAAAGATAAGATCAATTTAAAAATCAGGAGCTTACCATGCCTCATCAAGCAGTGAAATAACTCCACCAGGTTTCTGAGGAAAATGAAAGAACAAATTTAGAAGCAAGAGTGGAAAGCTACATACACACTGTACTATTGAAGCATAAGTAGATTATATATACTTGCATCGAAATTCAAAATAAATAGTAAAAGAAATTGGTCAAGACAAAATTAAATAAATTAACTGCCTAAAAAGCTCCAAACAATTAATAGACCAAAAAACATAAAAACCAAGTCTATTATTTACTCCAATTTTAACAAAATAAAAAATTTATTTGGTACTGCCACTGATTGGTTGAAATGGTCTGTTTGGAATCGGACTAGTTGAATAATGTGATCAACAAACCTTCTCGATTGGTACTGCCACTGATTGGTAAGAAAGAGATTGCAAACCTTCTCGATTAAGTCCAAGACGTCTTGATTATCAACAAAATCAATGTAACTCCAGTTTATCTCCTCCTTGGTATATTCTTCCTGCTCCATTTTAAAGACGTGCTGCAACAGATATACGTACATTTAGAACTTAGAAACACAAATTATGTCATAGTTCCTTCATCCTCCGTTTTTCAATGATTAAAGCATGTGATAGACTATACCCAGCACCTGGTTAAAATGTTGTTGAAGTTTTTCATTTGTATAGTTGATGCAAAGCTGTTCAAAACTGTCAATGGTAAGACAAATTACAAATTAGTAGAACTTTCAAAATATTGCACTAATGTTTTCCTGTTTTGAGTTTGGACTGTCAGAAACCAATTAGCTAGAAATGTTTTACCTGTTAACTTTGAAGCTCTCAAAACCATAAATGTCAAGAACTCCAATCAATTGTTTTGAGTTTGAATCCTGCCCAATTGAGACATTAATCTTTTCTACAATCCTGCATATAGGACAATACAAGGGCAAACAGTAAACACGTTATGCTCCATTTTAGCAAGTATTTACCACTAAAAACTTAATCATTCTGTGTATCTATTTACTCAACCATGCATTTTCTTAAAATCTGCTCGAAGAAACATTTACAGAAAGAAACCACATATATCTCATGCCAGACATGATCAAATAAGTGGAGACTATTTTGGAAAGAGAAGGACGTGGATTTCAAAATATTCAATTGACCAAATTCTAGATGAAAAGAACTGCAGTACCAGTCAAACAATCGAGAGTATATAGTTTTTGCCAGCCCATCTCTACTGACAATAGCAGACTCTCGATCAAGAGTTCTAGTAATGATTTCTTCTGGTGTGACTATTATTCGAGTAATTAATGCTTTCTCCAATTGGTCACATTCACACCTGAAACAGAATGTAAACAATATACAACCTTATTAGTTGATGAACCTAACGAAGGTAACTACTAAAGACGGAGAAATTCTGTGCATCTTGTGTGCTTACATTAAGAGCTCAGATGCTGTTTTAAGATGGAATCTTGACTTCTCATCCTTAAGTACTGATGAATCTATCTCTTTTCCTTTTGCAAAATCAATATTTCCAATGTGAAGCACAGCTGCTACCACCCGAAATATTGCCTCCTATAAATGACCCAAGCAAATCTTGTGGTTATTGTGTATTATAATTAGTAATCTCTCTTTTCTTAAGTAAAATTTTGTCTGCGGTAATTTATCCACGGAGTTATTTAAAGTGAACAAACCAAATACATATTAAGTTTTCATGCCAAGATATAGAGTAACATAAAATATGCAAAAGAGAAGCTCAATACTTGTTCTTCCTCACTTATCCCAACTATATCCATAGCTCTTCTAGTAGCCAAATACTCCTGTGCATCATTAATCCCGTCTACCTCAATGCAACTCGATTGGTTAAGGTAGTGAAATAACTTGGGTTCGCCCAATTTGTATCTCTCTCTATCCTGAAGTAAATAAAAAAAAATCAACAATTTGCTAATGTTATACAAGCTAGACATGACGTGGAATTATAGGTACCTCTTTTGGAGCAGCACAAAGAAAGTAAAAGCAATGATAGTTTCTCTCAGGAGTGTTGATCTGGCAAACTCTAGATCTCTCAAGCAAGTAGGTTCTAATAGCAGCACCTGAGATCCGGCCCGTCTTGTCAAACTGGATCTCCACAAACTTACCAAACCGACTGAACCATGCAATAATTTAGCCAAACAGTTAGCTTACCAATTTTTAAAAAAAAAAAACATTTGGACTGAAAGTTCAAAGCAATAATGAATAACAGAATTTTACCTTGAGTTGTTGTTCCTGACAGTTTTTGCATTGCCAAAGGCTTCAAGGACTGGATTTGACTAAAAAATAGAAATACACAAATCAGCCAAACAAAAATAATTTAAGGTCACTCAAACAAAATTACAAACCTTATTAAGTTGTTAAAAAAATATATTCATACTTGGCTCTGGTAACCAGATACCCTAGGACTACAACTTACCACACACATATGGCAGTGTAGCCGGATATGCAGCATTTGGACTTGCTCTTCATGATATTTTTCAATGTAATGTGTCTAGTACTGGACCAGTCATTACTAATGATTGATGCTACTACAAATTACCATAAGGATAACAACGTAAACTTACTTCTAGTACTTGTTGCTCTACAGTTCTCCCTTCTGTACCTGATCTTCCCCCCAAGTAAGCCAGGTATCTCATAAGCATCTTAGTAGTTTCAGTTTTACCAGCACCACTTTCACCACTCACCAATATGGAGTTGCTTTTCCCTTCATTTATCATTGCCCTGTTTTAATTAATTAATTTTACTTACACCTGTTAATTATTGTCAGTACATATGTGCTGTTATAATATAAAGCAAAATAATCACAATTTCACTCACAAATCACACTTAAATGTGGTCAATTAAAATTAAATCTGGGATCACTTGTCACGTGTAGCACAATTCAGTGCCAAGTATACACTCGTACCAGATCACTTCAGTATCAAACACTACCAGGGGTTTTCCAATTGTTATTATGGGTACAGCACCATGTAAATGGAAATTAACTGAAATTAACTGGCATAATCGGTAACTATAATATTACAAGACATGCTGATACTAAATTGACCACTTCAGTATCAAACACTACCAGGGGGTGTTAGTTGTGTTATTTTTGGTTTAGAAAAATGTAAAATGGAACTTCAAATGGAATCAAATTACATAATTGGGTAACAACAGTATTAGAAGACATAACCTGTAAGCAACATCAGCAATTGCAAAAACATGAGGACTGAGCTCCCCTAAATCGGCACCCTTGTATTGCTCCATCATGTGTGTGTCGTACAGGTGTGGCAACCGTTGAAATGGGTTCACCGCTATGAGAATGTTACCTGTATATGTCTGAAAAAAAAAGAGAGCAGCAGATATAGTTATCATCCTTTCCTAGCTTTGCAAGCTGTGGTGGAGACAGGCAGAATCATTAAGAGCGTACATAGATTTCATTGAGCTCGTAGCGGGTCTTGAGGTTTTCTAATACACCTGGTTCATGTAGGTAGGATAGCCGTGTCATGTCTTCCACCCCACCGGCTGGCGCTTCGGTATCCTTAGGATACACTTTTGATATATTTGTCACAACCTGCTTGCAAACATATTTTTTTTAGAAAACAGAGAATCTATAACATACATACAATTATACAAACTAATATCTGGAATTCAGGTTAAGATCAAAAAACATGAATCATTAAAGTTCAGTTGAGTTCTTCAATGAAATTGACCAATGTAATATATAAAATGCAAAAAAAAAAAAGTGAACATGATAGAACTTTGATTACTTACACTTTTTCCATCCGTTGCGTTGACATGAACTTGGCCACCACTAATTTTTGAAACCTCTCCATCAACCCAAGCAACTTTCGGATCTTCAACCCATACATGTGACCCCACTACTATGTTTATTGGTGTAGCCGCCTGCATAAGATGTTAGATGTTATCAAAACTGTAACCATGCTTTTATATAGAAGACATCGTAGTGTACGTAGAGACAAACCTAAGACAACATATTATAGTAAGTGTCATATTGTGATATGTACAGTGTGAGGAAAGTCAGGCTCAAATTATCATGCAGTTAGGTTAAAAACTTTTATCAGTGTAACTTGAAGCCTTCTACCAACTAGGGATTTTAGTTAAGTGTCCGTATGCATAATGCATAGTGTACAAACTAAGTATAAAATAATAAAGTAACTGATTCCAAACATAGTACCTGGAGAAACATAGGACAGGTCTATAAATAGAGTTGAATCAAGTGTAAAGACTCTTTACTTGCTGTTTATAACTACTTAAAAAAAAATTTGAAATACTAGTCTTATGTTGGTAGCTAGAGGTGGCAAGTCGGGTCGGTCGGGCGGGTTCGGGTCGGGTCGGGTCGGGTCGGGTTAGTTTGACCGTTTATAAAAGTCGGGTTGGAATCGGGTCGGGTGAGGTCGGGTCGGGTTTCGGGTCGGGTTGCATCGACAACTTTCGGGTCATGGGTCGGGTCGGGCGAGGTCAGGTCGGGTTTCGGGTCGGGTTGTGTCGATCTTTTTCGGGTGATGGGTCGGGTCGGGCGAGACCGGGTCGGGTTTCAGGTCGGGCTGCATCGACAACTTTCGGGTCTTGGGTCGGGTCGGGTGAGACCGGGTCGGGTTCGGGTCGGGTTGCACTGACAACTTTCAAGTATTATTTTGAGTTTTAAGTTAAATCGGACAAGATCGAATCGCGTTATTGAATTGTACAAGTAAATTTTGACTTTCTCTGATATTAATTTGTTAGTAAAATTAGATTATGATGTAGGCAAGATAGGATTAGATCAATTTACAAGTTGTATCAGGTCAAGTCGGGTCGGGTCGGGTCGGGTTCGGGTCATCATGTGTCGCTCCATCTCGGGTTACGGGTCGTCTCGGGTAGGGTCGGGTCGGGCTTGGGTCCTCATGTGTCGTGCCATCTCGGGTTACGGGTCGTCTCGGGTCGGGTCGGGTCGGGCTCAGGTCGCTCATGTGTCGCTTCGTCTCGGGTTACGGATCATCCCGGGTCGGGTCGGGTCGGGTTCGGGTAGTTTGACTTTATCAAAATATCGGGTCAAGTCGGGTTCAGGTCGGGTCGGGTCGGGCGGGTTTGTCGGGTCGGGTCGGGTTCTGCCACCTCTATTGGTAGCAATGGTTATGGGAAGTTGCCAAATCATCATCAATAACTTGCAAGAAAGTAGATGCCTTAACATATTAGTTTTCCACTTTAAAGTTTTATCCATTTTAGAAAACTTCAAATTAAACAAATATACGTATAGATAATGAGATTAATCCCTACTAAAAAAGTAAAAAAAAAACCAATCTTTTTTTAGACGAAAAAATATTCACCATTCGAGTATACGCCACACAAATGACATTAACCTCCCTTAGTTTTCTACAAACTCCCTTGAAATGGTCAGACATCTTGCTTAGCTAGTTAGCTGTAATAAAATCCTATTTGCACAGAGCACAGATTTTGGCAATCTATTGCAAAGCTAGCTCAAAATTTCAACTCGAATCCATAGGAACTAAGATAATGACCCCGAATACAGTATTAACCTAGTTCATTATTCATTGATTCCTACAATGGGAGAATCTATCTACAAGTCCAGGTTCCATCTATTAATTCAGCATTCAGTAATATTTCGAAGATTACAGCATAGATCAACCAGCGACGAGACAGTAATATTCAAATATTCGAATAAAATTAAACTCCAAATACAGTACAATGAAACTCGAAATACACGCAAACAAATTAAGCAAACAATAAGTTCACTAACCATCGATCATATGCCTGATCCACCGATTCCGACGAGATTCCAGCACAATTCGATAGCCAAACGAACAAATTTACTGAGTTTCACGAGATCAGAACGAACGAATCGAGGAGAAAGAGGGATAATTGCTTAGTAGGCTTTACAACCTCTCTTCTCCCTTCGCTATTACACTTTAGTATTTCTCTTTTTCTCCTCTCTCCCGCCTACTCAGAGATCGAAGTGGGACGGAGAGTCTCTCTATCTGTGAAGTTTCTCTCTCTTCCCTCTTCTTTGGGTTTCGTGGTATGAGCTGCTCCAGGACCGAGTTGGAAGGGTAGATCTGGTAAATCGATGCG
Organism: Eleocharis quinqueflora; assembly: GCA_964058865.1. Taxonomy (NCBI): domain Eukaryota; kingdom Viridiplantae; phylum Streptophyta; class Magnoliopsida; order Poales; family Cyperaceae; genus Eleocharis; species Eleocharis quinqueflora. The sequence goes on along the minus strand of CAXKVX010000211.1, from coordinate 176,195 downwards.
ACAATTTGGCGAATAATTTTCCAAATGAACTGATATGGAATTTGACAATTGAATTATGGACGGCACTGACCCTTGCGTGTGCAGCTGCTGCTGTTGCGGCTACGGTTTCTTTTTCCTATGTGACGGTTTTGCCCTTTCCAATTTTCTGTGTTCCTGCTCTCTTTGTTAGCATAAAGTTTTTTTTTATTCATTTATGTAGACTTACAAGTTACAACACATACTTACAAATAAAACATAAAATAAATTTGAAAATTCTCCTCTAAAAGTAGTCTCTAACAGAACTTGAATCTCGTACCTCGCTCATGAGGGCCTTGTGTCTCACAACTATATTAGATAGGGCTTGACCTGTTAGCATAAATTATTGCAAACCTACGGGCGTTATCATAAAAAATGAAAAAATCTTCTAATTTTCAAACTTTCATCTCCGCTTCTGTTATTACTCTCTTTCTATCTAATTTTTATTTTATCTTATTTTTTAATATTTCTTTCGTTCCAGCTACATATCTCTTCTTTATCTATTATTTTCTTTTCGATGAGAGATTGTTAGAAATGACGAGAAAAATGTCAAAGGCGAAGATAATTTTTGAAATGACGACAAATCTTAGAACAAAAAAGTGATGACATATTTGAGAACGAAGACGAAAGGCAACGAACGACGAATGCAGAAGCTTCCTCCATGGGACCTTGAACAGCATCTGACTTTCTTCGTATTCACCATAGTTATTTTTTTGGCAAAATAAAGAAAGAGAAGGAGAAGAAGAAAATATAGGCGTGCATCTATTATAAACATTTGTTTCGGTAGTATAAACACATTTTTCAACTAGTATGAACACGTTTTATTTAGTCTGCACCGTATGCATTATGTGCAAAACATACTTGAAACATCTAGTATGCATACATCTTTCAACTAATTTGAACATGTGACACCTATTTTACTTAGTTTGCATCATATGCATCATTATGTGCAAAACAGATTTGAAACAGCTAGTATGAACACCTCTTTCTACTAGTCTGAACACATGTTTTATTTAGTCTGCACCACATGCATTTTGTGCAAAACAGACTTGAAACAGTGCAAAAATAAATTTGAAACATCTAGTATGTGTTAACTTAAACTCTTCTTTGATTTGACAATTTGCAAAACAAATCAGTATTAACATTGCACAATTTAGTTTTGGTGAATTGCAGGTTTAAACATGTACAATTTATCATGGCAAAGTTCTCCAATAACATGCACAAGTCAAGAGGAGCGCAATGACATAATGGCAAGCAAAGCATAGCTTGACTTTCATTACAAAAACACAAGCTAACCTCTCATAACTGGTCTCCAACCCGTCAACGGGTCCCAAAGGCGTTACAACAAGTTCCTAGGAAAAGCAGTCTCGAGACAATGCTGAAGAAGGATTTGACAGCGGATTGCGTTACAGTAACACATGGCACACCCGTCATAACGAGTTACCCGTCACTACGGGTTCCTGATGAATTGGGCTCATAATTCAATCACACAGACAAGGACATTTCTAGAAAGGTGTTAACCTATTACAACAGGTCCCATAACGAGTTACAGGAATTATGTAACAGAAGCAATCTTGATTCAAGATTTCAAGATTCAAGATGTGCTATGTTTATATAAACTTGATACCAGCGTTCCAACAGACCAAAAAATATATCTCCCAAGTTTACAAGCACACTAAAAGCACCTGAAAGAGCACTGAAGCATTCTTCTTCCAGCACCCAAACCTATGAGAGTGTTTAGGATAGCTAGTTATTGTCTAATTGTCGATTCGTGATAATATTTATTTCTATTTTGTTTGGTGATATACATTGTGTTATCAAGTAGATCATCATTGTCTTGGGTTGTGTTGCCAACCAAGACAATTACTTTGCAAGCTTTGGTGTTGCCCCTTGCAAAGGTTTGAAGCCTTTTGGATAGGCTCCATTTTTTGTAAAACACTTGTGATTTAGTAAATCAATTCGAGAGCGGTTTTTTATCCAGAGGTTCCGTGGAGTAGGCCTAATTTGTTTTGTAGGTCGAATCGCATTACATCGCATGTCTCTTTGCTCTCCTGCTCTTACTCTTTACTATTTTTGCATTGTTTACTTGAATTGCGCCAAATTTGGTGATTAAGGTCTAAAGATGAGATTGTTATTGTCAAAAATGCTTCGGCATCATATCTTATTGGTTCCTTAGAAATAATTATATGAACACCTCTTTCAAGTAGCCCTAACACATGTTTTATTTAGTCTGCATTTCATGTATTCTGTGCAAAACATACTTGAAATAGTGCAAAAACAGACATAAAACAGCTAGTATGAACATTTCTTTCAACTAGTCTGAACACATGTTTTATTTATGTGCAAAACATTCAGGATAATGTGTAGGGCAGAAACGTTCAGAAGAATTTGTGTGGTCCAATTTTTCATTTTTATCCGCTTTTGACTCTTCAACTTTTTCTTTTTGACAAAGTTAGTTAGAAGGGCGAGGATTGGGGGCGAAGATTGAGAGATTGTTAGTCGGATAAATAATAATAATAATAATAATAATAATAATAATAAAAGGTATTGCAGGTGAATCCGGTCTTTGGAATTTAATTTATTTGTCTAACCAGTAACCACTGATGAGAGACGCCTTTTATTTTAGTAGAAAGGGTCTAATGAGATCTCAATTCACTGAAGTGCATTAAAAGAGATCAAGCATGTCTGCATGGATGATGAGCAATTTATGTTACAAAAATAAAATTATAAATTATGTATTCAGTACTATTTTTTTACGGTTAAAGTTGACTGAAACGACGAAATTAATACTTTATTAAGAAAAAAAGACTAGATAATTAGTTAGTTAAAACATTCAAACTACTAATCATAATTTCTTCATTTTTTTTTACTATAATTAGGTTATATTGTATATCTTATATAAATCATATGGTATAATTATCAAGAAGGTAAAGCTTTACACATGTATCGAACCTTCTCGATTACGTCAGAATCTATTAAGGTTTATTACTCTTATTATATATTATATTTTTTAAATTGTAATTTTATTAAAAGAAGGTATCCTTCATAAAAAACTATTACTTGCTCATTTACAATCTAAATTGTAAAAATATGGAATGTATTTAACGGATGAAGAAAATGGTAGACAATTTTTGTTATGTGGTTGTAATAAAATGTTCATATTAAAATTATCATTCATATTTTAATATAAACCAATATTAAAATTCAAACAAAATAAGTTATTTACATTTCCGAGAATATAATTTCTGTTTATTTAAGAGACAATAAATACAATCTTTAATGTCTGAACTCACAACTCTAATAATTTTGAAAAGTAATACACCAACTTATCATATTTTTTTCTTTAAATTACATAAGAGGTTTTAAAATTTATCTTAAATAGAATATAAAAAACATGAAATAATTGATCTTTTAAGCCTATATTGTAAAATATTAAAGTGCAGATAAACTACCTTTTTTTAATTATGAAAAACTCTTTAGACATCCAATTAAAATAATATAATGATGATGATGATGTGGGTGATAATAATGATAATCATAATAATAATAATAATAAAATAAAAAATAAAAGTTTGTGAAGTCTAATTTCTATATAAATTTTAGATCATCAAAGAAATTTGAATGAAAAAAATACAACTCTGACGAGTAACTCTGCATAACCTAAAAGAGTTAACATGCAAAATTAATCGAGGTTTGAAAATCATTTAATTTGCATACTTTTATCAGTTTTATATCGATTATTATTAGTTTCTGAATTAATAACAATTGTGCAAAGAAAACGAAAAATGAATCTTTCTAGATCATATTAAAGGGAGCATTAAATGTACATGGTTCATAGTGAAGTTATAAAACAAGTCTAGATAAATTATCTTCTTCTGGATTTGGAGCTTCTCTCACACGCTGTGTCACCGGCTTTCTAGGCTGTACTGGGGACCTTGTGAAAAACGGATTGAGATCCCCTGCTTTTTTCTTTTTTAATCTGAACCGTTAGTTTAAAATGAATGGATTAGATCAATAAAAAAAAGTTCCCCTGAATTTCACCTATGACGATCCGTCCGTCCATTTTTAATCCGACGGTTCATAAATGAATAATAGTACCCTCTTTTTCTCCTGAAATAATAGCAGATTCGGACCCGTGAAAAACAATTGTGCCATGAGCCATGAGCCATGACTCAACTGGGTTATTATTTAAACAAACTCATGAGATTTATTAATTTATTTGTACTAGCTAAACTGCTAAAGCATGGCGAAATAATAAATGATGTCACTTTGCCACCGATGAAAGGACATTTTAGGTATATGAGTATATCCTACTGTATTACATTTTTAATAAAATTAATGGCATCACATGGAATTAAATTAGCTTGTTAGTCTCCTAAGAGGGTTTTAGTGGCTTGTTAATTTATGTCGTCTTGTGAAAACAATAAGAGGAATCATTTCAGATAGATTCTTCTTTATTATTTTTTTTTTTATCATTTCTGATAGAGTCTTCTTTCATTTTTTTTCTTCTTCTTTTGTTGTTAATTAATGAGTTATTAGTAGCAAGTCGTCTATTTGTCCTTAAAGAAAAAAAATGCATCGTCACTTCTCACTAACCACATTGTTTTCTCACACGCTTTATTAATTTGCAGGCAATTCTTGTTCGAGGTTTATGTATGATTTTTTTTTTAAAAAAAAGAAATAAGGATCAAGCTCTCATAGATAGTTTTTAATTAATAATAGTGTTAGACACTTACATGAAAGAAAAAAAAATGATATGTTTATTATAGGTTATTTGGATAAATTTTGACTACAAAAATATTTATTTATTAAATTGTGTTAATTTAAACATTCATTATGTTGTTAGAACTAGTTATTATTACTCTATTTCGAAAATTTGTTGCATTAGGTCCTTTTTAGAGAATAATATATGGAGCAAAGGATAGGATCATAATAGTATTGTTGGACTGATTTATGTTAAAAAAAAAAGGCAAATTCTACTATGGATCAAAATTTACTTGATTTCACTGTTATTGATGCAAAATCAACTTGATTGTACAATTATTGATGATGATCAACGATTACAATTAATTTGATTTTTTTGAAAAAATCTTTAAATAATATTTTTTTAAATAATTACAGTACAAGATATCCAAATAATATTTGTTTCACATTCAAATAATACTTTCTTAAAATGCTATTGGATTGTATTCAAAATATAAATTGTTTATCTTGTCATTTTTTTAGATAACTTGTCAAACAATTTTTCAAACCTGGATTTATTTATCATGATTTGTGTAGTTGACAATGGAGTTTATTACTCCTTGTCTAACAGGTCCAAATTTGCTATTATTTTAGAAGAAAAGAAATGTCATATTATTCATATTGAACCGTCAAATTAAAAACAAACAAATCATATTGGCACAAGGCCTTTTTATAAAATAGATCTAATTCATTCTTTTTAATCCAACGATTCAGATCAAAACAAAGAAAAGTATTCATATTTGTGAAAGTTTCTTATTTGATAATTTGTTATTAGTGAACTAGTGTTATTTATTTTCTTATCAGTACTAACTAGTAACTGCTATTTACATAAAAAACATTATGATACACATTTAAGATTAGTTTGTCATTACGAAATTAGAATTGGATGCTAAATTGATCAAATGAGGGGTTAATTATGGATACTTACTGGTTTATTTATAATGATGTGACAATTTTCATTCCTATTATAACAGTCAAATTTGCTGTTATTAGACCTTTCCATTTGCTTGTATGTGTTATCGGCTTATAGCTTCACTTGTACAACATCATTTCTTACTTCTATGCTTGCTTCTTTAGCATCTGAGGTTATAAAAAATAATAATAGAGCACCCTCAATGAAGGAGAAAGGCACACTATATTGAAATCATACTCCATTAATAGAATTAATGTTTTATTTGCATTTTTTATTTCTAATTATAAAAATATTTAAATCTGATTTTTTTTTCTCATTTCTGATTATTCATGTTACTGAAATCCTACCCGGTTATCAGGTTTGTTGTGCAGGTTGTTGTGCGACTATTTAACCAATAATGTATTTTATTTTTTGCAGAACATAAGGGCTTGTTGTCTCCTTCAAGTCCTTGTTGTCTCCTTCAAATCGTCAAATAATAGATTGACGATTCTAGTCTCCGGGACTCTCGACTCCCGACACGATAATAAGGTCGAGCCGAAGTACTGTTGCTGCACAATTTGTAGCTAGGTATATTCTGATGAAAACATTATATTTTTTTTCTTGGTTTGTGATGACAAATGTAGAAACTACTACCGCTGCTCGAGCTCAGGATGCGGAGTCAAGAAGAGAGTCGAGAGGGCCCGAGATGACTGGTGCTACATCATAACAACATATGAGGGTGTTCATAACCACCATGCGCCTCTTTCTCTTGCCCCTCATCATCACTATTATTAGCAAGCACCTATATAACAGATATTAGTTCAGAAATATTAAATCAGGTGACAACATAAAATGTTGCAATGGCATTTTTTTTAGAGTTGACTGGAAGTTATTATGTGTAATCAATTAGCATAAACTACTGTCTATGACGTACAATAAATGGAAGAGATACTGAATTTCAAAGTGTAGAGAATAAGACATTCGAAAACATAAGTCTTATTCTGTATTTAATATGACTGTGCCAACTCCTTTTTCTTTATATCAGCTGAATGACAGAAATATTAAAGACTTATATGATAGTGCCAACTGCAGGCATGACCAAAGAAATCTTTCCAGAAAGCGTAAACGCTTCTAAATTTCTTTTGTACAAATTACATTCTTCTCATTATTTTATACATAATTCAATAAAAATCATTCAATAAAGATATCAAAGTAAGAACCCTTATTATTGGTCCTATTACCATAAAAAAGAGCAATAATGTAGGAGACAAAGTTACTTTAGACAGAAAGAGGTAATCAATCAACAATTCAAGCTGAACAAGTTAAAAAGAAAACATTGACAAACCAGTGCTACCCCAAGTACTGAATTTGATGCCAGTAAATGCAAAGCCTTAACTACTTGCATTTTACCACATGTAGAAAGGAACAAAAAGTTATAGGGAAAGAATGAACTTAAATACTAAATATTATCATATTAAGTTAAAGAATTGAGTATAAAACAACAACAGACAACAACGACACTTTTAGTCCCAAACAAGTTGGGGTAAGCTAGAGATTAATATCAAAAGGCAACAACCATGTTTCTTAGTCTGCGCACAAATTTACATAATTTCTACTTGGGACATAGGACATAGGACATAGGACATAGGACATAGAACATTGTTATTGAGTTTTACAATCCAGCTTGGCAGTACGGCGGAGAACCCAAAAATTTCTCCAAAGTAGAGAGACGTGTTCGCAAGAATGCATAGACAGCCTCTGTGTTTCTTGCTGCCACACGGGTCACTAAACCCATTTCCTACACAAAATATGCCAAAAAAGTGCAAAATTTTACCTGTCTGCCTCTGAGATAAGATATGAGGTGTGTTTGGTTCAAACAAACTTGGTTTTGTAATCGTGAAACTATAAACTGAACCAAACTAAATGAAGATTTGAAAAAAAAGCATCAGATGTTTACCAGTTTTGCAACTGATATCATTTTTCTAGTTATTTGAAAATAAAACCCATCCAAAAGTTGAGAGATGTTAATAAAAGACAGATTCAGGTAGTCTACCTTTGGTTCTTTTGAGATAAGTTCAGGGCCTTCTTAATTTTCCTTCCTATCATTTTTCTTTTATCAATTTGAAGGACTGTTTTGATGCAAAATGAAGGTTAGTGGATCAAATTGATTTTATGTTTAGAGGTGAATGACCAACTTGTTCTTTGCTTTTAAAGGCCACTGAGTCAGTAGACCAAAAGCTTAACTTTTCCTTTTCCTTGAAGATTACTAAATTGTCAATCATAATTACATTATAACTCCAGAAATTGAATGCAAGAGCCTGTAACCTATCATCTGTATCATCCTGACTTGATTTTGGTTAGATTTGCAATGCTTAAATGATGCTTAGATGCAATACACTGGATAGATTTTGGTCTACTGACTATTCTAGAATAAAATTTTCACTTTCTAGAATACATGGAAACCTTTAAAAAAACCCTATCCAGTGCAGCATTTCTCTTATTTTTTACATAGGTAATAAATTGTTTCAATAAGATTTGTACCTGGGGGCCAAATGTACTGCATGACGCTATAAGATCTGGTACAATACGGTCTTGTGGAGTTCCATATTTTGTATATCGACCAAAAGAAGTAGCAGGGGGGCGCAACTGCGCAGACATCAGCTTCTTTACTTCTTCCCTTATTTCATTTTGTAGGTGCTTCAGCTTTGGGCTGCAAAGCATGCAAAAGAATTCAGTTTTGACAAAACCTTACTTTGAGTGCCATCATGAAGCAATTGTGATTTATCTTTAGTTTTGCATTATTTGGGCACAATAAGAGCAAAAAGGTGTTACAGACTATATCTTGTATCAGGAAACAAATTCCTAATTAATACGACAAAAATTTCCACTATAACTATGTGATTAAAAGCCAATTGTTATATAGAAAGATTGATTTAGTCCAAGATGGTTTTTTCACCGGTTTGACATGGTTTTGTTTCTTTCATTGTCGAGGGCAGTATGAGATTAAAGTGAACCAATCAAGCTTAACTATCATCTTCTTTAGAAAAATAGGAAGTAGTAGTTCTGATTCTACTATATCAAACAGCGACAAAGATATAAAAAAGAATTTTTATTGAACATAATGCATAAATAAAGGGAAACTCAACTTTTGGTCCTCGGACTATTTCAGAAAAACCAAGTGGGTCCTTAAACTTTCATTTGCACCAATCTGGTCCTTGAACTTTCAAAAAGCTTTGGTGCAAATTAAGATTTAGAGACCAATATGGTTCTTTTAATAAAGTTTAAGGATTACTTTGCTTCTTCTTTAAGAGTTTAAGGACCAAATTGGTACAAATGAAAGTTTAGGTACCAACTTGTTTTTCTTTTTTGAATACTTTTACGACCAAAAGTTGAATTTTCCCTAAAATAAATATACGAGTATGTGAAAGGTGAACTCACCCCAAAATAATTATCATGGCAATTACTTGATAATCATGCATGCGCTCAGCAACGCTACAGATCAAACTTTGCTCCAACAAAACCTATTATTACATGTATTTGATCTCACTTAGTTATAACCAATATTATGAAAAGTATGTATATGGAACTTCAATTAAAAATGGTGTAAAATAAAATTAATGTTAAAAAAGGCATCAGTGATCTTTGTTAACACTATTGAGATGAATAATTCCCCCCATTACTGTTGCACAGTAACTCCATTTTTAATGATAAAAATGGTTAGAAAAAAACATTATTTGATCATGGCTATTTTAGTCCTAAACATTTACTAAAAAGCTATTTATGTGTTTTTAGATACAGTAGCAACAGCGAGATATTCTAGTGAAAAACTGAGTCCCAATAAAGTCTCAACTGAAAACATAAAAGGGTGAAAAAAGAAGGCATATGAGTTCAACTTGGCAACCACTTTGACATTGATTCAAAAGGAGAAAAAAAGCGCCACTAACCCTAGGAGGGGAGGTCACGCCGTCGACCTCCCCCGCCTCCCCCTCATCCCTCTTCTCTACCCTTCTCCTCTCCCCTCTCTCTCCAGCTTTCATTAGCAAAGGGATGTGTGAGCTCCTCCAGATGGTGGATCTGTGCTCGCGGAGAGTCTAGCATCCACCTCTTCGTCTGACTCGTGGATCACGGAGAGTCTAGCAGCCGCCGCCTCGCCGCTTGGCGCGACAAAAACAACAACTCTGACGAACTATCCTCAAGGAGGCCTCAATGGCCGGGTCGTCATGGTGGTCTCAAGGACGACCCAACAGATGCTTCGCCGCGTGGTGTGACAGCGCAAGGAGGGTTGACAACCTCGCCCTCGTCGTCGTGGTCTCAAGGTCAAACCTCGTGTGTGATGAGGGTCGTGGTCTCAAGGGCGATCCAACTCGGGGTCTCAACAAGGGTCAGCAGCTTGGGGTCTCAAGGACGACCCAGCTCGTGAGGTGCTGCTGGTCGGCGGTGGGCTGTGGTGGCCGATTCTTTTTCCTGTTATCAAAATGGGCGGTTATGCGAGTCGCTGAAATGACTCACGATTTGCTCCTTCGAGTTACTAGCACAGAAATGGGGTAGGAAATTGTTGTCCAGCTGTCGTTGCCGAATCGACAGTTGGAGGTTTTAATCTGCATATAGTTATGGGTAAACCATCTTTTTTTCTCTTTCATTTGGACATTCTTGTCAGGGACGATATCGTTTGAAGCTTTGAATACATTGTTGGACTAGATTTTACCTATGTCTTGACGGGTCAAACGGTACAACGAGTTTTTACCATTACGTGGCGGGTAAGAGATGAGTTTAATTACGGGGAACAATATAGCGGATCATAAAATCGTTTTGTGGACATGAAAATTTGTTCGCGACCGGTGGATAGACGATACGACACTTCTGAGTAGTACAAGTCTTCAAAATTTCGGCGGTCGAGGTGATTAAGGTGGTCAGCAGCTCGGGGTCTCAAGGACGACCCAGCTCGTGAGGTGCTGCTGGTCGGCGATGGGCTGTGGTGGCCGATTCTTTTTCCTGTTATCAAAATGGGCGGTTATGCGAGTCGCTGAAATGACTCACGATTTGCTCCTTCAAGTTACTAGCACAAAAATGGGGTAGGAAATTGTTGTCCAGCTGTCGTTGCTGAATCGACAGTTGGAGGTTTTAATCTGCATACAGTTATGGGTAAACCATCTTTTTTTCTCTTTCATTTGGACATTCTTGTCAGGGACGATATCGTTTGAAGCTTTGAATACATTGTTGGACTAGATTTTACCTATGTCTTGACGGGTCAAACGGTACAACGAGTTTTTACCATTACGTGGCGGGTAAGAGATGAGTTTAATTACGGGGAACAATATAGCGGATCATAAAATCGTTTTGTGGACATGAAAATTTGTTCGCGACCGGTGGATAGACGATACGACACTTCTGAGTAGTACAAGTCTTCAAAATTTCGGCGGTCGAGGTGATTAAGGTGGCCGACGCATCAGGGCAGTTGACGATGTCTTTTTCACTTCTATTTTAGGATATAGCTTTGTGTGTGTTTGTAACTCATGTTTCTTTTTCTTTTTCTTTTTCTTCTTTCACTTCTTATCTTATGTACTCTTTTTCTTGGTTAATAAAAATTATGGTAGGCAAAACCTACTCTTCAAAAAAACAGAAAACATAAAAGGGTAAACAGAAAATAATATAAAGGAGGATTACCGAATCAATGAAGATAGGTCGATCATTATCTAAGTAAATGCAATTTGTACTTTTGTAGGAAGTGAAGTCCCACCTCTCCCCACTCTGGTAACGGCCACTTGTGATCCAATCAACAACAACCAAATTGGAACCAGAAACAATTCTGAAGTTTTGTTTCTGGTCATACCTGGCAGTGGAGAAGCAGGTGACAGGATCTGGAATCATTGCCAAAAATGCGTCGCTTCCAATTCTGGCCTACTGAACATCCAAAAACTAGCTATTAATAGAGGCACTTTGTTGACCTATACAACTATTTCTATCATAACTTCAAATAACACTCAACAATCATAACATCAGCATGTTGCAATTTAACACCAATTTATTTTGGCTTAGTTTAAGAAAGACCCAACATTCGTAATTAGCCTTTAGTACTGGTATACATATTGGTAAGGTCTATTGGAAGGAAAATGTCATTTGCCAAACGAATGGTAACTTAAACTTGTGATCCTCGTTAGATATTTATAAATATTAAGCGAGGTAACCTGGCTTCACAAACTATTCATAAACCTTCAAAAAAGCATTAAAGTTCAATTACCTCAAGCACTTGCTGTGAGCACTTTGAACCAACAGACTTGTATACCTATTATTGTTCATTGTGTTAAAGACTAAGACTTTAGATCTGAAGAAATAATGGAACAAAAAACATCTCCAAAGAATAAATTCAACATTATAGTTTAGGAAATTTGTTTCATTAAGATACAGCAATTTAGTCTCCATAATGCTCTAAATGCATGAGTCTGTATTATTTCATAAACAGAACAATGCAATGTGATTCACCTAAAAAATATAGTCAATAGACAATAATATAAAAAAGTTCGATGCTACTTTTGTTGAAGCCTGGGTAGTCATAGAAGCAGTACATCCATCCCCTATAGATATCTCACAAGAAATTTTATCACCCTGCAATTCAATTCAAAATCCTTCGTTATTATTTTTACAACTAACTGGCTACAATTTTTTTATTATTCAAACCCGTAGAGACTACTACTCCAACAATATTAAATAACCTAAGCCTTCCAAGGCAAGGCTTATGCTTCCTCAACAGAAATTCAATTTTCTTCCAAACTGCACAAAATGTTCACCATTTGTTATAGAAAAATTATGACATATAAATAATCAATCTAACTGAAACAATGCCGCCGCCATAAGAGAGAGCATAGATCCAAACTGCATCAACCTGGGAGGAGCCCACCTACAATTCAATTCAAAAAGTCAAGCTTCATATGAAAAAATAAATAAACACGAAGTCTCTTATGACATTTAAAAAATTGCAGGGACTAAATCGAGAAAAGAGGTATACCTTTTTGGGGAGGATAAACTTGAGGGGGTATCTGCAAAAACAGCGGGTGATGGTTGATCTGCCTCTCACCTTCTCTACTGTAATTACGCCCGATGCCTCGGCCATCTCTCTCTTTCCGTGCAATGTTTCGTGCTGTCTCGCTTCCTCTCTATCGCAGCCTCCAAAAGGTTTGCGCAATTTGTGTAAAAACCCTCTTGTAAGTTGTAACAACTCTTGACTTTTATCAATGCTATGATTTTATAATGGGTCTTTGTCTACTTGTTACTAAAATATAAAGAGCCGACTTAAAAAAGAGTATAAAAGAAGGTAAGTTAGAACTGGAGAGGAAGAGACGCCATGGAGAAATTGTCGCTGATCATTGAAGAACTGGATGAAATCAAATCAGCGCCATGTAGTGCATGCTTCTAGAAACTCGCTGAAGGATGAGAGGCCCGCATCAACTGGCGATGGCGGGAATTGGAAAGTAACTTCACGAGTCTACCGAGAGCGAACTTCAGAGAGAGGTATATGGAATATTAATGGAGATCCACAAGGAATTTGTCCTGATTGATGAATGATAGAAATCGCAATTTGCAAAGGCGAAGAGAGTGTCTCATCTCATGCGAATCCGTATTTCTGTAGTAATGTAATAGACAGAGAGAATCAAACGGTCCATATTCTCTAGAGTAACTTTGATATTGATTGTGCACGAATTTCTAGAAAATAGAACCCGTCGGATATTCTCTATAGTTACTATTTTTTTTATTCACCAGTAATCGTACCCGTGCACAACAACGGGAGAAATAGTTTAGACGGAAATTTTTTATTAAAGTATTTTTTCAAGAAAAGTACAAAAAAATATTTCCACACATAAACCTAATATAGTAATTTATTTAGTTTGTCATGTTTAGCAAATGAAATTTAGTAAATTTTTAATATTCTGAAAGCACTGAGCATGAAGCGTTGAGCGGAGAGTGAGCAATGTGGTTCGTGGAGCGTGATGCTCGGAGCGGGGAGCGGGCAGCAGTCAGCGTTGAGCGGGGAGCGTGATGCTTCATTTTTTATTATTTACTGATTCATTTAATTGTTTTAGAGCATCTTCATTCCTGCACCTCTTAGAGTCTAATCTGATGTGACAGTTTTTAAACGAGTTTCAGAAATGTAGATGAATTTCTTATTTAGCAACTTTATTTTAGAGTTTATAAATTATGAAATGACTTAATCATTAGCTAAAATTGATCAGTCTCCCACAACATTGATAGTATTTGCTGACATGACAATTAAGAAACTCTATTTTTTAGTTTCAGAGATGAAGGATTTAGAAACAAAAAAAAAGATTAAATTTCTAAAATTGATGTGGCAATTGTTTAGAAACTCTAAAAAATTTCAGAGATAGAAATGCTCTTATATATTTATTTATTTTACCATCTTACTAGGAAGTAAAACAAACGATGAATGACAACACGACATAAGAGCATCTCCAATACATCAATTGAAATTAATTGCTAAATAATAATTGTACAAATTTTAGAAATTAAGCAATTCATTCGTACATTGATACAATCAAGCAAACAATTGAGAATTAAATACTTGACCAATAAGAATTAAACATTTGGCCAACTAATCTTCAAAAAAAATAGTCATAATTGCTAAATAAGCAATAGCCATTCTTCTCTTGATTGAAGCTTAGGGTGATGAAAATTCAGCAATTACAAAACAATTGACACATCCGCATAAGTAATTCATAAGCAATTATTGTTGGAGATGCTAGTGAATTAGACATTTTGCTTTGATTTGATTTGGTAATTTAAAAATAAGGGTATAATAGGCATTATTAGTTTATTGTCGACTCATCATAAATGAAATTAAATTACGATATGGATAATTTTTAAGTATTTGAATTCGGATGGGTAAATAACAAATTTTGCAAATTTGACGGGGGAAGAAATCTAATATTAGAAGTTTTGAAGGTTATAAATAATTTTCTCTATTTTTATCTCTGGTACGACCCCAGTAAATTTAAGGCACTCAAAATTTATTATTTTGTTAGGGCAAGAAGAAGGAATCTTTTTGTTTGGTTTAATACCATTTCATGATAAATAATATGTCAGAGGAGAGTTAAAAAAAATATTTTAATTTCTACAATTATTTTGTAGACATATATTTTATTGTATCAATGGAAAGCTCACTTCTTGTGCACTGAAACTTTTATCCAATCACTTAAGAGAATAATTAATTGGATGAACACATTTTTTATCCAATCACTTAGTAATCAGCGCAGGCATCTAATAAAACTAATTTTTGCATCCAAGTTATAAAATATCGAACCAAATTAAAGTAAACTATAATTTTTTTTTTCACTCAAAAGCCCACTGGTAATCGCGGCGGATCGCCTCTTCCTCCTCCGGAGTGAAGTCATTTTCGATGTTGAAAGTTCGACGGATCTCCTCCGGGGACTTCGCCTTTATCATATCTGCCACCTTTCGGCATGTTGCATCGAGCAGCTTGCTAATGTTCAAATAGTTTGCTGCCAACATAAGTTCAAACAGAGTCATCTGATCGACATCGACAAATTTCATTTCCCACTCCTCGAGCTCCCCCTCTGGCATCTTTGAAGAAGTACCTTTCCCGGTTGTCTCTTTCTTCGCCGCATCTTCAGCCTCGACATGATGCTTGCAGAATTGAATTACTTCTGCAAGGATCTTTGCATTGACGTTTTGAAGCGGGATAACGGTTTGTGCGCAATCATCTTCAATCATGTGGCGGATTGTCTGCGATTGCATTGCCACAATCTCCGACACTAGGAACTCCTCTCCATCGTTGCTTTTGAGCGTGATTGTCACACCGGTTCTGCTGCTTGCCATTGCTTATTGCAGAGGAAGAGATTAGAAGGAAGAGTAACAATGGAGAATAGAGATCTCTAGGAGTTTCGATAAAAATCTTGGTTGCAAGTTCTGAGCAGAAACTATCAAATTGTGCTCTTAAATATCAAGCATGATACCTCTGTATTTAGACTGTCTTTTTTAACTTCTATTATTGCCCCACTTATTAAATAGTTTACTTCATTCGATTGAATAAATAAATAAGTTCTTCTATTATTTCTATTTTCGATCTGTGTCCAAAATTATATGGATTCAATTAAGTTATGTCTTTAAATACAAAAGCCCAATAAATTGAACACACATTTTTTTTAAATTCAGTTTTATTTATTTCTTTTTTTCTTCTTGAAATTCAAGATTGAGTTGCAATATATGCTGTTAGAATGAAAGGAAAAATTCATCTAATTAGTTTTTCTGATAACCAATTAGATGTATTTTCAGTTCCATATTTGCTGTTTTCATGAAATTTCTACATCTCTGGTCTTATCCTTGTGAAACATATTATGCATCTATTTAAAGAATCATAGAAATCCATTCTTTCTTCCTTTTTTTTGAAACAAGTGGGGGATTGTTCTTTGTTTTGTACAAACAAAAAATAACTCAGCCTTGAACTAACAAGAATTTTACAACGGATATGCAAAAAAATTGGTAGTTTTGAAAATTTCATAACCTCTGAACTTGTATTTTATGTTATTGCATGATTGGGGAACTAGTTGAAATTCCAAATTATTAAGTTGCTACTTAATCTTCAGAACGTATGCTACATTTTTCTTATTTACTACCTTTAATTGTTTTTTTTTACCATCGTACTAGGAAGTAAAACGATATGAAATTAAGACAACAGGAGATAACTTTTTAGGCATTGAATTAGCCTTTTGCTTTGCTTTGATTTCCTAATTTAAAGATAAGGGGATAATAGGCACTATTGGTTTTAGTTTATTATCGACTCATCATAAATGAAACTAACTAAATTTATAAATGGATAAATTTATAAGGTATTTGAATTCGGATGGATAAATAACAAAACTACAACAGCGAGCTGCTAATAGCCCCTAATCCCCCCTTACACGTCTTCTACTAGAAGACAAAAAATAACGCTCAATTTTCGCTTCAATTCCAATCTCCTTTGTCCGTCTTGTCTGCTTTGTCTGCTCCGTTCTTGTAGCATTCTGCACGTCTTTATATTAGGACTAAAGTATTTATATTATAATTTTTCAATATAAATACTCGCAGATTCCAAATTGTTGAGACTTGCAGGTTTCGATATAAATACTTGCTTGTTATAATATAAAGACTTGCGAGTTCTAATATAAAAACTTACAGATTCAATTATAAAAACTTGCAGGTTCCAGTACCGAGACTTGAGTTTCTAATATAGAAATTTGTAGATTCCAATATAAAGATTTTCTTGTTATAATATATATACTTTTTTTGTTCTAATATAAAGATTTGCAGGTTCTAATATAGACACTTGTTTGTTCTAAATATTTCCAAGTTATGATTTGTTTGTTATCAGGGGCGAATTCAGAGCCCAGTTAAGCCCGGACACAACTAAGTTCGGACACTGAAGTTGAGATGAAGCACGGGCATAGACCTACTAAATTTCTCTAAAATATTAGTAAAAGCCCATTTTCAGTACAAAAATAATTAAAAATATACTGAGTTTTGCATTTTTTTTGAAAACCAGGTCCGAGCTTGTCCGTGAATAGATTCACCTCTATTTGTTATAATATAAAATTTTGCATATTCTTATATAAAGACTTTCAGATTTGAATATAAAGACTTGTTTTAAAACATAATGAGAGACTTGACATATTTGAGAAAGTGAGAGAGAAATGAGACAATAAAGAGGAGAGATGAGAAGACAATACAGATCGAAGGTTCAAAAATGAAGGCAGACAGAGAGTGGAAAGAAGATGAGATGTGAGAGGTGAGCGGGAGAACGAGATGAACAACAACGGAGTCGAGAGGAGCAACGGGAGAGGAGAGGTGAGCAGAAGCAAGGGGAAGAAGATGCGAATGAATTTTTTTTTGTCTTCTAGCGGAGGCGCAAGAGAAGGGCGTTTACCAAGAGCGTTATAATTACTCATAACAAAATTTGTAAATTTGACGGGGAAGAAATCTAATATTAGAAGATTATAAGGATATAAATAAATCTCCATTTTTATATATGTTTCCTCTGGTACGATCGATCCCAGTATAAAATTAAAGGCATTCAAAATTAAATTATCTTGTTTGGGCAAGAAAAACGAATCTTTTTGTTTGTTCCAATACAATTCGATCAATGATGAACAATATGTCAGAGGAGGGTTATAAAATAATAACTTCTAGACTTTTTTTGTAGATATATGTTTTATATATGGTATCAACGAAAGGCTCCTTTTTTGTGCCGAGAATATATAACTAATTGGATGAACACACTTTTTATCTAAATATATTACTTAGAACTAAATAACACATGTTGATATGATAAAAAAAAGTACCAGATCGGCCGTTCTAGTCTAAAAAAAAGAAGAGAAAAGAGTATCAGATTATGCTATATATTACATGATTAAAACCAACTTTTGCATCCAAAAGACAACATTAATTTACAGATGGTATCGAACAAAAATCTTCTGCATCCAAAAGACAAAATAAATATGGAACCAAATTAATGTAGACTATAATTTTATTCACTGGAAAGCGCATGTACGGATTCTCACGACGGCTCTCCTCTTGTTCCTCCTCAGGAGTATAGTCATTTTCAATGATGAAAGCTTGACGAATCTCCACCAGTCGTCGTCCTTTGAAGTGCAGTCATTTTTTATGTTGAAAGCTTGACAAATCTCCTCCAGGGTCTTCTCCTTCAACACGCCGGCCACCTTTCGGCACGTCGCACGAAACAACTTTCTAATGTTCAGATAGTGAGCTGCAAACATAAGGTCAATGAGAGTTATCGCATCGACTTCTACAAATTTCATGTCCCATTCCTTCAGCTTCCTATTGTTCTCGCAGCGGATCATCATTCTTGTAGCCAGCATGCAGCTGGTACCTTCCTCGGCTGCATCGTTCTTCAACGCATCTTCAGCCTCGACATGATGCTTGCAGAATTGAATCAGTTTAGCAAGAATCTTTGCGTTAACACTTGGAAGCTCGATAGTGTATTGTGCGGAGTCATCTTCAATCATGTCGTAGATTGCCTTGAACTGCATTGCCACCATCTTCGGCACTACGAACTCAACTCCATCATTGCTCTGGAGAGTGATTGTCGCTCCGGTTGTGCTGCTTGCCATTGCTTATTGCAGTGAAAGAGATTAGAAGAGGAAGATAAATTAAGTAGAATAGAGATCTCTATGGTGGTTTCATTAAAGTTCTTGGTTGCGAGTCATGAGCAGAAACTATATATGCTCTTAAATATCAAGCATAATAACTCTGTATTTAGAAAATTCCTATTTTTCACTTATATTATTGCCCCATATTAAATAGTTTACTTAATTCAGTTGAATATATAAAGTAAATTCTTCTATTATTTCTATTTTGGTCTTTCCAAAATTTAATGAATTCAACTAAATTATTTTTTAAATAGAAAAGCCGGATAAATTGAACAAATGCCTCTGGAAGGCTTTTGTGGGTTCCTCCGCTATTCTGGAAGGCATTCTGTTAATCAAGTGACGACTTGTCCCCACAAGGCCACAAATATTTTGGAACATGCATGGAAAAAATCATATATCGAGCTACCTCCAACAAATGTTTATTTTTTTTCTGCCATACCATTTTGTGCTGTTGTATACTTGTATATTTTTTTTTGAGGATAGAACGGTCGGGATTTTATCCATCACGTCGGCCAACATGCAAACTCCTAAATGATAGAACATGAGGAGGAATAGTGGTTCCCCATTTCAAATTAGCACCCATGGTGACAGCATATCTTGCGCATGAATGTGCTAGAGTATTGTAGTCCCTCTTTACATGTGAGATTACAAACCCACTAAAATAACTACTCAACTTTCTAATGTCATGGATTCCAAACCTTTTATCCATTAGTGTCATCATGCATGTCCCATTTTCTTAAAAAAAATCACGTTAGAAATATCAAAAGAGAACAAATTTCAGTTTCAGAATGATGACACTAATGGATAAAGGATTGACAGTGAAAGAGGGAGCATGCAAAATATTTGACAAGATCATGAAATTTGAGCACTTGATGGTACCCTTGCCTACCACAGGTTGTGCAGTGCCATCCGCAATTTGAATGCAATCTGGAGTTGCCAAGTGAGTATAGGTATAGAACTTATGATGGACTCCCCGTGACATGTTGAGATGCACCTGAATTTACTATTCATTATGAGAAATGTTATCTAAATTTATGCTTTGAGAAATTCAAATAAAATAAAAAAATGATAAGTATTAGTGAACATTGCGTTCAAATGTTGTGTTCGGGCTCTGTATTTAGACTATGCATTCAGTAGTGTTATCTGAACGCTACGTTTAGACTTTACTATCATAATTATTTTCTTTACGCTACGTTCAGATATAGACTTTGTATTTACATTTTCAACTTAAAATTTTTTTTATTGAGAATTTAAATTTCTGAACAATCTATTGTATTGTGAGTGGTGCGTTAAAAAAACAAAGTGCTGTTAATTTTTTCAGATCAGTAGCTAAGGAGTAATTATGAAAATTATAGTGATAAAAGTAGCTAAGGAGTACTATTTTTTCAATTAAATAGTCGGAACGGTAGAAAATTTACCTTGGAGCAATTTTTTTTCTATCCAGTCGATTTTCTAAAATTTTTTTTTAAATGAACGCACGGTAGAATTATTACTGTGTGGAGAAAAGAAATGGCTTTTCTTGCGATGTACTAGAAAGATGACCTTGCATAAAAAATATTTACGATAGTAATCATATGTAAGTATTTTCGACTATAACCATTAAATGTATTTATTAATGCATTAGTAAATAATTAAATTAATATAATTAATGCTTGAGATAAATTGATTCATTAACGCGTAACATTTTCATAATGCAATGACAAAATTATTTTAAATTAAATTATTAATAAAAAAATTTATGATCATGATTGAAATATTTTTCTCTGCATAATCATGATCAGAAATATATTTTATACATAGTCATAACAAAAACTTTTTTAAGTGGCTGAAAATTTGCCGCACGATAAAAAAATCTACTGATTTAATCATTCCATCTAAAAATTCATTCTCTTGACTATTTTTATCTCTAATATTTTCATAATTAAATAAAAAAACTGCGATTTTAAAGGAGGGAATTTTTTCTTTTTCGTTTTTGTTTCGCTCGTCTCTTCCTTCCGCATGAACCACTTGTCCACTTGTGCTAATTGGAGCTTCGACTGAAGCATTAACCCCCCTCTAACTTTTCCTTCGAAATCGATCGATCGCGTCGCAATGGCGTCTCCGATAGGCGATCTGGAGTCTACCGTCAGATCGAGTCGATAAGAGTTTGAAAGTGTTGATCTACTTCCTCAACTCAGAAGCGAAGGCACTGAACAGCTAATCAAGGAATGAGATATATTCAACCTATCAAATGCCTGGTCACAATTTGTAGAGATATACACGGATGATTCTATGATTTGATCAAGCTGTCCATGATTTAGTGCTGATCTACTTCATAGGCGCGCATATTAGAGGTATTCTATGAAATTTTCATTTGTTTAATACTTTTTTCTGACCGAGAATTTATTAAAAAGGACAGTTGTGACTGAAAGTATTTAATGGATAATTTGTCAACCTTAGGTGGCAATGACATGGCCAATGGTCCATTTGGGATAGATTATGTTCTCCATCCAATTTTATAATTGCTAAGTTAGGTGTTTTTTCATAAGTTGGAAAGCTTGAATTATGTATAGACTGTATAGTAGTTCATTTAAATTGTGAATTTGGTCTGGTTATGCTGTTAAGTTCATATACTTTTGATGCGATTCAGACATCCCTTGGTAGGTTTCGATTGCTGATGATACCATGGTACCTTTGTTGACCAATTAACCTCTTAAATATTTTTTATTACAATTGACTTCTAATGTAATTAGTGATAAAGCAAGCTAAAATTAGAGAATTGAAAAAAGGAAAAAAAGAAGAGGAAGGCATAATTAGAGAAGTGGTACCTCGGATTTATATTTTAAGAAAATCCAGATTTGAACCATGGACGAGAAAGAATTGGAAATTAAGCAACAATGATACTCTGACATAAGTATGTTTTGAAGATAAAAGGATAGTTGTCAGTCGAAGCAGTGATCATTTTGGTGGCTTTGACAGAGATAGGATTACTAAGAAGAAACCATGAAAGCAGACAAATTACATCAAGTATACGCACATTTTTGCTTGTAGAGAATATCTCAATGTAATTTACAGTTTAATATTTGCTCCTGCTGAAAACATGTAATTTGTCATACGTCAGGCCATTATTGCTGCTGGTATTGTTCATACCAGTAGTAGACCTATTATGCCGTTTGAAATTCTAGAGATTAAAACACAAAAAAATGGGAACCTACCTGAATTGATAGAGTACAGCAGTGCCAAAAGTGACCGGTGTGGTCTTGGTCCCTGTTTCTGTAATGCTTGGGGTGCACGCAGCCTTAGTATTGTATAAAACAATATAAACCCTATGCAAGTGTACATTAACTGACTGAACTTGCTAATTGGTCCGTATGATATGGGACTTCTGCAGGATAAAATGAGGTTGTGGATTGATTCATGAAGGGTTACTGCAAACAGATCAATATCTAGTAAGAGGGAAAGGTTGGAATATATCTCTGATTTCTGATCTAGTTGTCAGCCATCTTGTTCATGCAAAATAAATTAACACAGTGTAGGCATGTACAAATCACAATACTTCGTTATTTGTATGCTCATTCATTATGGTATTGTGAATAGTAGGGTAATTAAAATTTCCACTGATTGTGGCTGTCTAGCAGTTGTCATATATGATTCCCTTCACATCAGGAGTTCTGACTCCCTTCTAATAGGAGTGCTTCTACAGGTGACATATCAGTTCCTTCTGAGACTTGTTAACCGTTCCCAGAGGTGTTATTTGTTGTAATTTTGGGTTATCAAATTTACAACAATGGTAGCATAGAAGTATCAACCTGAGTGTTGTAATTAATGTGTCATCTTCTGATACTCGATAGCCAACTAAATAATATGAAGTGTCAATACGAAGGTGATGCAATTGGGACAAAATAAAGTCTGTGTCATTTGAGTAAAACTCTGGTGCTAATATATGATAATTATGTTGTCAATTGGGACGGATGAACATATCTTGGACAGGTCTTTCTGGCTTCTATGGTGGATGGCAAATTTGGGATAAATTATGATAGCTCAGTCGATAGGGTCTTGATGCCTTTACAGGAGTCTATTCTTGCAAAAGAAAAACAAAGTATGAAAAATCATCTCTTTTCATCTTCTCATGATTCAGGAGGGTTTTTTTCTTTTAAATGTTTGGAAGGTTTGTTCTTGTTGCAAGTTCTCAGATAGCCTACTACAGTACTACTTCTGAAGCTCAATAATATGTACTTCCTCTAGGATTCAGATCCTCTGCTGCGCTGCTGTGAGCAGCGCAATAAGTCATGAATTAGATTATTCAAGATTTGTGCTAAAACTGTTGAGGTTCATACGAATGTGACCTCCTATAAGGCTCTGGTACTGGCTTTGCTTTTGAACAAGTCTCATGGAGTTTGTTAACTCTATTGTAAGGAACTCATTAAATAGTTCCAATAAAATCTGATGTACTCAACAATGACAAGTCCTCACTGATTTGTGTCCCTCCAATTTGAAATATATGGTCCAGATCCAGCAGTGACTATTCAATGATTTACTGTGACTGGAGAGGAACCCAACCCTGTCTTTGTGGCGATTGTGTAGATGTTGTCGGTTTATTTTTTTTCCTTGGACCTGGTTTTTGTATCGTACTTGTTGAAGTGGTTAAACCTAAACCACTCAGTGGTTAATTTTCTTTTAATTTTGTAAAAAAAATATTAGGCGTGACTAATGTTATTTGTTTTTGGAATGATTCTTTTGTGTGGACGTGCTGTCGATTTGACGGCAACAATTATCATTATTTGAATTTTAACCCTAAACCCGTTGAAAATACCATCTGAACATATAGATTCTTTTCTTCGGCTGTGCGCTTTTGAATTTGGCTTCCAGCGTAAGTAAAGAACAATTAAACAGATTTTTTTTGTACCGACATTTTCAAAGATTGGCAAGTGGTATGTATTCTCCTCTTTATTACGCAACCGAGATAAATGAATATTTTCAGTGTTGTTAATTGTCATTCATGGAATTTCATTCGTTATAAAGTTGACATTTTTCTTTTTCTTTGTTTCAAATTCATGCTGTGTTAGTTTTTTTAGAACGAAAAAAAAGATCAATCTTCTGATCGAAGGAATTTGTAAGTGATCAAAATTATTCTCCAAATATTAAGAATAAAGAATATTAATTAGAATATTGATATTGACTTGAGCACCTTAGAAAATACCCCCAATTGATTACGGAAACTTCCTGGTAATTTCAGAACCCCCAAATCAATCAAGTATGCTATAATACTTGCAAAACTAGTTGTCATGATCCTTTTGATCTCCTTCATCTCTTCTTGCAATTGTTTGAATTATGGAAAACAGGAGACAGGCATCTAATGCAATACCAGCTGACCTGAAAGCTGATTACATGTTTGCATTGTTGCCTTTACTTGGTCTGTTATTTCTCTTAATCAATTCCTGCGTAGCCATTTATCGATCCTGGGATGATCTGTGGTCCATTATACTCATACTTGTATCATTAATTGATCTTCTTGTTCTATTCTACATTCTTCGTGTGTTCGAACGGACCCCGCCTGGTTCGTCACTGAGAGGCAAGTTGAAATCTGCAGTCTGGTTTTCGACGACTTTGCTAACGATTATGTTTTCGTATAGGATAGGTGTTGTTTTGCCTCCCACAGTTGCTGTAATGGTTTGGAGCATGGCTGTAGCTACTATACTAGGTGGATATTATGCATTCTTTGTTTACAAGCAATCCGATGGTCACCGGATTGTCGGAGCTGGAGATGACAAGAGTCGATGAAGCGAAAGATGAATATAGATGTGGTGCTCTTAATTGTCCGTGTTGGATCTGTATTATAATGCACAATTTCAACTTTTATGTGCAAGGAGAAGTATATATCAACTTTGTCTGTATGAATGTATGTGTATAATTTTGTATATTTGTACACAAACACATTAGATATCTAGCATGGGGAAGGAGGCTTAATTTTGTTGCTCTGATTGCAGAATAATGTCTTTTATCAATGAATAAAAAAAATGTCTTTTATCATCTTGTTATTCTATTTGTTTCTTCTTCTTCTTCTTTTTTTTACATTTTCAGTGTGTACGTGTTCGAAATTAAAATAAACTTGAATAGTTCATTAAATCTCGTTACATTTGGTCTCTGTTTAGTTCATATTATATATACACTTTCACAAAAATAAATTTAACAATTTCCATATATAAAACAACGGTTATTAAAGAAATTGTTAAATACCGTTGGCAGAAATACAAAAAAAACTTTGAGAATAAGATAACGATTATTTTAAATAATTATTGGCGTAGGTGGAGATACGATAACTATTATTTAAAATAAGAAAAATTGTCAATGCTACTCGAACAATACAATTGTCGAAATGTCACTCAATAACAACAAACTACTTAAATGTCATTAAATTTTAAATTAATTTGACAAAATATCATTATTCATATTTTAATATAATTTAAAAATAAACAAAATAAAATATACTCAAAATATCCCTCTCCTTCAAATCTCCTCTCCGATTCTCTCTCCGTCTAATATTCGCCAATTGTAGTATCAGATTTTGTCTCTTGATTCTCAAAGCAATGGAAAGAAAAGAAAAAGAAAAAGAGAGAAATTGAAAGAAATGTCGGATCTAAAGTGTGGAGCTATTACAGAAGTAGCGGGAGGAGAGAACGATCTCCAGCACGTCGAGCTTGCTCGCTTTGCGCTGGATGAACACAACAAGAAATCTGTGAGCATTATTTTTGTGCACTTTTGTTTGTGAAATTGGTTCATGATAGATCTATCCCCAATTTTTCCCCAAAATGAATTTCTATTTGCACGATCACCCTTTTTGTTAACCCACCGGTCAACACAAGCTTTGTAATTTCATAATTAGTGGTGCTGATCTATAAATCGTACAGTATAGTGGTAAATTTATGCTCAAATCAAGCCAATGATTTGCAGGAAAAATGTTAGACTACTATATTCCAGTACAGATAAAATAGCTAAAGGCCGCCTAAAAGCTCAAATATCAGTATAAATCAAGCCAATAGGGATAGACCGGTTAATGAAGAAGATGAAGAGAGGGGTATTTTGGATATATTTTATTTTGTTTGTCTTAAATTATATTAAAATAGAAATAATGATATTTTGACAAATTAATTTGAAATTTAATGATATTTAGACAATTTTTTGTTATTGAGTGACATTTAGACAATTGAGCTATTATCGAATGACATTTAGACAAATATTTCTTAAAATAATAGTTGTCTTTTCTTTTCAGATTTTTTATGTCAAAATTCTAGGGCAACGATTTTTAAAATAATTATTTTCGTAGCTTCACTTGCGCTAATAATTATTTAAAATAATCGTTGTCTTATTTCTAACCCTAGCTTAAAAATGAGCATTTTGTGACTCTTCTCTCTCACTTCTTCCTCCTGACCGTCTCCACAACTTCTTAAACTCCTCTACCTTCTCTTTTCCACATATTCGCCTCCACGCCTTTAGCTGATCTTATCTGCTAGAGGTGTGGAAATTATCAACGATCTCTATCAAACACCTCTTGTTTTTTTTGCTTCTCATTGATGCATTGAGCATGGAAATGATCGACTGCTCCAAATCAATCATGTCTTTCATCGATCTTGTGTTTTTCTCCTCTCGTCGGCAATCTTTGTTGTGTTTTTCTTCTCTTACCACTCCTTCTCCTATCGCTACCTTATGGTAACTTTTTATTTTGTTAAATATTATTGTGGTTGTTGGTGTATTAATTGTTGTTGTTTTCTGATCTCTTTTATGTGCGCTTGCTTTTGTTGTGTATGTTTGGTTGTGCGATTTGTTTTTGTTGGCTGGTCTGATGGTAACTTTTTTGTGCCTATCTTGAACTATATTAGGTAGTTGTGTGCTGATGCTTTGTTATGTTTCTGCTTATTATTCGAGTATAGCATGACTGGCGAACTATACTAATTGAAATTATTTTACAACACTTTTGTAGGTGATGCATGAGTGATAGGGTGAAAATCCAACAATAGAAATTCAAAATGCTTATTTCACCCTAAAGAGCAAGTTGTGGCTCGATGGAGACCTAATGACTCTCGTAGGCCTATACTTGATGAAGTTCATGTGCTTCATCCTAAAGAAGATGTTATTTAATCTATTTTTCCTTTGACATTCACTCAACAATTACATAGAAAATACTAACTTGTTTGTACTTTATGTTTTTGTAGGTAGCATCTTGCAAGAACTATTGGATGACAATTTTTTGTATCCTTTTCTTCATATGTGTCAACTTTGGAGGGAAGGATCTTAAAAGAACAAAAGTCTTCATCTATGAAGAGTATTTGCTATCTTTTAGTCTTTTTATAGTTATGTGCTTTATTTTCATTTTGTTTCTTTTTTTATTGTGACCATAGATTGTAATGAAAATCATGTTATATGTTTATATGTTTAATAAAAAAAATTTGGTATAATTAGTTTAGTGATATATATTAGCTACTAAAATTGAAGTTAGCCACCATATATAAATGTTTAGAAAAAATTAAAGATCTAACTTCTAAGACAACAATTATTTATTAAATAATTGTTGCCTTAGAATTTTTAATGACAATGGTTATTTAGTAATAACGTTGTCTTTTTGCCAAATATTACATTATTATTTTTTCGACAACACTCATTTGTTAACGATTTTTTATACGATCCACTAACCTCTTAGACACCAACACTTGTATAATCATTGGAAAAAAAAATGTGATTTTTAACCATTGACAGGTTCCTTATTTCTGTAATAGTGATATGAATAATGAATTAAGTTAAAAAAACTGAATATAAGAGATTCTGACGGTAAATAAAATATTTTGCGAGAAAATTATTTCGAAAAGAATAGGAATACAACCATTGGAAGGAGTTTTTCGATCGTTTTTCTTTCCGCTTATGATAATAATTAATATTTAATCTATTATTATGAATTTCTATTGAGTTGAGGCGTAACATGATATAAATTGCAAGATAATGTAACGAATTTGAGTACATAACACAGAAGCTAAGTTAAGCGGGGCAAGCTTAAATGATAGATATATTTTTAGGAAAAATTATTGTTCTTATTATTCACGTTATTTTGCTATAATTTGTTTATTATGCATGTTAGTTTTGTCAGTTTGAAATTTGAATCTACCGTTATAACACTAACCTGGCGTTACATAACATATATCATGAGTTTTTCAGACTGAACCATTATGGCTTTGATAGGACATAACATTATAATTCCAAATCTAACGTTATAACGGTATCTCTGACAGTTTGGTACTTGACCGTTTTTGTGCTGGTTTTAATGGTCTAGCGTTATAACGCTAAGATAGCGCTATGTAAGGGATTTCACGAATTTTTTTACTCTTGCCAGATTTGAAGGTTTTGACAGACTAGCGTTATAATACCAAAGCTAGCATTATAACACCATAGGCTAATTTTTTTATTGTTTTCAATTTTAATTTTAAATACTCTAATTTTATAAATTAACCTAAACAGTTATTCATCTTCGTCTTGATCTTCTAAACTTGAGTCTTCCTTTGGATCTTCATGAGTGATTATTTTGAGCTTCAAATGGTCATAAATTTCGACTCGTAACTCTGATTTTGGCATTCTTCGTGACGTATCGGGCTATCATGTACTGCAACACTTTCATGTCCATTGAAGATCGTTTGAAACCTCAAAATTCCTCTTAATGATTTCCTGTAAAAGTTCTCAAAATGCACATCAATGTAAAATTCAAGATCTTATTGCAACAAATCTGAGACATTGTTTGGTAACAATAATAACAAAAACAACATGCATAATAATAAAAACAAAATACATAATAACAAAAGAAACATGCAAACTGAATCCAACTGTACCCGTCCTGTTGGAATCGATGGAGGGATCGATTACGGGATCGATATATCTGCTCTCAAATTTTAAATGGCGGATTTGTTGACAATCTTGATAACAAATTTTCAAATAAATTCATACAATACCTTAAAATAGAAACGAATTACAAACATATTCTTGAACTTATAAAATAATTGTGCTTCAAATTTTATGTAATTTAAATATCATTGATATTCCATCAAAGGCCATAAAAATTACAAAAAAATTGCAACGATCTAAATTTAATGGTTCTTTTATGAAATATTAAGTGACAATAAAATTACATAAATATAAAACACAATTAATTTGTTCAATAAGACATGTATAAACTATTTTTCAGTTTTTTATATTTTTTTACAGATTTGTTTTGAATTTAATTAATTTTTTTTGCCAAGATTGTCAATTATTCTTTTTAGAAGAAAGAAGCAGAAGCTACTAGTTACAAACTTTTTATTATGAGAAGTATTTAAATCATAATTAATTCTTTAAAAAAATAATTATTACACTGTGATCATTCATAAATGAGAAATATGGAATTGTCAATTATTATATTTTTAGAAGAAATATAAAGAAGGATATATAATTAAGGTGATATCTGTCACAAGGGCTGATCTACATGGAATCAGGGTGAGGCAAGCGATCACATCCTAAAAAAATATTTTAAAAAATATACCTTGATATTATGCATTTATCAATTTTTTTGAAAAATATGCTTATGATTTGAAATACTAAAAAGTGTCTCATTCTAAGATTTTTTTTTTCAAAAATATACCTCTAAAACTATAATGTTTAGTGAAAAAAAATATAAAATATACGTATGATTCAAAATTTACCCTCCTTTTTTGAAAATTTTAGATCTAGTCCCACCTGATGTAAATTTTGAATTCGATTTATCATCCATTTTTTTGTCTATGTTGTGTGTACTCAAATTTTAAATTCTAAGTTTGATGCTGCTTTGTGATATAGTGCGAGTTACTCAAGTTAAATTCTAAATTTTGAAATTTTATAAGCATGTTTTGAGAAAAATATTTCAACTACATGATCTATTTTGAAATTTTATAAACATATTTACAGAAAATCATTTAAATTGTCAATTTTGAATTTTTTTCTAGGATGGGTCAACTACCCTTAGTGTGACTTGTAAATGTAATTGTGTTTTACATCTTTTCATTTATGTAAATATTTTTTATTTTATTTTGTGGGATCATTATAATAACGTTTATGTACTTTTTGTTTTAACAAAAATTGATAGAGTTTTTTTTTGTTATTTTTTAAATATTAATTTATTATAAATGATTTAAGTTCCAGAAATAAAAGATCAAATAGTTATGAAAAAAGATATTATAACAAAATTTACAAAAAATAGGGAAAAAATTATGAGAGGTTATTAAATTTTGTATCAAATATGTTTTTGGCCATTGAACTTTGCTATATCTCTGAACTTTGTCTCCCTCATTGTTCTTTCACAATTTTTTTACTGAATAACTCATTTGGCGCCTACATGATAACTATATTTGAAAGAATAATTAGTATGAAAATTTCAGAAAATAAAATAGATGTATTTCACATCAATTTTGTCAATATTTTTATGAAAAACAATGAAAGATTGTACGTCAAATTCAGTGATTAAAAATGAATAATTCAAAGTGCAATGACCAAACAAATTTGATACAATTTAATAATTTTCCAAAAAAAGTATCCTAAAAATATTGATGCATTTTCATTTTTATCTTAAAAATTGTCCTAAAAGAGTGACTAAATTTGTCCTTCAAAATTTTATATTTTCAGTTTTTATTTAAGTAATAATTGATTTCACGTGCAAATGATCTAATAGTCTGGTGATAGCCAATCATAATAATTTTGTAGATGTCATGAATTCAAACATTTTTAGAACAAAGATGGAAAACTCAAAATCTTTTTAAGTGTCAATTTATAATAGATGCTGAAATTTCGAGAATTTCTATGTATACAAAAAAGGCAAAGACTTACATACTTCACCGGAGTATCTAGTGCATTCAACTTCACTTATCACATGCATTCTACTTTATAATAATATATAATAATTTTACTTTTTCAATTCTCTAAATTCAATTTCACCAATCACCACTAACAGATATACGCAGGTATACCCACTTAGCGGAACACCCAAATTTTTTCCTAAAAATTGACCCCACGTTTTGGGTCTTGTTGACTAGCTGACGTGTCGAATGTCTCATGACTCACATCCAGCTCATCTAAACTATCTAACGAAGACCTACATTAATTGACCAATTATTATTGATTCATTTTGAATAGATATACTTTTATCTTTGGTCACATTACTTGTAAATTTCAGGTTGAACTTTGCTGGTTACTTTTTTTTAAACCAAAATTGTTCATATTTTTTTCGTTACAGTAAGATGCATAGATCGATCCATGTACAAAAAATGAGCGTCAATGTCACCCATTTTTTCTGTTTTGAAATTTTATGCATGCATATAAGATTCATAGTGTTAAATTTTAATTTTTGTTAAGAAAATTTATGTTTGAACCTCGTAAAAATATAGAATTATTTTATTACTAAACTCATAATTAGAATTTAACAAACTTTGATGTGATTATTATATTGATATTATTATATTAATATTAACGTTTGTATAATATTTGAACCCACTTAAAAAAATTCTGGCTACGCCAACGAAGGTAGATATATTTTCATTACATAATTGATACTTCAAATACACATAATTCATTACATAATTGATAGTCATTGGCGACCAATTTGATTTAGTGAGCGATCGCTAGATTTTCTCTCTTAATTCGAAAAAGAGTTTAATCCACCATTTTTTACATATTACTTTATTTTTTAACTATCTTGGAGATTAACATATCTGTTTTGAAAAAGCTATTATATATGGTTCTTATAAAAACTACCACGTATAATTTCGATAGTCATTTAAAATTATCTGATAAATCATTTGATTCACATTCATATGAATTTAAATGAACATCAGTCTGAATGGCATAAGCATTTTTTTTGTTCGGAAATAAATACATAAATGTACTAAAAATTTGAATTCATTATTTAAACTATTCTACAAGACACTGCTAGTCTCAACAAACAGAATCAAATCACCTATCGTGCGGCATCACGTTGCATGCAATCTGAACTATTTAATTGCCTCGAATTTAGGCCACATATCTAAAAACTTATCTAAAATCCATCTTGACGCTCAAGCGGTGCGTTGCATCCGTGACGCACGGTTGAAGAATAGCTTCCCTCAACCAACATCAGTACTTGAAGCAAAATGAGCACTTTGTTCATTGTTATTTTCTGAGAAGTTGCCAAAACTCAATTAAAATTATTTTTCTTCTTTTTTATTTTTTTGTTTGTTCCTGGGGAGTGTAGGTCTGGGGCAGCTGTAGCGGCCCTTTACATTTACTAACTACATTTTTATTTCTTATAAAATAAATAGTTTTCTTTCAATCACCATGCACAATTAAGGTGGAATTTTTTTTTTTTTGAATGTAGACATAAGTCTACTAATATTTTTTATTGCAAACTTATTTGGTACAAGTTCGTCTCTCTCTCGAAAAAAAAAAAACTACTTCTTTCTCAAGTGGTCCATGTCTCGATATTTCTTATTATTTCCATGTTGATTAAGTCGTGAGATCTTGTTACATTCTGAAAGATTCTGCGATTGCGCTCCTTCCAAACAGACCAAAGCATCGAGTGTAGTAATTAAGGTGGAATTTGCTTAAGCAAAATACATATTCGTTGCTTATTATATATATGTTAGCCAAGTCGACAAGTCCTACGTAGTGTAGTGGTAAGGCACAAGACTTCTTCGAGGAAGGTCTGAGGTTCAAGCACCGACAATGGCTACTTTTAGGGGAGTTTTTTCAATTTCATTTTCTGATTTGTTTGTAGGCTATTGTAAAAACGTTTGCATTTCGGCCGAATTACAAAAGTTACACATTTCGTAACTTTTTGCTATCAAAATTTAAATTTAAGTTGCTCAATAAATTCTTCTTCTCAAAATTTTGTAGGAAATCAAATTTCATGATTTTTGGAGTTTTTTAGCTATTTTTAAATATTTTTTAAAAACAGTCCAGCTTATAAAAAATTGACATTTTCAGTACTGTTTTCAAAAAATATTAAAAAAATAGCAAGAAAGCTCCAAAATCATGAATTTGATTCCGTAAAAAATTTTGAGATGAAGAATTTATTGAGCAACTCAAATTTTAATTTTAAACTCAAAAAATTATAAAATGCGTAACTTTTGCACTTCGGCCCTAACGACTCAACGACTCAAAGTAAATGAAACAAAAGAAAAAAAAACCGAGTGTGTTGTGTATTCATTTTTAGGCTTCAAGGAAGTTTCTGCGTTATCTTTTTTCTTTTTCTTTATGCTCAAGTATTCCAAAACCATACCAAAAATTCTTAAAGGCGAAAAGTAGATAACACTAAATTGGATTCGAGAGAAACAACTCAGTAGTCATGTCGCGTGCTTTTGTAGACTGACTCATGCATTTTGTGCATAGATCATCGAATGTTTCGTAGTTAACTTCAATGGAAATGTTCTTGTATTGCATAAAATATATAATATGACATCTATAAAATTAAGATATGATACGTATCATGCACTATATATAAAAGCTTACTTATATTATAGTGCACCTCCCATATTACTTAGTAAGCTCTCTTCCATTATTAACTCCATATATACTACATATGACTAAAGCTATTTAATAATGAAAGCCCATTATCCACCTCAAATATTTCATCAGATATACATACGGACAAGTTACTAAAAAGCTGGAAAAGGAAAAAAATGCAACTAACCACATTAAGCCATATATATTCAAACTAGAAACCTGTTCAGAAACACTCAACAAATCTAAACTAGAAACTAACATATAAGCAAAGCAATGTAAACTACATCTCAAATACAAATTATACAATCCCTAACACAACAAAAAGATATTCAATTGTCATTCCCACCCAAATGCTCATCTACAAAATCGTTCATCCAAGCTATTTTCTCATCTCTATTGTATGAAATGAAACAGGCTCCATCTAAGCTATTCTCAACCAAAAACCGTTGAGCCTTTCTCAGAGCTCGAGATGAGAACTCACTCTGAATAGTTCTCAGTTCGGCCATGATGTCCTTTGCAAACCTAACTGTTTTATCAGTTGATAATTCGTTCAATGCCACAGCCATATGGCCGACAAAATTCGTCAGATTTTCTTGTGGTTGATTGAGTCTCTTTCTCTTCCTTGATCCACTAGAAGTTCCCGATTGCTGCTCATTTTCATCATTTACGGGTAAATTAGCCTCACCTAAGTTGATAGCAATTGGAGTTACAGGTTGGGGCTCATCCTGATCTTCTTTATCTTCATTTGTGCATAAATTAACTTCAGGTGATTTGGCATTTGCAGCTATATCAACTTCACTTGAGTCAACCACTTTGCTGTCGTTGGCATAAATAATTTCCAGTTGAGAGAACATTTTGATGGGCTTGTTGATAAAATGATCGTCACCGGGGTGAGCCTACAAGTGAAATTATAACTAAAATTATGGTATCACCAAATGGGTTGTGAATCTAAACTAGAAAACCCTTGCCTAGTTGCCTCCAACCCGCCCAAATCAATACTAAGGATAACAAAAGTAAAAAAAAAAAAAACAAAAAAAACAAAACAATGTAAACTCTCCTTTTAAGCATTTTAACATTATACTTCCTGTAAAATTGTGTTGATAGTATATACCTGAACATGCTTTTGGTACTCCTCCAGACCCATCTCAAGTGTATTGGTATCTGGATGGAAAGAAACTCCACTCAAACTCTTAATAAACTCAATCCTCACCCACCATCTTCTGACAGTTTTGAGGTGGTTTTGTACATTGGAGAACATCATCTTTTTACCAAACTTTTCATTTATGGCACCCACTGCTCCATTGAGAACACTTGCTTGGAATCCAGTTGACCCCTTATTACCCGTTCGAGCTTGCTCAGCCAAATAGTTCAACAAAAACTCCGTCAACTCAGAATTCCATCTCATATTATGATTTCGTTTACAAGTTGCATTGCTTGCTGTTTTCTCAAGCTTCATTGTGATAAACAAGCTGGATTAATAACTGAGGTAACATGTAACCAATTAATATTTTTTATTCTCTTGCTTTTCCCTCTGAGAAAAATCCAGATGATTATTTCTCACGATTTCACATCAAGGATCTAAAACTGCCGACAACATGCCTACATTTAAGGGGATTTCATCAAGCCCAGTAATTGTTTAAACATTATATGTACAAGAATGATGGTGTGTTATTTAACAAGAACTCCAAATAAAACAAATCAAAGGCTGATTCAACATTAGGATACATTCAATCGCGAGAAAAGAGCGAAAGAAGAGAGAAGAGAGAAGCTAGGCGATAAACCTCGGCGGGGGAGGTCACGACTAATGGGGTTCAGGCAGTGAACAATCAAAGAGAACCAGGCCTCAGATCAGAGACGATGGTGAGAAAGATCTTGTCAGAGATATATGAGGCGATGGTGAGAAAGATCAGAGACGAACCTGATATGATCTTAGATATCTGAGTTGCTGAGGGAGGTGGCGATGTTGTCAGTGTGCCATCGTACAGGAGGATCAGAGGGTGAACTGAGATCAGAATTGATGGTGTTTTGTGCGATGGTGATCTGATCAGGTATCATGCATCTCAGAAGCATCTCAGAAGAATCAGAGGTAATGATGTGTTGGCCAAATCAAAAGGGACTAGTTAACAGATTGCTGGATAGTTGCTGATAGTACTGTAGGGTGATTATTTTGCTGAGTGGATGTGGAAAAAGATAGATTCAGCTTGACATTTGCTGATAGTGAGCGAGGGATTGAATTTGACTCTTTTGGGTGATCGGGAGTGTTCGCTTTTGCTGGAAGGGGTTGAGTGGGACTGGGGATTAGCTCGTGGATGTGTGCGAGGCTCGGCTGAGCTCTGATCAAAGGGGTGATTTGGAGATTGCGAGGTATAGATATAACCGAGCGATCTTGGGACAAATTACACTTTAGATCGAGTGCGAAGGCTAGCTAAGCAGCGGAGACAGCGGTTGTTAAAAGCACAAGACACCTTACTGGTGATTGCGGGATATGTCGACGCCCAAAGGTCTTTCATCTAGATGGATTTTTTGAAGTGAGGGACGATGATGTTAAGGAACCAGGGGGATCATTTTCATTCTAGTTTTGTTATTGTGGCTAGATTTACTTAGAGAGTATTGTGTAGTTAGGAGAGCTTATTAATTTTGCAAGATCGTTGGGTTTTAGATTTACATCAAAAGGGTATAGAAAATAGGGTAGGGTTATATATAGTGAGTATGAGATGATGATTTGTGTGGTTTGAGTTTTGTACTTCTTTTTTCTATGAAAATGAAAGTGACAGACGTTCTCTGCTTATTTCAAAAAAAAAAAAAACAAGAACTCCAAATATCTAGACCAAATTCCAATTTTTTTTAGAATTGGTGTTTCAACAATAAAAATTACAAAAATAAAAATCCATCTTACATGGATTGCAATATTTACCTCTGTTTGGCCCAATTTATTTCTTTTCCTTGATCTGCTAGATGTTGTTCCGTCATCACCATCACCATCACCATCACCATCTCCATCATTACAACCACCATCAACATTGGTCGATAGTGGCATATCATCATCGTCAGCTCCTATACCATCACCATCTAAGTTAGCATCAGAGGAGGAAGCTTCACTTGGGTCCCAGGTGGCCTTACAAATCCCTAATTCTATTATATTGTCATTGCCAAAGACAATCTCCATCTCAGTATAATATTTTATCGGCTTGTTAATGAATTGATCATCTCCTGGGTGTGCCTACAATTAATTTTGAAGAGTTACTTTCCTTTGGAATCAAACAAAGACTGCCAAACAAATAATGTTAAAAAAAAGCTGCCATGTAGATTGTACTAGAACAGTACCTCAATGTACTTTTGATACTCCTCAAGCCCCATCTGAAGTGTATTAGTATCTGAGTTGAGAACAGCCCCTCTAGCTTTCTTGATTCTTTGAATAGCACTCCAATATTTCTTAAGAGTTTTAAGATGGTTTTGCACATGGCATGATGTGACTGGCTTGCTGAACTTTTTACTAATAGCCTCAGCTGCATTATACATAGCTATCGCTTTAAATCCGGCTGTGCCCTTGTGGCCTGCTTCAGCTTCTCCCACCAGACAAGTTAATAGGAACTTACTCATTATGGGACTCCATCTGGCGTAATGTAGTTTTCTTTCCCTTTGTGAGTCTTCAAACTCCAGCTGCAATTGTTTGGATTTGCGATACATAATGATTTCTTTTGCAAATTATACGAAATATTTCTACCGAAAATGCAAATAATATAACATCCTACATTTCTCACCATTATGACTCAACTCATGTTAGTGTGATGGAAAAGGATACTGTCAAAAACTGAAAACTTCAGCCCAACCACTAGTTTATTCTTTTTGGTATGTCAGAAGTTAAAGACTGAACATAGAATGATGGAAACTTTATTATATTATTAGCTTCTAGATTTCCAGGAACCAACCTACAAAGTAATTTGAACTAAGATTCACAGGTGACATTCAGTCATGTTTTGGTTTTTAATTGTCATAGTTAAAATCAAAGTTTGGTTTCATTTGCTTCTAAGATTAAATACTGAGTATTCGAGTGTGATTAGAAACAGAACAAACTAAAAATTTAATAGATGTCCTTAAATGATTTAGTATCCAAAAACTTCACCTTTGCTTGGTTGGCCTTCTTCCTTTTCTTCAATCCACTAGGTGTTGAATTGAGGACAAATTGAACCTCCTCCTCCTCCTCATCATCATCATCTTCATTTGTCTGATCGACTAAGTTAGCTTCAGTTACACTGGTATCACCACAGATGAGCTTCATTTCCTCATAATTTTTAATGGGTTTGTTGATAAATTGCTCATCTCCTGGATGTGCCTACAAGCAAAATTTCAGAACCTATGTATTTTTCAAATAAACTTTCCAATTAGATGATCAAAATTTAAGAAGAAATTGATGATCCGTCACTCTGATTGTCTAAATAATGAATCAGTTAAATGTCAGCATACTTGTGAAATGAAAATGATATCATAACTGGGTTTTATGAGTTCAGTTGAAAGCAACATCCCCTCACAACAGCTTCTTCCAACTCATGAATATGGTGACATGGTCATTTTTCAGATAAAAATATTACACGAGTAGCAAAAGAAAGGTTATTTTCATCAAAGAATACGAAATATATATATTCCATTCAAATTCAATAACAAATAACAGATAAATTTTAAGACATCTGGGTGCAAACACCTTAACTGTATACTGTTTTCCATAAGATATTACAAAAAAAATGTCCTTCTACTCTGAAGTACCTTACCTCAACATGTTTCTGGTATGCCTCATACTGCATCTCAATCGTGTTGGTATCAGAATGGAAAGTCGCACCATCCATATTCTTCATGTATTCAATTATTCGCCACCTTTTTTTGACAGTTTTAAG
The DNA here is from genome assembly GCA_964058865.1 of Eleocharis quinqueflora. Classification (NCBI taxonomy): domain Eukaryota; kingdom Viridiplantae; phylum Streptophyta; class Magnoliopsida; order Poales; family Cyperaceae; genus Eleocharis; species Eleocharis quinqueflora. Next base: position 137,985 of record CAXKVX010000211.1, on the reverse strand, counting down.
ATGGTTTTGCACATGAGAAAACATCATCGCCTTGCCAAATTTCTTATTTGCTGCCTCAGCTGCATCAGAGAGGATAGAAGTTTTGAACGCGTTATGATTCTTGCGGCCCGCTCTAACCTGCCCAGCTAAATATTTCAATATAAACTCCGTCATTGCCGGTGTCCATGTTATGTTTTTAGAACTCTTTCTCATCCTTTCCCCCTCCATCTACTTTAAAAATGGAAGTAATTAAATAATAGATTTAATACCTTAGAAACACTAGTCTAGCGGTAAATGTATCCACAAAAACCAGTAAATGAAGTTTGGTACATAGTTCCGTGCCAGGGATACTTACATTAGATAAATAGAGGGATTAACTACTGGTTATTGATTGTTTGTCATAATACATGCACATCATTTTACAGATTAGTAAAGTTTGCTCCTACAATTCTGATTAGTTCAATTTTTTCTGACTGTTTCGACTTCAGTTGTATCTTTATAATTTTACCAACTAAAATTACAAAGAGTAAATTAATAAGCACACTAGGGGTTTATCTCTCCTATTACAGAGAGGCATTATATCACAAATAAAGAGGGAAAATTTTGTTTGAGTGAGAGAGAGAGAGAGAGAGAGAGGGTTTACGAGAGAGCCGGATCGCAATAGCCAGACCCGATAAGGAGAAAAAGGGAATGATGGAAAGTGAGGATCCTACAGCAATCCAATTCGCCGGAGAAGAGAGGAGGAGCGGAACAAGTTGCAAAACGAGCGGGAGTGTTTGTCTGGGATTTCTGCTCCCGGAAATCTCCGTCCGTCAGAAAATCACTTTCCTGGAGTGGGTTATTGGTTTTTCAGCCGTGGTATTCAGAGGCGAGAATGTAGATTTCGCTTATTTTCGGGATTCCCAGTTTCTCATTTTAGGCAAAGGCAAGATAATTCGTTCCCCTTTGAATTTTGATGGAATTTGTTTTTCTCCGTAATTGGGCCTGAGTCAACGGGCCCTTAGGCCTTAATCCAGTGACACAACAACTGCAACATAAATAACATAAAAGAAGGCAAGAAATTGTATACTTCATCAGAATATTGAGTGCATCCAAGTTCACTAATTACATGCATTTTATATTATAATAATATATAATAGTTTATTTTTTCAATTCTCTAGATTCAATTTCACCAATTACCACTAGAAGAATTACGTAAGTGTATCCCGTTAGTATAGCATCTAAGTTTTTTCCATAAAAGAAATACATTTCTTAGGAATCCGAACTGGCAAGTTTTGTACCATATTTTTTTTTTTTTACTTTTCCTTGCTCTTTATCAGTTGAATGCTTGCAGTTTATCTTTTATTTTTTAAGTTAACCTATTTCAAACTGCATATGTGTTTTCTTAATCGAATAAAAGGTGCTGACTAACTTTCTGTTCAGATTTTTATTCTGCTAATTAAGGTTCCTTAATGAGGAAAAACTGAGAGGCAAAGGAAGGAACCTCTGTCCTGTAATGGTTTTGAAACATACTGCACATATATATAATTATATATATATCTGGTTTAAGCATATCAAGAATTACTCTATCAGAACCCAATTCTTACTGCTGATTCAATAATTCATACAATTGTCTTGCAGTTGATTCTCGATACCATTTCAGAATCACGAGGCCTCAATCCATATACAGACTTGTGTAAATATAATTTTCCTCAATTATTCGTCTAAAACACGAAATAATGAAATATTATTAATTATCATAATACAATAAAAAGGAACAAAGAGAAAAATAAAAAAAGAAATATCAAAAGACATCACTTAGTCACTCTGATTCCTGCAACCCACCAAGTACAACTGATCCAACAAACAACCCGGCAGCCCCGACTCCAAATGTTGCCGCCAGAACTGTTTGCACCAGAACAAGCAGTGTTGAGTCATCCGGCACAATGACAATGGTTGCAATTGCAGCTACAAGAAGTGGCAATGAGATCGACGCCAGCACTGACGGTGATACGGTTGCAACAGATTCTAGCAGACTGAGGAGACCCAGCTCCTCGGCTTTTGAAAATAGACCCAATTTCTCCACAGATGAGAGCGTCAACCCCAATTCCTCTGCCTTGTTTTAGATAAAAAGGAAGAATAAGTTGTTGATCAATTCAAATTTTACATTCAATAAAACCAGCTGAGGCCGCCTGCTTATTGAAGTTGCGAGTAAAATTGTGCATTATCTCAATACTTTGCTGAATGAAATTGCAAGTAATTAATCTTTGTGAAGTATTAAACTTTGCCTAATTAAACTTTATTAAACCAAATAAAACAAGTTTACACGAATTGAAAGTAATTAATATCAACATATATACTATGTTTAAAACAGAATAAAAGAATATTTGTGCATTACAATAACTATGATGATTAATTAATCCCTATATATGTACATTCATTCTCAAAGTGTACTTATGTACGTATACAAAATTTGTTGTTCAGAGTTCAGACATGGTTCATCATGAAAAGGGATGAGAATTGCCACAATATATATGTGCACGTTACCAGTAAAATTAAGGTACATATCAGTTCACTTTTGGAGCAAATCTTACTCTTTATTTTAGTTTATATTATTGTATGTTTCAGTGATCATTTACAGTTTATTTTTCCTTTTTCAAAGTAGCATTATTTACAGATTTAAAGTAACTTTCTTTTGGTGAGACTTACCTTAGAAAGCAAGCCGGCCTTTTCTACGCCGCTCAAAACCTTGCTCTTCTCGAGCTTCTTGATGACATCAACGGTAACATCCTCGCCTGACTCAAAGAAGATTCCAGCACCATACCACTGCTTCTTCCAGCCCTCATCGTACCGGTTTACCTTTTTCCTCGGTGCCATGGCCATGATCTTAAATCGTCTACGGGGAATAGAAGCATGAGAAATGGGGGTGAAGAGGTGCCTTGCCACAATCTCCATTCTTGGTTGAGAATAGTGCAATTAAGATGAGAGGTGTTATGTGCAACTACATTGGTTTTCTTTCTTCTGATGGTTCATTTTTTATTTGTTTGTAAGAAAAGTTTTGTAGTGTGTATTTTGTTCTCTATAGTTCTGATGTATAATCAGCTCAGCCAATGGAAATAGGGAAGGCTTATCGCTTGAATTATTTGTAGCCGCAAATGCGTGCAGCAAGGAGCTCAGATCAATTGTGGCAGCATCTGTGTAGACATTGTTGTCAGTCTTCTGCAGGAGCGGCCTGAAAGCCTGAAAGTGTTCGTATCTGATACGCAGGTACTATCAAAGAAAGTGGTAGAAAGTGTTCGTACATGTTAGTGCACAATTTGATTGTGTATTTATAATTTGAATTATTGAATCATTAAATAATATTTTATTTTCTTAAAATTTAATTATTTATTATTTCTCTCTTCATGCAATTAAAAAAAAGAAAATGCAATTCGTTGATTCAATAATTTAAAGAGTAAATATAACGTCCCTCAGTTTCTGTCTCCCTTACGCGCCCCCCCACTCAAGTGCAATGATAAATTATTTTTAATTCTTTGTATAAATAATTTATTGAACAAATGCAATGATAATCATTTTTTAGTATAAAGACTTATACTAAAAAATATAAAGACTACAATATTTGAATATAAAGACTTATATGAGAACGTGTAAAGAGGACTTGTAAGGAGTGACAGTTAGTCGCTTCCTAATTTAAATTATAAGTACACAATTAAATGATGCACTTATGGATATATCTAATCCTCTCTAAAGAAAGGAACTATACAACGCAACCGCTTCTAGTTCTAGAAGATTTGTGACAATTAATAAAACAAAAAGGAAAAAAAATCGTAAATGTGGGATATTATGTGACAATTTTAAGAAACTTTTGTCAATTTAATTGGTTAAGCTAAAATTAATAAAATCTTTATATCTATATTATTGGATATACATAAAGATTACCAACCAAATTTCACAGAAGTTGAGCCTATTAGTGTGGTGCATCTTTCATCGTTAATTTCAAATCGCGAAAAGATTATTACAGTATGCATGCACCAAATCACAACTTTTTTATAGTGTTGGATGATTTTTGCTCTAATAGTTCATGCCTAATACTATGTTACATCATGACAAATTTCAAATTGTTTCAAATGGTAGGACATGCATCCCATTTAATTATCCTTATCTATTTATGACCTTAGGTTATATAGACTGTTGGGTTTGGGTCTTTTTGGGTTTGGAATTTGGATCCAATCTACTGCCAATTTTTTGCACAAGACCATGTCTATTATCAGTTTTGAAATTCTAATAAAACACGGAAAAAAAAGTTGACCAATTTAAATACAAAATCTTTAGAAATTAAGAAATGTTTAAGTTTGCTACAATCTCCATTGCCAAAGGTGATTCCGATTTGGCCATCTAATCTCTATAGCAATGCAACTTTCAACTTTGGACCTCTAAATTAGATTCTAACATCTTCGCGGCAATACTGAAAAAAAAAAATTAAACAACATTACTTGTAACAAACATTGTGGAAATAACGAAGGTAACAAAAAAATAAGAAAAAGAATAAATCAGGAATATGATAAAAAAAATACTTTTACAGGTCTTGGTCATTATCACTATGCGAATCGTAATTGTCATCTTGTTCCCCATTTTCTTCCACTTCCTACAAACAATAAGCATTTTATCTCTGGTAGGTAACAGTGAATTAATTAATGTACCTTGCATGATCAATATACATCCAAACAAACAGGTAACAGTTGCAAAGTTAGTAATTTTGGAGAAAAAAGTCTAATACAGTTTGTCATTTAGGTAAATTCATATCTTCAAAATAAAAGAAAATATATATTTTATGTAATTGGAGGGCATATTGAGATAACAACCATGCATCATGTAAAAGATACCTCATCAATATCCATATCATTTCCGACTTCATGAAATGGGACGCTTGGAGCGTGCTCAAGCCTTGAAAGGTTCTGTAAGATTTTTACTTTTATTTCCTCCAAGAACTTTTTCGTGTTCAAATTCTCCATGTTGCTCGTTGGTACCATAAGTGAAAATTCAGGACCATAATATCCCGAGTAATCATCTTCTGGCAACCTCTCGTCAACTTGTACGCCAAGCGCCACTGAAGTCTATATATAAGGAAAATTACCTTTAGAAAAAGGAAGATCAACAGAAATAACTAGACAATGCTTGAAGAATTAAATATTATATGGACTTATTTTGTGAATAAATAGATACGAATTTTAACCAATATTTATATTACTTCCTTTTTAAAATCTTATTGTGACTTTCAGCTCATAGCAGCATTTCCGACTGATGTTGATTGAAAAGAAACATTTCTGACTGATGTAGTTTGTTGGTTTGAGGGTTACTGAAGTCGATCATGAGAATTCAAGAAACAATTATACGTTTTAAAGGTGGCATTACAATTTTTATAAATAAGAGTTTTGCTGGCAATTTCTTATACAAATTAATGACAAAGAGTTTGTACCGACATGTTCTCACCTCATAGCACCAGCAACGTGCGACATTTCGAATCGTGTATCCACCTCCACCAACAAGTAGCATAGGAACATTGAACGATCTCATAAACCTGAGGCACTCGCCATGGCCCCTAATAGAGAGGTTAAAGCTCCCCAAGCGATCCCCAGACAACGAGTCAGTCCCGCATTGCATTACAATTGCTCCAGGCTGATACACCTGCATGACCTTTGTCATTATTGGTTTGAAGATCGTCTGGTAGCTCTCATCATCGATTCCATCTTGTAACGGTACATTGATCGCATAGTATTTACCAGTGCTGTACCCAATATCATCAATATGACCTGTACCAGGAAAATAGTCCCCGAACTTATGAAAAGAAGCAGTCATAACTCTGTCGGTGGTGTAGAACGCCTCCTCTACACCATCTCCATGATGGATATCTATGTCCAAATACAATACACGCTGAAAGAGAAAACAGGAAACTTGTTGAGGGTCAAGATGAAAACATAAACAGTAAATAACTAATATATATGATTAATTAGGAATAAAGGAAACCAATTAAATAAAATTTAGTTATAGTATACCAGGGTTCCACCATACTTTCTGCACACGTACTCATGAACGACACAGTGTTTACAGTTGTATCCTATCAAAATTTTTTAGTTGAGAAAACTTGTTGAGACAAATTCTTTCACTGCTTTGGTATAATACCAAGGAAATAGTCTCAAAGCCTAATTTGATAATAATAATCTTTTGTAAATTACCAAAAAATAAAGGGTAATAGAAAAAATTCAAATTCCCTTGGATCCACTCACATTAGTGTTTGCACTTTGCAACTGTGTTGTATCAAAATTATTAGTTGCAAAGACTTGTTGACGCAGGTCCGTTCAAATGCTTAACTTGGTGTGTTACCAATGAATAGCTTCAAAGTTTTGAACTTTAATAATCGTGTTTTGTAAATTTACCAAAACAATGGTAGTAAAGACAATTCAAACCCCTTCAAATTCTCACATATGAATAGGTGGGATTTATTCTGTCGAAAACTTTATTTGCGATACCATGTTGAGACAGGTACATTCCTATGCTCTGCTTTGGTATGTTATCAAGGAACAGCCTCAAATGTTAACCAGATAATTGTCTTCCGTAAATTTACTAAAAGAATATGATACTAAAAGCAATCCAAATCTGTTCTCATCCTCCTATATACATCCAGTATGTGCTTTGCACTCTAATTCAATGTTTATTATAGAACAACAATTTTTTGTAAACGTAATTTATAAGAACAAAGTTGTTTCCTTTTAAAAACTAAGTTGTAGTAGACTATTTTCTTTTTGAAAACTATTGTTTTTGCTGGTCACATTGGGAAAATATATTTTGATATATTTCTCCTATTAAAAGAACTTTACTTACAAAAGCAATATATTCAAATACATCCTGATTATTCTGTAAAACAAAATGCTATCGTGGTTTAGCATATTATCCAAAATTGAAGGTAGATCTTAATATCTTAGTGTGCATACAATGTCAAATTTTAAATTTGGGAGAGAGAACATTTTCCATTTCTTTTACCAAAATGATATTAAAGTTATTTTTGTGGAAAAAACATGAACACTTGATATTCCAGCTCATCTGAACCGTTCAATCCATCGAGATCTTTGAAAAACACATCAAAAGTTAAAAGTGAATCACAAAACTCGATGAATTTAACTGTTCAAATGAACTAGAGCAAACAGTGTACTCATCTTTTGAAGTACCAAGTTTTTGCCTATTTTTATTGATAAAAAGAATGAAAGTATTCTTGTGTATGAAACCAGCCGGAAGGCGAGATTCTTTCCGGAATTTTGGAGACGCCAAATTTCCGTCCTGTGTGGACAATATTCACCGTCTCAATCAGTGATATACATTATTTTGTTTTTGTTTTTTCTTCTTCTAGAAATGGGCTGATGGTTAAATAATAAGGCCTTCCAACGAAACTACTTTGAAGCACACAATCATTAAAATAAAGGCTGAATATTGTCGCCATTATTATGTTAATTAATCCTCATATGTTAATCTTCTAACAAAATCATACAGGCGTCAAAACATATTAGGTGACATAGAGTGATAAAATTAGAAGTTAAATCCAGTCAACAGTTCTAATTCAGAACACTTTGGGCCGAAAGGAATAATGAAAGAAAGGAAACTAAACTTGACAGGAATCGAGATCATATGGTTCGTTTGGCAAATCAATGAATAGCACTAGAATAGCGGTAAAAGTAGAATAGTTTTTAGAATGGTGTAATTTTGGAAGAGTCGTAGAAGAGTGGTATTTTTTACTATTCCGAAGAGCAAAATTGTTGTTTAGCAAATGTTAATTGAAATAGTATAAATATTGATAATTATGATAATAATAATGATTATGATATAATATAGTAATGATAACAATAATAAACTAAATAATATAATAAATTAACAATAATATGCATTATTTTTCAGAATAAATAAAAATAATAAAATTAACGATAATAAAAATAAAATAATAATAATAATGATGAAATATTATAATACTAATAAAATAATAATAATAATACTAATAATAAATAATAATAAATAAGAATAATAATAAAAATAAATAAGAAAAATAATAAAAATAAATAATAATAATATAATTATTATTATCATAAATAATAATAATGATGAAATATTATAATACTAATAATAACAATAATAATAAATAATAAATAATAAATAATAAATAATAAAATAATAATAATGATGATGAAATATTATAATACTAATGAAATAATAATAATAATAAATAAGAATAATAATAAAATATATAATAATAATATTATAATAATTATCATAAATAATAATAAAATAATAATAATAATGAAATATTATAATACTAATAATAAATAATAATAACAATAATAATAATAATAAGAATAATAATAACATAATAACATAATAATATGTGTTATATTCAGTAATCATAAAATTAAATAATAAATAGGGTGATATATATAATAAAATATTATTAATTACTAAATATAATACAACACAATGAAATACTAATTGCTATTTCATAATTGCTAAACCGCTAAACCACATATTGGTTGGTTTAGTGGAATAGCAAAATTTTACACTACTTCGAAAACTTAAAATGTTGTTTGACACTTACATGAAATAGAATATCACTCTATTTCACTATTCCGATTGTGCCAAACGGACCCTATATAATGTTTATAATGCAAGGAATAGCCTTGAAAGTTGAAAATCTGTTTAAAAAAATTTCGAAGCTCTAGTTTTTTTTTTTTTTTTTTTTTTGAAGAATCAAAGCTCTGGTTTTAGAGTTTAGGAGAGGGAGGCTACTATGGCGTTACTTCTAATATAAATGAGTATAAATTTAAATGTATATCACCCAATAATGTAATTTGTATTCATTGGGACCATCTAAAATATGTATGTTTTTTTTTTTTTGAGGGAAAAAGGCCCGTGGGCTAAAATATGTTTGTCAGAAGAAACATTCTGTGGATTGCGGATGATGGAAAGTGCTTGTCAGTTCAAAAAAAAAAGTGCTTGTCAGTTTGACAGTGACTCGCCACACAATAGTACATTATTATATATGTACAAGAGAAACCCTACTACCGTGCCTGACATTCTTTTGTGTTGACCATTATTTAATGCAGTAAACAAAAATAAAAGAAGGAAACGAACATGTACGAATAAAATCCGTCTTGGCCAGCTGGCCTCTTCCACTAGAAACCTAGAAAGTACTAAAAAAACCATCAACCAAATACGCACGCAGACAAAATCAATTTACTTACTACGGTTTTGGTACTACTCCCTTTAATTACTTGACAAAAAAAACACACACACACACATAAAATAAGAGACCTGAAGGGAGCCAAATAAATAATAAAAAAGAACAATACCTGATGCTTCTTCAGCAATTCGAGTATCGCAAGCACGATATCGTTCACATAACAAAACCCCGACGCTTCACACCTCTTCGCGTGATGCAATCCACCAGACCAATTGATAGCAATATCATCCAATTCTTCGTTCAAGCCTTTCGCGGCCCCGATCGAACCCCCCGCACTAATCCGACAAAATTCGAAGAGGCCGTCGAAAACGGGGCTATCAGAGTTTATGTTGAAGCGGTTCAGCTCTCTGGACCGGGAGAATTGGTTCTCCGGCGTGACGGCACGGAGGAAGGTAACGTAATCGTCAGCGTGGAACTGGCACATGTCGCGAAACCCGGCGGGTTTGGGTTTGACGACCCGCATCTTGCTTAGGAGATCGTATTTGGAGATCAGAGAATGAGCCATGCGCATCCGGTGTGGTTTCATGGGATGATCCGTGCCGTAGAAATAGTTGCCGACTTCAGGCTCGTAGTAGTACGCCACGCGACGCTTGGTTGCGTCGGAGCAAGATTGGGATTGGAGAGAGTTCGAACCGATTTCCATTGAAAGAGAGCGAGCGAGACTGGAACGAACGAGAGAGAGAAAGAGAAGGGGGGCTGGGTTGCGAAACGTGATGTGATTTTATAGTTAGAGAAGTCTATGAGAGATTGAGAGGGAAGAAGGTCGGTTCGGATTTTAGGAGATCGACCTACAGGCTACAGGCTGTATTTGAAACCCGTTTGCGCATCGGCCTTTATCTCGAAATGGAGACCGCTGGTTTTTTGGAACTAAGAATTTGATTTTGGTTAATTTTTTTAATAATTAAGTCTATTTATAATTAGAGAGCTGATATATGATACCTTCAGTGATACCACCATCGATACTAACAAAACAAATTCAGTTGAATTCAGTTTGAATGTTGTTTTTTTTTATGATGCATGTTGTTTTTTGTATTATGCATATTGTTTTTGTTATTATGCATATAATTAATCGGACGCTCCACTGAAAACGAATGTCGCTACGCTCACCGACGTGGATCGCTACGCTCATCGATGCGGACTGGACGAATCCAGTTGCATTTATTTTGAAAAGTTGTTCTAGTTCTTATGCATGTTGTTTTTGTTATTGTGCATGTTATTTTTTGTTATTATGCAAGTAAATAACATGCAAAATAATACAAATAACATGCATAATAACAAAAACATCATGCATAATAACAAAAACATAATAAATCATAAGTACAACAAAAAACATAATGAACTTAGCATATAAATCATAAGTATTTGACTATTATTCATGTTTTTAGATGCACAAAAACAAAAACAAAATGCATAATAATGAAAATAATACACATCATAAGTAAAACAAATTTTCATAATAAATCATAAATAGAACAAAAAAACATATTGAACTTAGCATATAAATCATAAGTATTTAACTGTTATGCATGTTATTAGATGCACAATAATGAAAACAACATGCATAATAACGAAAACAATATGCATCATAAGTAAAATAAATTTTCGTCGGAACTCAACTGGACGTGTCCAGTTGGTATCGCTGACGGTATCGAAGTTGAGATCCGCGAAACCTTTTCCTTATAATAATATGTTTATTATGTCAAGTTATCATTTACCGTTCTAATTAAAATTAAATGACACTCTCATTTAAAATAAACAAGTATTTGTATTAAGCATGATTTATATCTGTACGTCAGGGTGATCCTTTAGCTCCGATATTGTTCAACATAGCCATAGACTATCTACCATGTTGGATGAAAAAGCTGCAGGAGTTAAATTTCATAGCAAGGCCCTCCGAAAATTTTAATAATAAACAAAATAAAATAGAAAAAAACAGATATAAGAAAAATTCGATTTTTTTTACCAAAATAGACAAACCGGAAACTTAGAATCCGGTCTAGAACCGGAAACTAAGAATCCGGTCAATGCGTTATTGAGAGAAGTCAGTCAAATGCATCTAGTTTTGTATAGTGAGTGATTTGTTATTAAATAATAATATGTGAGTGATTCGTTATTAAATAATAACTTTGTACGGTGAATGTCCCCCTATCTTTATTTGGTCCTGAACCTTTTTTTTCATCTCTTAATATTAATAATAATAATAATAGTATTATTATTTAAAAATAATAATAGTCTTATTATTTAGTAATAATAATAGTATTATTATTTAATAAAAATAATAGTATTATTATTTAATAAAAATAATAATAGTATTATTATTTAATAATAATAATAATAATAATAATAATACTAATAGTAATAGTAATAATAATAATAATGTAGTATCAATAGTAATAGTAACATATAATAAGAATAAGTAACAATAATTATAACGACAATAATGGAAACTAGTAATCGTGCCCGTTAGACACATGACGTTGGACGCATTCGTCATGCGTCTAACGTCATGACGCATGACGCATGGTGCATGGTGCATGACGCATGACGCATGGTGCATGGTGCATGACGCATGACGTTAGATGCATGACGTTAGACGTTAGACGCATGACGTTACACGTTAGACGCATGACATTAGACGTTAGTTGTTAGATGCATGACGATAGACATTAGTCGTTAGATGCATGACATTAGACGTTAGTTGTTAGACGCATGACGTTAGACGCTAGACGTTAGACGCATGACGTTAGACGCTAGACGTCAGACGCATGACGTTAGACGTTAGACGCATGACGTTTGCCGCATGACGTTACAAAGAATTAACGTCATGCATCTCACGTCATGCGTCTAACGTCATGCATCTAACGTCTCACGTCACGCGTCTCACGTCTAAGTCTAACGTCATGCGTCTAACGTCTAACGTCATGCGTCTAACGTCATGCGTCTCACGTCTAACGTCATGCGTCTAACGTCATGCGTCTAACGTCATGCGTCTAACGTCATGCGTCTAACGTCTAACGTCTAACTTCATGCGTCTAACGTCATGCGTCTAACGTCATGCTACTAACGTCATGTGTCTCACGTCTAACGTCTCATTTCATGCGTCTAACGTCTAATGTCATGCGTCTAACGTCAGACGTCATGCGTCTCACGTCATGCATCTAACATCTAACGTCATGCGTCTAACGTCTAACGTCTAACGTCTAAAGTCATGCGTCTAATGTCTAGGGTCTAACGTCTAACGTCATGTGTCTAACGTCTAACGTCATGCGTCTAACGTCTAACGTCATGCGTCTAACGTCATGCGTCTGACGTCATGCGTCTGACGTCTAGCGTATAACGTCTAACGTCATGCTACTAACATCATGCGTCTAACGTCATGCGTCTAGCATCTAACGTCTAACGTCATGCGTCTAACGTCTAACGTCATGCGTCTAACGTCTAACGTCATGCGTCTGACGTCTAGCGTCTAACGTCTAACGTCTAACGTCATGCGTCTAACGTCTAACGTCATGCGTCTGACGTCTAGCGTCTAACGTCTAACGTCATGCGTCTAACGTCTAACGTCATGCGTCTGACGTCTAGCGTCTAACGTCTAACGTCATGCGTCTAACGTCTAACGTCATGCGTCTAACGTCATGCGTCTAACGTATAGCGTCTAACGTCATGCATCTAACGTCAGGCGTCTAATGTCTAACGTCACGCGTCTAACGTCTAACGTCATGTGTCTAACGTCTAACGTCATACATCTAACGTCATGCATCAAACGTCTAACGTCATGTGTCTAACGTCTAACGCCATGCGTCTAACGTCTAACGGCATGCGTCTAACGTCATGCGTCTAACGTCTAACGTCTAACGTCTAACGTCATGCGTCTAACGTCATGCGTCTAACGTCTAAAGTCATGGGTCTAATGTCATGCGTCTAATGTCTAATGTCTAACGTCATGCGTCTGACGTCATGCATCTGACGTCTAGCGTTTAACGTCATGCGTCTGACGTCTCACGTCATGCGTCTGACGACTAACGTCTAACGTCATGCGTCTGACGACTAACGTCTAACGTCATGCGTCTGACGACTAACGTCTAACGTCATGCGTCTAACGTCATGCCTCTGACGTCTAGCGTCTAACGTCATGCGTCTGACGACTAACGTCTAACGTCATGCGTCATGACGTAAGACACATGACGAATGTGTCCAACGTCTTGCGTCTAACGGGCACGCTTACTAGTTTCTATTATTGTTGTTATAATTAGTGTTACTTATTCTTATTATATGTTACTATTACTATTGATACTACATTATTATTGTTATTACTATTACTATTATGAGCATGGCTAAAATAATATGCATAGTACACCACATAACGTACTATGCACCTATGTTAGCTCAATAAATTGAGATTTAAGTTGCTCAATAAATTCTTCATATCAAAATCTTGTAGGAAATAAAATTTCGTGATTTTTAGAGCTTTCTTGCTATTTTTTAAAAACAGCCCAGATTTGATACTACAAAAGTGCCATTTTTGAGCTGTTTTTAAAAAATATTTAAAAAATAGGAAGAAAGCTCTAAAAATCACGAAATTTTAATTCCTACAAGATTTTGATATGAAGAATTTATTGAGCAACTTAAATATCAATTTAATGACCAAATTAAATACAAATGACCGCATAGTACACACATAACGTACTATGCATATAGATATAGGTCAATAAATTGAGATTTAAGTTGCTCAATAAATTCTTCATATAAAAATATTGTCGGAAAACAAATTTCGTGATTTTTAGAGCTTTCTTGCTATTTTTTAAAAACAGTCCAGATTTAATACTACAAAAGTGCCATTTCTGGGCTGTTTTTAAAAAATATTTTAAAAATAGCAAGAAAGCTCTAAAAATCACGAAATTTTATTTTCTACAAGATTTTGATAAGAATTTATTGAGCAACTTAAATATCAATTTAATGACCAAATTAAATACAAATGACCCCATAGTACGTTATGTGGTGTACTATGCATATTATTTTAGCCATGCTCAACTATTATTATTATTATTATTAAATAATAATACTATTATTATTATTAATAATAATATTATTATTATTACTAAATAATAATACTATTATTATTTTTAAATAATAATAATAATAATAATATTATTATTAATAATATTAAGATGAAAAAGAAGATTCAGGACCGAATAAAGATAGGGGGGCACTCACTGTACAAAGTTATTATTTAATAACGTGTATCATTGCATACTATTATCATTAATAACGAATCACTCACATATTATTATTTAATAACAAATCACTCACTATACAAAATTAGACGCATTTCACTGACTTCTCTCAATAACGCATGACCGGATTCTTAGTTTCCGGTTCTAGACCGGATTCTAAGTTTCCGGTTTGCCTATTTTGGTAAAAAAATCCGAATTTTTCTTATTTCTGTTTTTTTCTATTTTATTTTGTTTATTATTAAAATTTTCGGAAGGCCCTTTAGCAACTGCAAACAATGCCTGACTTACGCGGACGATACTCTCATATTTCTTTTGCCAACGCGTCAGCAAATGATTAACATTGAAGTAGTATTCAAAGTATTTGAACGACTATCTGGATTAGCGTTGAATGCAACAAAATCGGAATTGGCAATCACAAACACGAACCCTGCACGTGTATCGCTAATGACAAGTTTGATCCACTGCACACCGGTAAACTTCCCATTAAGCTACCTGGGATTGCCATTGGCGGTTGGCCGTTTGAACAGAAATGATTACAATCACATAACACAGAAAGTCAAAAGCAGATTGGCAGGGTGGAAGGCACAAACGCTGTCCATAGGAGGACGATTGATCTTGGTGAACTTGGTATTGACAGCATTGCCCACATACTTCATGTCAATGTTCCGATTACCAAAATGGGCAATTAAGGAAATAAACGGCACAAGACGAAGGTTTCTGTGGCATGGAAACAAACATCAGCAAGTGGGGAAGAGGGAATTATATCTGCTCAATTGGTCTCAGGTGACGCGGCCAAAAGAAATTGGTGGATTAGGTGTTATTAACATGAAAATGCAAAATGTAGCCCTTCTTATGAAATGGTTATGGAGATATCACATGCAGGATTCGGCGTGGTGGAGATTGCTCCCATGGACGGATGCAGAGCAGCCACAACAGACAACCTTGCCATTGGTGAGAGAATTATTAAAAATCAGACTTCACTTCCAAGCAGGTACAACAGAGCAGCGTTCAAGCATAACGTGGATTCAAGGCTCGGCACCTACTTTTACAGTCAAGGCAGCTTACATATTCTTAACACAGACTCCAAGCATCGATTTGCAATTGCAGCACATTTGGAATGTAAAAGCACCGTTACGAATCATGGTATTCATATGGCGAATGCTGCAGACCAGATTGGCCACGACAGATGTATTACAAAAACGAGGCTGGGCACTTCCGAACATTTGCTTTTTATGCAAAAATAATGAGGAGACGGTGCAACACATTTTTGTTCAGTGCAGGTGGGCAAGCCAGATAAGGCAATACTTGTATGATTTGATCAGCAACACACTAAATGTTGATTTGGAAGGAAGTCCGACCTTTCTTGGACCATCTCCACATACCATACTGCTCAAGACACAATCCACATTTTGGAAACAAATAGAGACATTCACTAATTTCTGCATTTGGCGAGAGAGATGTAGAAGAGTATTCGAAGACAAATATATAACAGAAATCCAATTAATTAGGGAGATTGTTGAGGAACACCGGTATTGGTATGGTAGAAGGGGGAGAAGAACTGACAACAGGTGACAAGGGTGTAAGGAAACATATGTATATTCTTCCTATCTTTCTTTCTCTTTCCTTTTTTTTAACATTTATTTGCAGGTACTTGTATCAAGAGGATTACATTCTGTGATCCAGGCAAAATAAAATTTGGATGCCAAGATCTCCATCTTTTTCTAAAAAAAAGCATGATTTATATCTGGACAATGCTAATGTGCATTAATAGAATCAATTTCTATAATAGAACTATAACTCTAAAATAGAGTTTGCACTGTCAGTATTATATAAAAATATCATTCTATTCTCACTTGTCTAGCATAATTCTTTTGGAAATTTTCAATGTAATTTTAGATCTGAAGATAAAATGAGAACAAGACATGCAAATATAAATATTGACATGAAATAATTTTTTAGGTAAGAATTTCTGATATTTTTTTATATATGATCATATATTTGTCAGTAGACAAAATATCGAATATCAAGTAACTTAGTTCTAAACATTCTTGTCTGAAGTACACAAAATATTCTTGAAATTGTCTTCATCGTGATTTTCTAATTTTAATTTTGTTGTGGTGTTTTATTTTTATTAATATAAAAGCAAATTCGCATTCAATGTAGTTTTAACTATTATCTTTTTGCAATTAGTATTTTAGATTTTACATATAAAATATTAAACAGATATAAATATAAAGAACAACATAACAAAGTTTGTTTTTCATTAAAAATATTTCTTTTATTTTTTCATCGAATTATATTCCAATTTTGGGTGTGATAAAACAAAGCAAAATTTCTTTATTGTACGAAGTTCTGTTTATTGGATCCAGATTTATTCGATTGAAAGAGTTAATGGAGCATCCGAACTATGTCCTATACCCCGGCGCATATACCCGTTTAACTTTACCAAGGTTTATGGAACACTTGTATTCCATTTAATGTGAACTATGAAACAAATCTAGAGGTGACAAGTCGGGTCGGGTCGGGCCGGGTTAGTTTGACCGTTTATAATAGTCGGGTTGGGATCGGGTCGGGTGAGGATCGGGTTGCGTCGACAACTTTCGGGTCATGGGTCGAGTCGGGCAAGGTCAGGTCGGGTTGCGTCGATCTTTTTCGGGTGACGGGTCGGGTCGGGTGAGACCGGGTCGGGTTTCAGGTCGGGCTGCATCGACAACTTTCGGGTCGGGTTCGGGTCGGATTGAACCGACAACTTTCAAGTATTATTTTGAGTTTTAAGTTTAATCGGATAAGATCGGGTCGCGTTATTGAATTGTACAAGTAAATTTTGACTTTCTCTGATGTTAATTTGTTAGTAAAATTAGATTATGATGTTGGCAAGATAGGATTAGATCAACTTACAAGTTGTATCAGGTCAAGTCGGGTCGGGTTCGGGTCATCATGTGTCGCTATATCTCGGGTTACGGGTCGTCTCGGGTCTGGTCGGGTCGGGCTCAGGTCGCTCATGTGTCGCTTCGTCTCGTGTTACGGATCATCCCGAGTCGAGTCAGGTCGGGTTCGAGTAGTTTGACTTTATCAAAATATTGAATCGAGTTCAGATCAGACCATATTGGACGAGTTTGTCGGATCGGATTGAATTCTGCCACCTCTACAAATCATTGACCAAGCGACCCACATGAATCTATTGATCATATATTAATTTATTATTTATAGAACACACCTATCCAATACTAGAACTGGAGACACTGGTTTCGAAGACGCAGCAGAAAAGAGTTCGTGGTTTTATGTAATTTTTATTAAAGGGTCAAATAATGAGAGGGATTATATATGATAGTCCAAGGCATCTGAAAAGTTTTACAAATGGTCGGGACGCTAATGTTAGATTCCTTCGATTATTTTATTATTATTTTCTGTTTTCAACTAGTCTGTTTTTCGAACTTTTTTTTAAAATAGGAGCGCTATTAACAATAGCGTCTCTAAATGAATTTTAACTATTATTTTTCTGAAAGTTTGAAATTATTTCAATTTTTTAGGACACGACTAACAATAGCGTTCATATTTTATGCATCGAAATGACATCCATACAAAAAAAATAAAAGAAAATAATAAAATATTGTACCATAATTTAGAGACGCTAATGTTAATAGTGTTCCCGTCATTTGTAACATTTTTTAGATGTTTTAGACTCTTACTGTTAATCCGGTTCAAATTTAGGCCCATTATAAAAAAATCATTTCATGTTACTGTGGTCGTCATTAGTGACGTCATTATCACGACGACAATTAGTTGCCTTTCGTTTCTTTTAATAAATAAAAAGGTTTTATTATATTCTCCATTTCTCCGTTACATCCAAAGTTAAGATCTTATATCTAACCAATATTTTACGAGAATAAATAATCAATGTCTTTAATAATTAGTGATCAATACTTCAAAATATTTCAATTGAATATTAATAGTTTAGAAAAATATTGGATATATATATTAACTTTGCCTCAGGGAGAATTTATAAAATGGGGTCATATATTATCAGCATTAATTTGGAATATTTGGACAGAGAGGAATAATATAATTTTAAAAGGGGGAAAAATTAAAGATAAATACAATATTTATAATAACATTATAAATACAGTTAATTACTGGACAGGGCAAAATGAGTCTAGGTTGATTGAAGGCATTAGGCAGCAGTAGAGAGATCAGAATCAAATGGTGGTGCATCAAGCAATGGTTAGTAATGAGGAGCAGAACCATGTGCTGAGCGGTGAATCAGAGGATGAGGATTTATTGGTTGAATCAAGTGATGCCAGTGAGGAGTAATTGAGAAGTAGTTAGTAGACAGTGGTATTTTTGATTAAGTAGTGAAGGTTATTTTTGTTATGTTTCAAACTATGCAAGATAGGATAGAAGTATGATCAGGTTCTCTTTTTATTTTCTGTTTTTGGTGATAGTATATTACTCATATACTATCAATATTGGCATAATTCTCATATGTCAGTCATGCACATTTGTTGTTATTTTGCTTTCTGTTTAATGGAAGCTGGCACCTCAATTTGAGGTTGCTTTTTGTCAAAAAAAAAAAAATTAGTGATCAAACATTTATTTTTACCAAACTTGTGTTTTTCTTCAAACCAACAATAGTTGTCTTTTGTTTTTTTTTTCTTCAAACATTTAGAGATAAAGATGAAAATCAAACCAAATCAATATAAACTGTTAAGCGTCATTTTTAAATTTATTTCATTAATCAAACACTCGAAACTTTGACCAATATATCTGGCATTGTAAATTCATATTTTCCTCTTCAAACATCTTTAAAATTTTCAAATTAGTTTTTGAACTTTTGTTTTGCACCAATTTGATCTCTAAAATTTTAAAATAAACTAATTTGTTTTCTAAAAGAACTAAATTGATCTTTTTAATAAGTAAAAACCTAATTTGATTTATGTTTCAAAAGTTTAAAATCAAGTTGGTGTAAATAAAAGTCCAAAGACAACTTGATTTATTTTAAGAAATTTGGGCGTCAAAATGTGAACTTGTTCCTTGTATTTAACCTTTCTTTATACAAAAATCAGAGGTTCCGAACTTAATGTCTATATAGATAATACTTATCAAGATTATTGGTATCATAGAAATGGCAGGCAGTTTGTAATATATAAATAAATATTGTTTTTTGTAATTACGTGTTTCTTCTTTCTCTTTCTATTCAGTGTGCGATGTTTAATGTCTCGATAGTTCGTGTTCTGTGTTGCGCATAATGATACACCACAGTCGACAATTGTCCTAAATAAACAACAAGAAGGTTGAAATTTTCTAACATGAACACAAAACAGTGCAACATAGATCAGGAATGAGATCCAGTGCTCGCCAAAAATACGAACAAGCTTTTAGTCGTCTAAATCTGTCGGTGAAGATAAGATGCCATTTTTTTTTAATTCAAGATGGATTTTTGATTTATACAACAAGCACTCTGCTCTCGTCAAAGATACGAGCAGCCGATTCGGAGCCATATATCTGATGGTTCTAATCACATGCAACACTGTGTTGTATCATGTATGGCACAAAATCTCATTTTAATGTCTTGGACGCTCCGAAATCGGCCCATAGGGTTTTAAAAAAATTCGGGCGGGTCTACCCGCCCGTGTCTGATCTCGGATCCATGGATCTATCACGGGTCGGGTTGGCCCCAAATCCTCTAAACCCGTGCCCGACCCGTGGACCCGACCCGTAGATCCGTGCAAAAATTCAAAAAAATTCAAAAAAAAGTAAAAAAAAATTCAGAAAATTCGAAAATATATATATATATTAAAATAATGTTTTAAATAAAAAAATTTGAAAAAAATTCAAAAAAATCAAAAAAATCCGAGAAAAATTAAAAAAAAATAAAAAAGTTTTGGGTTCGGACCCGTGCATACCCGCCCCGTCGTACCCGTGGATCCGTGGATCTGGACGGGTCGGATCCACGGGTACCTGATCCGCCCCGTTTTGAGAACCCTATGACGGCCCACCATAAAGAGATCAATCATGAATGGAAAAGATATTATCAAGCCGATTCTATTTTATTAATTAATTAATTTATAATAACATTGTGCTCAAATAATTATAATAATAATAATAATAATGATAATAATAATAATAAAAGAATATATAAAATATTTTTAATTACAAATATAATACCACATAATTAAATAATAATTATTATAATATTTTGCATTATTTTAAAATAATAAATAATAGTAATTATTAATATTATAATAATATCAACAACAATAATAAAGTATATATAATATACTAAAATATTGTTAATTACATTGCAATTTTTATTGTTAGTTTTGTCGTACGAACAATGTATTTTGATATTCCACCTATATGATGGTATACCGAAATAATATCTTCTACCTACTATCTATTTTATTATTTTATTTTGTCTTTGACATTCTTCTCGTGTTGAAATAAAGTTCTATTCCGATATTTCTTGATATTTCTATTTGTAATTTGGGGCTTAGAGTAGCAAAGACTATTGTCAACAATAAGGCGGAAGTGTTTTCAATCAATAATTACAAGTAAAGTTTTAGACCTTAATCACTTAGCCAAAAGTTAAAGCAAGCAAGTTCTAAAAATAATAGAGCAATTCACAAATCAACAAAGAGCAAGAGTAATAGAGAGAGAGAGAGAGAGAGAGAGAGAGAGAGAGAGAGAGAGAGAGAGAGAGAGAGAGTGGAGAGCAAGAGCAATCAAGAGAACTAAAAGAACACGCGATGTAACGTGGTTCGGCCTATCAATTAACTAGGCCTACGTCCACGGGACTTTCGGAACCAAATCTTCCTTCCGAGATCGATTTCACTAACAAAATATGTGTTATTTATAATTTCGGGACCGATCTTTGATTTATTCTAAACAAGAAAATCAATATTCGGCTCCTAGACCAATGTAAGGGGCAACAACACACTATAGGGTAAACAGTCCGATTGACTACATAATCAAGGACAATGATGCACTACTTGACAACCAGAGTGTGAAGCTATTCAAGGGCAAGCCCTATTAACAATCAAGCTCACAAAAAGAGTGGAATTGAGAATAGAAATGAAATTGATCACACAAACAATCTCTCAATAATATCTAGATTTAATTTAGCTAATTTAAGCTTGAAATTAAAGCAAAAATTTGGCTAATTGAGTATAGCTCAAAGGCAGGTTTCTAGAATTAAGAAAGGTTGGAGAAGATGGGTTTATATAGGTACAAATCTGGAAAAAAATAGGTCAGCGGAGTTTGGCGTTATAACGCCAGTTGCTTTACAATACTTACCGTTATAACGCTGGATCAAGTCAGGACAAAATTTCTTGATGTTGGATTTGGAATTTTCTGAAGATTTCACTTAGCATTATAATGTCAAGTACTGCACAAAATCAACCATTATAACGCTGGATCAAGTATGCATTTTTTAAATTTGGATTTTACCATTATAACACTATCTGGTGTTATATAACGGGCTTTACTGGGTTTAGTATGATTTGGATTTTCTTTGTGTATCGTTATAACGCCAGATACTGTTATGTAATGAATATCATAGACTTTTTGGGTTTTGGCTGATCTTAGCTTTGCACAGTCTGACGTTATAGTGCCAGAATTTGCGTTATAACACTAAGATGAGATTTTGTGTTTTAATTGCTCTTTTTAATCCCTATTTTAAACAAGCTAAGTTGTAATTAATCTAAGTACTCTTCTGCTCTAATCTTGATCATCAAATCCTGCTTATTTCTCTTCCTTGATTCGTCCTTGTGTTTCTTTTGTATTTTGCACAAATAACCCTACAACATTCTTAAAACACAATAGAATGATAAACTTCAAAGTTGTTTTGCAAATCAACAAACATAAGAAATTGTTTGATACAACACATTGAAGTTGAGTGGCACCAAGTATCCTACCCTAACATCTTCTTTTCTGAATTATGTGAGGCTTACCTTAGCATTAAGAGAATGAGTAGTAGTGTATACTCCTTTATCGTTCAGATGGGTAAGCAAATCTTCGGAAAGTGGAACAAGTGCTGAAATGGAGAAATACTTTGATGGCAATAACTTGTGTGCTTGATCCTAGATGCATTGTTGTTGTTGAATACTATATTCAGTAGTTGCACCAAGGGATTGTGCTAATTTTATTGTCAATATGAAAACTTGCATGAATGCAATGTTTCAAGAGCATGCAAGCTTGCAGTCATGCTTGGTTCAAAACCAAGCTGGTGTATAGAACCAAGCTAGTGGTTCAAAGAGGTACTAGATCTAACTTTCTTTCAATTCAATTTTCAATTTAACTTGCTTTTAATTAACTTGAACTTGCTTTCAATTTTGTGCAGCCAAAGGCCAACAACTAGTGTTAGTAATACACGAGCTGGATTAGAGGATTACATTAAAGGAGAGAAGAACTCTGAACCTTAGAAATCAGAGTTAGATGATTGTCTAAGTGATGCACTTGATGAAACATGCTTGGATGAGGAGTTTGACATCCTAGTTTGGTGGAAGCTCAAGGTCCCCAAGTATTCGATGTTGTCTCGGTTAACAAGAGACATATTGGTTGTTCTTATTTTAACTTTGGCATCTGAATCTTTCTTTAGCACAAGTGGCAGATACTGAGCCCAGTTAGGAGCTCTTCAATGATGAGAGCATTGAAGCTCTACTCTGTGCTCAAGATTGGTTGCGGGCATTGGTTAATGATATTCTATCTTTTTTATTCATTGTTTACTTATTTCATTGATTATTTCCATAATTGTTTCATTGTTTACTTATTTACTTCAATTTTCTATTATTTTCAGAGAATTTGGGGAATTTGGTGATCCACTCTGGTCCACTGATGAAGACTTTGACATTGGAGCATGACTGCATGAGGTTGTATGCATATGTTAATACTTATGCATTTGTTGTCACTTGTCAGCAATATGTTTTGTTGGTTGTGTAGTTGTTAGTAACCGGCTTGTTGATTATCTATTTGTCTTGTCTAGTGTCAGTGGATGTCTTAATACACATAAGTCTGGACTGATGGTTCTATCGGTTGATCTTTGATTTCTTGAATCTAATGCATTGATCTTCACTGATGATGTCTGTGTTTTTTATGCCATTGGCTAAGATTGCTTTATCTGAGAAAGAAGCATGAGATCTGGGGTGATCTTCAAAACATAGTTCATATGTGTATTTGAGTATGTATTGGCTGGGCTCAAGTTTATCATTTGTAATTTTAAGATGTTGGTGATATTTTGATTGTATATATGTGATGTATGTTGCCTATTTCATATATGAATTGTGCAAGTTTTTTTATTATATAGAAAAGGCAATCAACAAGATGGTTGTCTATTTGGTATATATTGTTTATTTGATATATTAATTGGTGATTTACTCATATGTTTTTTTATTTATTATGATGTATGTTGAATGTTGTGTATTGATGTATTACGAATTTACGATCTGTTATCTATTTGACTCGTTTTTTTTACTTGGCTTTTGTATAGAAAATCATATTCTGACTCTGAAAAAAACGACTAAATTTTTAAACGTTTAATTGTTTTGTTTCGCTAACTCAAACGAAATGATTAACAATATTAATTACTCTGTCGTTTGATTAACGAAACAATTAACATCAAAACAGTCTGTTTCGTTTGTTTAATGGAATGATTAACGATCAGGTTGCTTTCGTGATCGTTACCCACGTTTCACGCCTTATCCGCATCCTCTCAATCCTTTCCGATTAATTGAAGACATTAATTTATTTTCATTTTTATATCAAACAAAGTGCAAAAAAATTCAAGCACAACAACACCCATGACTATATTCACACCGTGTCATTGTTTTAAATAACGGATTCCAACAGCGGATTATGCACCAAGTTATATGGCCATTCTTTAATTAAAACCAGACAGTGACAAAGAACAGCTTTTTATGTTTATTCATTTTTCGAACTTTTTCTTTTCCGATTTTGTAATTTTTATTTTTATTTTTGTTGTCTAACAAAAATTCATTCGTGCTTCTTTCCAAAATCCCATGTATTCCTTTCTGTTTAAGCAGTTAATTTGTGGTGTATGATACCTATTATCAGTAGTCGAAGGCCGCTATATTTTTCTCGAAGGAATTCGCACAAATACCATTATTTAGTCACGTAATTATTTCAAAGATCTCTACATTATAAATTCCTGTATCACTAATACTTTGAGAACACTTCTGTTTTCGGTGCTAAGAAAAAAGGTAAAGACCAGCACCAATAAGTTACTCTAAAAAGTATATATACAACGCTTCTTGTATCACCGCTGTGTTTAGTTCTTTCGTTGTTTTCTCTCCAGATAGGAGAGTTATTTAGGACCGTTGAATTAAATATTAACGTTCTATCGTCAATGATATAATTTAGAGAAATTTTTTATATTATTATTAGAATCGTTGATTCTTAATTCGACGGTTCAGATATAAATTTCTTTAGAGAGAAAAATTTCTCCCCATAAGATTTTGTTTC
This sequence comes from Eleocharis quinqueflora, assembly GCA_964058865.1. Taxonomy (NCBI): domain Eukaryota; kingdom Viridiplantae; phylum Streptophyta; class Magnoliopsida; order Poales; family Cyperaceae; genus Eleocharis; species Eleocharis quinqueflora. The sequence goes on along the minus strand of CAXKVX010000211.1, from coordinate 113,040 downwards.
CTCTCACTGTGCACGAGGCATGAAACAAAATTCTCTGCATGTAATTTTTGTGCTCACTTTGCGCATGTTAATCTGAACCGTCGGACAACAACCTCTCTGAATCATATCAATAACAGTTGAGCATCGATCTTTAATCCGACGATTCAGACTAACTGCACGGAGTGAGCACAAAAAACGAGGATATAGTTCCCACAACCACGAGCCATGCGTTCGACTTTCTAAAAGGCTCGTTTGTCAGTGAAAGTGAAAGATTCAATAGCCCATTTGGATAGCACACACTCGATTGAAGAGATCAAAGCCCAACTCCGATCGGAGAAAAAGCTCAATCTCGAAGAAACCTATTCACGTACCTGAGCTATTCGGAAATTACCCAATTGACCTGAGATATTAAGTAATACACCCGTAGTAAACAGCTGGTGTTATTGTTACTTCTTATTAGTTTTTTTTTATTTGATGATATAGTCATGTATGGCATAATTCACACCAGACCACCGATTGAATTGATTTACTGTACCGCTCTGATTTTAACATTCACGTACCTGAACAATGTCTCCTTGGTGTATGTTATCATTCACCAAACTTCTCAACAGATTGTCCAAACTGCGATTCATAATTTCAGTTTGTTCATATATCTGAGGATGATAGGCTGAACTAAACATCAACTTTGTTCCCATCTTGCGTCAAATAGTTCTCTAGAAATGTCCAACAAACTTTAGATCTTTGTCCGATGTGATGGTTTTCAGAATGCCATGCAAGTTAATTATCTTCTTAATTTAAAGATATGCTATGTGAGTGACATCCATGATTTTTGCACAAGGAACAAAGTGCGTCATTTTAGAGAAACAATTAACCACCGTTATGATTGAATCTTTGCTGCGTTGAGTTCGGGATAGTTTCATAACAAAATTAATACTCACATCTTTTCGAGGTGCAATTGGTACCGGAAGTGGAGTGTAAATTCCAGAGTTTTGGGATTTGATTTTCGCTAGATGGCAAGTGCGACACCTCAAAAAATGTAATGGTTCACATCCTTCATCATCTTTGGCCAATACAAGCGGTCTTGGAATAGAGCAACCGTTTTATCTCATCCAAAGTGACCACTTAACCCACCATCATGAACATCTTTAATGATCTTCATTGTGGACATCAAGGAATGTCGTCTACTCAAGCATCTGACACCTGATTTGATGTGGAATGTGTAGCCTTATAAAAAATCCACCCACATTGCATGTCTCGGTTTGAGTTTGTGCTGCCCATTAATAAATTCAGTGCTCATGGTCGGAGTAGAGGATGGACTCCTTGGAAATGAGACAGTGCCTCCAATGTCCAAGAGCTCGCATAAATGCATAGAACTCCTTATCGTATGTTGTATAGTTCTTACGTGATTCTGAAAGTTTTGCACTAAAGAAGGCAATAGGTCGCCCTTCTTGATTGAGAACCACACTAATTCCTACACCAGACGCATCACATTCAAGCTAAGAAATCTTTTCAAAATTGGGTAAAGAGAGAATAGGGACTGCTGTCTTCTCCCTGATGAGTTGAAAACTAGTTTGAGCTTTCTTCATCCATTTGAACACACCTCCTTTCAAGCACTCAGTGATTGGTGAGACAAGAGTGGTGAAATCTCGAATGAACTGGCGATAAAATGAGGCAAGTACTTAAAAGTTCCTTATGTCATGAATGTTGGTTGGAGTTGGCCTTGAGAGAATAACATCAATCTTGAAAGGATCAACATGAATGCCCTCAGCCGAAACCACATAGCATATAAACACTAAGCTGCGGGTTAGAAATTCACGCTTCTTTAAGTTGATGTAGAGTTTATTTTCTGCTAGCACTTCAAAGACTTGGCAAAGATGCTCCAAATTCTTTGTTGCACTTGTCTTGTACACACAAATGCCATCAAAATAGATCACCACAACGATTTCTCAAAAACATTCTTTTAAGTATGTGCTGAATATAATAACATTATTTTCCACAAGTTGAGAATTGAAAGTTCATAGAAAAATTGAGTCAATATCATTTTGTCACTGAGATGTATCATCTGAAGTTCAGCTCGAGTGGGACTTCCATGTGGTCTTGGTTGAGGTTTTCAGATCTTGATAAGAAAATTTGGCTCTATTTAAATTTGTCAAGAGAACTTGCAATGTTTCTCAAGCACTTCCTTTCTTGTGTTCTCAAAGAGTGTAGTAATCAACTTTTTGTAACCCTTGTATTTGTAACATTACATCAGTTTCGTTTTTCTTTGAACTGTATCTACAATTAATGTTAGAGTTGGAGAAGTTTCATAAGCTTCTGCTACTGTCGGTTGAATAGTTTTTGAACTATTTGTCCAACTAGCCAAAGATTCTCGACTGGCATTTGCCTGGTTCGTTAATCCATTTGTGAAACGGGTCTTCATAACGACAATACCTTGGAATTTCAGTGTTGGTTGAACAACAGACTCTCTGCTAGAATTTTTGAAGATGTTCATTCAAAGACATCGGTAAGTTGCTGACAAAGTTTTCATCAAAGTATGAGGAACTATCAAATGACTCTATTTCTATCTCAAATTCACTCGTCAATGTCTTGGCATCGTCCTTGTCATCGGGATATACATAAAAAAATTTGGTGTAGTTTCAAATGATTTGTTTTCACTCACAAAGGTTTCAGCACTCTAAAGACTTACAAACTCATCTCTTGAGTTGAAAGGCCTGCGAAAAATAGGTGTTGTGTTGGAGGTGGTATTGATGTTGAGCCTCTTCATCACGTGACACCAGATAAATGTTATTGTTGAAGGGGTTGATCTATTTATCATCTCTGCTAAAATTTTCTCGGACTGAACCACAATACAAGCTATTGTGGTCGTCATAATGGTTGTTTCTCTTTTGGAAATGAGGTCAAAAAGAAACATTGTCGCTGGAGATGTTGTGAAAGCGGTGATAAGAATAAAAGTTGATGTAGCTCGCAGATTTGTGCCTCATTCGGTGATCTCGACTCTCACAAGTTGTGCTTTTCGAAAATCCATGCCTCATTCGACGATCTTGGTTTCGATCAGTGGCCTCCAATAGCGTCATACGCCGTAGGAATTGTTGCACATGCTGTCTCAGCTCGTTCAACTCAATGTCTCGATCGTCTCGTTGGTCTCCTCCAGGAGGGTTGATACGAGCACTATGTCGCACCATCATTCTCATGTAGCTCTAATACCAACTGATAGCGTTCGAGATAGAATTGCCCATGGACACGCACACATTTAACGATAAAATCACAATTGGAGGATACTCTCAACTCACAACAGGATAAAAGAAGAGATAAACTCAACTCAAGATAAACTTTTCATATATTAACCTGGATTGCTTTTACATTTTGCTATAGGTTTTATATAGCCATATTACAATTCTAGAAAGATCTTAAATAATTAAAACAATCTTAACTACTATTGCTGTTACCAAAATAAAATAAATAAAACTTTAGAGAACTCAAAATACCTACTTATGCTCCTGGAGAAAATCAAAAGGTGTCACAAACTTCGAAAACGTCATTAAGTGCTAGTGCCTAGAATTCTTCTACTTGACCACATTAATTGAAACACATTTATGACTTATAGGCGTTTGGAATATGAAGAAACTAAAAAAAAAATCAAAATTGTAGCCCATTTCATAAGCTTTCCACGTAATTTTGAATCATCTAATTCGGAGCTTGAATGTGAAAGTTATGTCCAAAATACTAGCACGTTCTAATCTGTTTAGAAAATTATTTCACGAATTAATTGTAAATATGACTTGGACCTAGATCTTCTAAGTATGATCTGATTCCTTGATCATGGTTGTTCACTTGTAGATCTATCATGTCTTGATCGCCATCAGAAAGAGAAAGAAAATCGAGAGAAAATCGAATTTTTATCTTCCAAATTGGAGGGAAAATGAAATGGTCAAATTTATTGAAAACGCTCTCCTCTGTTCACCTTCCCTTTCTTCTATTTATCTCTTTTATTTTTTTGCTCTAGATCAGATGATCTGCTCTTTTCTCCATCCCTCCTCTACACCTAGCTGAAGCAGACCCCTAGGCTGTGCTCCAGACGTTTAATTTGGAGAGAAGATGAGAGAAGAAAAGGTAAAAGAAATAAGAATTACTTGCTCCAAAAGGTACTACTGATGGAAGAAAAAAATGCCCGAAGATCAATTCTTTTCATAGAGTCGCTAAATTTTCTTTCCCTGGTAGTGTGAATATTATGCTAAAATTAAATTATGTTAACATGTCTATAAAAAATATAACATAAATGCACATGTTACAAGTTTGTAAGTTGTAAACAAAGAAAAAAAAGGAAATAATTTAACACATTTTTCATTTTTCTCAAAGAATTAAGATGCAAAATGAAGATAAATCTACAAATAGAATTGTAGGAAGAGTTAATAATCAAATGATTTATTATAAACATATAAAAATTAAATTAATTTATATTCTACTAAAATATTATAAAATATTTTGTTAACATGAGCTATGATAACCAGTGATATACAAACGACACTTGGCTTCGTCTCTAGTATATTTCATAACAAGGAAATTACCACTTTGGAGCACATGAGTTTTGGATCCAGGATGAATGCGCCGCATAAAATTTCTTAGTACAAAAAATACAGAGATATATTATATATAACTCAGTTTCTGTTGGGAGTGAAGTATGTGATCATGATGCTATATATACACACTAAGAAATACATATGCTATTTACACTAGAAAATATAAAAACCGGCATGCTATTATAAGATAATAAACTAATCATCAGAGTCACATTACCTAAATAATACTTTTAGGAAAAAGAAAATAAAAAAATCATGATTTTATTATCTTTCTTCTATGGGCTTCTCCTCATAAAACGACTTGACAGTACTTCTGAGTATACTGTCAAGATAATCATGTGGCTCAGTTATGAAACAAGAAATAATGTCCCGGAGTGTGATAACCCCAATTACTTGGGGTTCTGTCCCTTCGGCCACGTATATTCTGTGCACATATCTCGATGAAATTTTCTCAATGATGCTACCAAGACTGTCATTGGGTCCACATGTCAGTGGCGGGGAATCAATACCAGAATCCGGTATGGCTGGTCCTACTGTCTCGAGGAATTCCATCACTGTTAGCTTTCTGCAACACAAAAGATAAATGATACAGAGTAAATAATCAATTTATAAGTAACTAGTAATTAATATTTAGCCAAGACAGAAGAAAATAATAAATCTCGCATATAATGAGGAAAGGATGGAGAATTACATGATATGATACTGTATATAAAGAAAAAACATGCTTTCGTTTTTTGGTTGAAAGTACCAGCATAACTAGACATAACCAGCCGGTACAGTAATACTGTCCTGATTTGGAGGTGTAACCCTGCCATTTTCACCAATACCTTTCTACACTGAATAAAAGAGAGTCAAATTACCTGAAATCTGAAAAAAGATCAGGCCTAGTAAACAAAAAGCGAACTGCACGAACGCTTAAACTGCCAACAATTTTGCGGTTTGGTCCCTGAATTACTGGCATACCAGTAATGTGGTTGTCTCTCATAAGTCGAAAAGCTTCTAGCAACAACTCATCACTGTTGATGGATATTACCTTCAGCCACAAACAACAATTAGTACAATACAAGGAATAGCATATATACATGCAATGAAAGAGAAACCAATGACACGCACAATGATTACATTTACATTGGGTATTAATTCTTTTTACAACTTCTAAACCATCCTTCATTCTCTCTAATCAAGAAAGTTAAACAGGGAATAGAGAGAGGGGAAATTTTCTACAAAGTAATGTAGGTGATTAAGGAACTTTATCAAAAAGTTGATAAAAAGGAGTTAATAATGCAGAAGGGCCAGCAAAAACAAGAGTAATTTAAATACCAACCTCATCCCAAGAAATGAAAGGAAGCCCAAAATCGGTGAGAGGCAAACCATACATATAATCAAACCAGTCCCTGCCTTTGCAATCAAGAAGGCCATGCACAATGGCTTTTTGTGTGATGAAATTCACGATACGGGTCCCATCTGTCTCAACCACTGGTACACATCTAAGACGGTATTTTGAGAGTAGAAGAAGCACAGCCAGCATTGAACTCTCCGGTTCAAGTGGCAGGAATGGGGCCCAGCGGCGTATTCTCATTACCGACTTGACCTAAATAACATTGGTATGATTACAAAATGTTACTCTTTGGGTTTAAGAGGCAATTTTGGAATATAATATCTTAAATTTTTTCAAGCAAGACAAAAAAAGAACTACAATATATTTCATATACCAGAATAAGCACCATTTCTTTTCTTGGATTAATACTCAAACTACCCTCCTACTGTACTCTTTTGCTGATAATTAAACGAAGGCTCTCTTTCATGGTACCTAATTATTTCACAACTAATTACTAACAGCTAACTAAAAATACAAAAACTTTATAAACATACTGTGATTGATCTAAAAGGCTCTCTTTCAAGAAACTGAGTAACGGATTCCTCTTGTAAACGTCTAGCATCAATTGTCCCCGCATCGCTTGCCCTACTGTTGTGCGATAATTGAACAGTTGCCAAGTCAGCATTTTCTAGAACCCAAACAATTATTGCTGGGTAGTCCAGAATACCGAGGTACCGGTCTCTCCAACAACTTTTGTTCACATTAGGATCTGGGTTTAAAACCGGCACTGACATGATATTGTTTTCTGACAGGATCCTAACTGCTTCTTGTATCGGCATATCTCCTGGTATCTCAAGAACTGTGCACAATGAGAAAAAAAAATATGAAATCAACATTTTTTCATTTTATTATTTCTTTGGTAATCTAAGTTACCTTCACCTCTTGGAACTCCTGGATATTGTGCAACTTCAAGCCCACGAAATGCGACAGTCAGGGATAGTTGTAGACATTTAGGGACTTTTTTCTTATGTTGAATTGTGTCAAAATAAGCATCACAATGCAGTATATCTTTCACCATTTTGTATAATTATTGGATCTTTCCTCAATCCTCTGGATGGAATCCAAATAAATTGCCTAGAATAAAAATATTAAAGAGAAGACTCAGAGTATAATACTGCCAAGTTGCCATGCATTCCATTTCAAAATTAATAGCAGACTTGATTTTAGTTTAAAATACCTGTTAATTCTACTAGTACGAGAAATACAATTTCAGTATAAAAACAGCACTAGTATTTCATCAATTAAGAAAGAGGAACTTTGGTAGTAATACTTTTATGCATCTTTCAGTATACAAAACCAAAATCAAACAAAACTTATACAATATGGAATACTGAAAAATACTGAGACATTGACCAACTAATAAGGACTTAATGGTGATTGATCCCTCTCATCTAATCCATCTACTGTAATCCTTTCAAATAAATAAATTTAACGAAGGGATAAACTGTAAAAAAGTTATATCTTATTGAAAAAAGGTTCCATAAGATTAGTTCCAGAAGATTAGGAAAAAAAATGAAATTATGAGAGTTTACTAACAAATAATGCCTCTGAAAATAAAAAAGAGAGACAATTACAAAGTTGAAATAAATTTGAGCAAAGAGTAATCAACAAAGACAATTAAAAAGAAAGCATGATGACAATTATCGACCTTGAGATGGGACCTGCTTTAATGGCGCCATACAACTCTTACTACAAAAGGACAATCTCGCATAATGCTGTGATCTGACTTAGCTATGAAGAACGATCCAATTGTATGAGCAAACTACGAGCTAATTCTGTCAATTAGTTGACAATTTTCATTGATTAAGCAATTTTTTTTTTTTGCTTTTAACTATATACCGTTGCTCTACCAGCTTAACCATTTAATATTATAGGGAGAACCTCCACCTGAAAAGGAAAGAAAAAACAGTCAGAAAATATAAGTACGTCCACATACAGGAGCCAAATAAAAAAAGGAAAAATTCAGAAAACTCACATCAAGTCGTTAACAAATTCATAACTGTTTGCAGTTCATTCACGCTATCGTAAGGACAACATGTTTTCCTTTTTTTTTGTTTTGTGTGTTGAAGTTAGATACATCAATCGTTAAAATTTTTGTTTTTTGTTTTTGTTGTTTCATGTATGATCACTTTCAGGAACTATTCTTTTTTTAGAAAAATGTGATGTAAATGTACACAAACTAATCATGATGATGCAATTATCTTTCTTTAGTTAATGTTAGTTGATATTTTACAGCCGAGAGAAATCATACCCAATTTCTCCTCCATCTCTTTCCAGATTTTTAGCACAAGCAGACTTTCAACTAGTGTGAAAGTTGGATCTTAAGGTTACAAAGCAGATGGCAAAAGGAAATATGAACTCGGGAAAAAACCATCTTCACTTCTTCATCATGGCCCCAAATCTTTCACATATAAGAACTGCATGATATGAATCACATGTGTGTGTGAAGCATGTTAATTCATCAAAAAGATTTAACTCAGACATTTCATCGAACACCTAACCTACAAAGGTGAAAGTCACAAAATAGTAAATACAAATCAAACAAGAGATTCCAAAATAGTTTTCGGTACAGCAAAATAGAGATCAACGGTGTAAAAAGAACAGACTTCCAATTCCCTTTTGTTTTAAATGGAGTTTACGAAACTAAATCAAAATATTACTAGCACCGGAGATTATTTTTCTTCCATTTTATTTTATCTCATTTCATTTAAGTGGCAGGCTGGACTTTGATCCGAGTAAACGTCAACGCTCCGAGACAAATTAAAATTAGTCTGTTTCAGAGTCAGAGTACAGCAAGTCAAGTGGAGACCTAATTATTAGACTCATGGGCCTTATGTACCGGTGATTGATAGCTTTGCGCGTTATTGGAATATAGTAGTACGCTCTAGCTAATCACAATCATCTTATTTATCAATTTTTTTTTATAAATATGAGTAAACAATCATTAAATTTAAGAAATCGACTAACAATCCTTCAATTCCAGTCTCGTGTAATTTACTCCCGTTCTTTTAACTAACTTTGTTAAAAGAAAAAAGTCAAAGAGTAAAAAACATATAAAATGGAAAGTTTGACCGCACTCATTTTTTTCTAAACGTTTCCGTCCTACACTCTATCTTGAATGTTTTGTACATAATGCATGAGGTGCAAAATAAATAAAACATGTGTTCAGATTAAATAAAAGGTGTTCAGACTAACTAAAATATGTGTTAATATTAACTGTTTCAAATATGTTTTTGTATTGTTTCAAGTCTTTTGCACATAATGCATGAGTGCAAACTAAATAAAATATGTGTTCAGATTAAATAAACACGTGTTTCTACTAGTTGAAATATGTGTTCATACTAACTATTTCAAGTAAGTTTTTGCACTTTTTATAGTATATTGTGCATAGAATGCATGAGTTGCAGACTAAATAAAACATGTGTCCATAGTAAACAACCATGTGTTCAGACTAGTTGAAAGATGTGTTATACTAGCTGTTTCAAGTGTGTTTTGCACAAAATGATGTGCAGACTAACAAAACAGATGTATAGAATAAATAAAACATGTGTTCAGACTAAATAAATATGTGTTCAGACTAGTTGAAAGAGGTGTTCATATTAGTTGTTTCAAGTCTGTTTCGCACAAAATGATGTGCAGACTAAATAAAACAAGTGTTCAAATTACTTGTAAAATGTGTTCATACTAGAAGTTGGTATAAACATCGAAGAAGTTAATATGAACACCTCGAAATTTCGTATAAATATATATGAAGTTAGTATGAACACTAGTGAAGTTAGTATAAACACTAGAAAGTTAATATGAATATCTTAGATGTTAGTCTTAACAGCATGAACATATTAAAAAAATGAATAAGAAAAAATAAGAATAAGAACAAACAAAAAAGTCACAAAATAAGAATAAGACAAAAAAAAAAAAATCACGGGAGATGAAATTGGGAGACGGAAGGTTGGAAATTAGGAGATTCTCTCTAAATGTAAATAGCTTCATTTTTTATGTAAACTATTTTATATTTTGGCAATGAGTTTAGACGACATTATGGTAATAATTTTTGTTCAAACTATATATTCACCATTTGAACCGTGATCGTGCTATTGAAGTGAACTGAGATATATATTTGTTCAAATCAAAATCTTGGAGAATCAAATGGACCAATCATTGACTTTGCATCAAAATGAGTCATTCTATCTTTTGAGCATATGCAACTTGATCTTTCGGTGTACTAATTTACGTTCAGACTTGTCTCCAATCAAATTTATTCATTTTTTATATTCTATTATCATTTCTTTCGAATAATTAATAAATTTACTTTATAGTACTTACAATTTTTTATTTAAATTTTTATTAAACTTCAATTATAATTGAAATATATTTCAACAGGACTAGTGAATGTTTAAAATTTCAATTAAATTCAATAATTTCCCTCGATCAATACCCAAGTTAGATTGTTATTCTATTTTTTTGGTTAAATATTTTATACCTACTATATAAGATGAAAGTAACTTTTCAGTCTACACTCAGTAATAATTATAAGAGATTGACATTTCATTTTTCACTCAAAAAAATGTGAATGACACAACATGCATCCAGAGAGAACCAAGTCTGAGCCTAGTACACAAGGAAAATAACAGTTCATTATTTTGAATTAATGCTACATTTTAGATACTTGACTCGATTTACATGATTTGAAAAGGACATTGTTCCCAGAAGAAAGAAAAATTATTGCATCATGCACAACTACACAAGAAGCAAACAAGCAAAACAAAGCAACATTTAAACAACAACAACAATCAATATAGATCAAGCATTTGGAACGTATTCTATATATGAAATTCATTTGGAAGATTTGTAACTATAGTAGGTTTGAAGGGCGGTAAGTAACAGCAGAAGTACTGCTGCCAGAAGAGAGATAGTAGTCCATGGATTGCTAAAGTGATCATGCTTCAGTCGTGCTCTATTCTTGTGCCAAGTCGAGTTGCTGTACCTTTTCACTTCTTGAAACAATTTTTGGTAGTAATGATCGCTATAGTCAAGTACAAACGATTTGGCAAATTGGTTGAATAATGATGCTGCATCTTCATGACTCTGGAGATAATTCTCGACCACACCGGCTCTCTCAAGGATCGTGACATCCTTTTCGGTGTTAATTAGTGAATCCATGAGTGCTAGGTAGCTCGATAAGATTTGTAGTTTGTATAACTGTAACTGGCTTTGCTCGAAAGCAACCATGTTCCACAAGATGACCTTGTGAGTATCTTCTACTTTTAGAAAGGGCATCTCCATAATCCCATTCTTAAATGTTATATCAAACATGTCACCAGTTTGCTTCTTTTTGAATGTGACACCCGCCTCATGGAGCTCAGTGACACATCGTATATTATTTCCTTTGTCGTCGTTATGTGCGGATGCATTGGTTCCACTATCCAACTTGCACCAAGAAAAAGGATGATGCCGGCACGAATGCGACTCACCATTGTCCTGTTGTTCCAGTTGATCCATTGGAACAATATGGTTTCCCGTTCGCTTAGTACGGTTTTCCATTGGCTTAGTATGGTTTTCCTTTGGCACCATACAAAGGTAATAAAGTTGAAGCAAATGATGAATATGTTCACATGAAATTTTAGGTTGGATCAATTCATTGGTAGAAAATATCTTTTTAAGTGGTCCGCAAAATAGTTCAAGCAGGGGGCATTTGTTTTCGCAATTGTGAGTATTACCATTTCTCACAGTAATCAAATCACGGATAATGCAAAATGGTATTTGGTTTTCCAACAGGAACAGATCAGAGTACAAATGAGCTTTGGCCCAACCTACATTGCAAATGGGGTCGACTTTTCTATCCTTCTACTTCTCAAAATAGTCTATTATAAAGCATCCATCAAGTAACAACATCCTTACAAAGTCGGGACTTTCCATTTGCACATATTCACTGTAATAATCGCGTGCTCTTTGTTCAAGAGCTTTCACTTTGTCAATGTACTTTTTCAATGGAACTTTCCCACAGACGTTCCGAACGGAACGCCATTTGTGTTGTTCCATGGCATTGAGGCTCTGGTTATGATGATGGTAAGGACCGATAGCAACCATCTTTGGCTCATAGAGATGCTTGTAGGTTTCATGATACCAAGTGGGGAGACGAAAGATGGTGACGCGCTCATCATATTCTTCTGGAACTTCGGCTAGCTGCTGCTTCATGATCTCCACTTCTTCTTCCCAATTTACACCTATCATTATATTATGTGATCGCTAATTATGAGATCTACTTACTGTAGTAAATGAGAAGATATTATATATTTAAAATATTTCAAAATTTCTAATAAGAAGATTTTTTTTTCCTTTCTGGAAACAAGTTCTTTTAGATAAAGACTTGATAGATCTCAGTTTGATATCTAAAATCAGAAGAGGCAACTCTGTTTCCTTTTAAATAAAATATTGCATTTGAGAAACATACTTAGCACTTAAATATCCCATGTTGTATGAGGTAGCTATTTATCATAATATAACAGTAGAGCAAGCTCTAGGAAAAATAGAAATGAATAATCTTGAATTTAGAAGGCAACTGTAGGAAAAACTTAGAGAATATTATTTTGATTTAATTTCTATTATCAAAGACATTCCATTAGAAGAGAATTTGTCTGATAGAATAGGATGGGGATGCAATTCAAATAAGAAATCTTCTGTCCACTCATTGTATAATTGGTTAGATTTTGGTGGGGTACCAAATAGTGACTATAGATATATTTGGGCTAAAAAATACCTTTGGAAATAATTTTTTTTTTGTGCTTAGTCAATAAAGGAATGAATATAGATATTACCTGTTATTAGTACTATTCGAAACATGGATATGGTATAATGGTTTTGATTTTGAAAGGTTCGCAATTGAAGATCTATGAAAGTAGAGGCTGCTATCATTCTTATAAAATATAACTATAAAATTAGTCAGAAGAGTTGTGATGTGGACAATTTGGTTAGAAAGAAATTCTATTTGCTTTAGAAAAGAAAAACATAAAACCTTCAGGTCTTCATATTATTAATTTGACTAATTTCTGATGTAAACCTACTAATGATAAATGACTGTTTAAACTGACACTTGTGTTGCCACAGGATGTAGAAGAATTACCCAACTACAATACTTGTTTTCTAGATAAAAATATGATACCATAGAACAGTATTCTTGTGGGAATAATCTTGATGTTTTGCTGCTAGAATGATTAATTAGATTAGAATTATGATTAATAGGAATAGTAGAAAATGACTAGTATTAAAATCTTTTGAATGATATTTAGTTATCAAGTTAATACTGATATTGAATAAATGTACTCTGTATAATATTTCTGACGATTCTGAAGGTGTAGATTTGACAAAGATAGATGATGAGATGTATGATTCCGATGTAGCTTTTCAGGAGCAGCTTAAGAAGATCCCAAGGACAAGTCAAGATGTGCCTAGAGGTTAAAAAATAATGCTGGTGGAGTAGAAGTTTGTGCTCCAGTTTTTTATCTAGTGTTTAAGAACAATGTTCTTTCAAAAAATGTCGCATGTTCAAAATCTAATTCTGAAAGATTTTAAGTCAAAATTTAAATTAGACTCGAAAAGACTTCACTTCTTCTAAAACAAGAAGTTTCAGCTCAGTCCTCACTACACCACTTCCAATTTTGGTAAAAAAAGGGCTTTATATATGTTAGGGATGGTGTTATAGAGAGGACTATTAAAGATCGGAAGCAACCAATATTAAATGTTAGATTTTTTTTATGTCAGTTGTTATAGAACATCCAATATCAAATGTCACCTTTTATATATGTAGTTATAGACCAACTGATATTAGAAATCTTTTATATCTGTTGTTACAGAGCACTCGATATTAAAAGTTATCTTTTATGTCTAACAACTGATATTAAATGTGTTGAAAAAATGAAAATAAAAATCCAAATATGCAAATTGATCCAACAGATCGTCTTCATGCTTCCTGATCCCGCCATGAAACATGCCTAAAAAAAATCTCTGGAACTTAAAATAATTTGTAAAAAAAACTATGTTATAAAACAACTCGGGGTTTTTTGGCAAAAGCCTCATTTTGTAGGCAAAAAATAGGAAAACTTGATAAAATAATTTGTAAAAAAACTATGTCATACACTCATATAATTTATTAATTATATAATATATTACAAACATTACAAATAGAAAACACTTTTTTGCCGAAGTTATGCCTAACTGGTTGGATAATCTCATCGTCCTCTGTATTAACCTTGCAAATATGTTATGTATGTAAACATTATATCAGACCTTGAAAACATTTGTTCAATATTGATCCGCTCTTGAAGATTATTCCAACACAAGTGCAATTAAGGAAAAATATTCAATGGAAGTCAGAAAATGAAAAAAATCAGAAAAAACTCAATTGAAAGCTTTTTGTTAAGAAATATTTATCAGGTATTAATGTGCTTGCCAGTTTAGGATATGAGATGTGTACAAGAGTTTTAATCAACATAACCAATCAACCTTCCTAAAAAAATAGAACCAATGAACATAATCAATTCAGGGTAAAATATAAAAAGAGTAAAAAAATAAAAAAAAAATGTAAAATGTAGAGAGGACATCTGTAAAACTCGGTTGACTCAGCCAGAAACCAGCCAGAAATCGATCGAAATGGGCTGGCCCGACACTGTTCATCCGAGTCATCGGGTGAAACTCACATATACATGAGAATCAGATAAAACTCGGCTCGAACCCGGCCGATTCCGAGTTGACTCGGGCCGATTCTGATCGGAATCAACCGAGTTCAGAACCATGTTAAAGTGATCCTTTTATATCCCTTTTTATAAGACCAATGTTAGAAGTTTTTTTTTTTTTCTTTTATACATTCGATATTAAAAAAGAAGTATTAAAGCTCAGTAGTGTCTTGTGAAAAATAGAAAGTAGGTTAAAGATGTAGGGGGGAGAGAGGATGGGCTTCGACTCTACAGTTACTTCTTGGAAAATTTTAGTTTGACGTTTATATGAATTCCAATGAAATTGGTAGACTTAATCCACTTTAGATAAAAAAAATGTGATCGCTAATTATTAGTTTCACAGAGGTTTATTAAAACTGATTAAGTAATCAATAAAGTGCAGAATTAAACAGTTAATTAACTGAAAATAAAGAAGAAGTACGTACGTTTGGGTTCCTCCATTGGAACCTGAACTGGTGTATGATGAGAGCAGCTGCTTGCTGATTGATGAATCCCCACAGGTGTTGGGGCATGGTGGTGTATGCTTCTTCGCATGGCTTCTTAGTTATCAGTTACTAAAGTCTCACAATCTGATGTTGTGCCTCAACTTATGGATCGTTGGCCCCTTTAAATAATGCTCAAGTTCTACTTTTGGTATATTGACTTAGGTAGCTAGGCTCGCTGGAGTCAACGTTAAAACGCAAGAAATTGAATTTTTCATTCGTAGTACCTAATTATACTGTATATTCACTGTTACAGAAGAGTTTTTAATACATCTCATTTTATCTGTTTTACAAAAAGTAGCCACTATTAAAAGAATCAGTGACAATTTTGATTTTCAGTTTATATCTTTACTATCGAACCTATAGTGAAATCGTATATATAAGATGCATGAAAAGCGACACATAAGGTTTAATAGCGAGTGCCTAATAGCTCGAATATGAAATATACTTGTAATAGCGGATGTCCAGTACACTCGATATAAAAGCAAGACTTTTAATAGCAGGTGGGAAAAATGACCCGCTATAAAACATATTAATACAGCGGCCTTCGAGGCATCCAGTATTAAAGCTTTTAATATCGGTTGCTGCCAAGCATGAAATGACCATAAAAAGTTCTGGACAAATATAAATTGTATCCCACGGATGACCATTCTTCTCAATTCAACCGTTCATTTTTCTCAATCCAACGCTCCAAACAAACAAAAATTTTTCATGGATCAAACCCTCCTTTTTCTTCTCAAGGTTTTTTCTCTATAAAATACATGATCTCTCTCATTCTTCATTCTTCTCACAGAATTCTTTCCTCATTTTTTTCTCTATAAGATTAGATTGTTTGATTGGATCAAAGTTTACAAACTAAACAAGTTAATATCTTAGACCATTTTTAAAAGAATTTTAAGATCTTAGATCATTTGTAAAAAAATTCTAATCATTTTTTTATCGGCTATGAGGCATTTGTCCCATTAATTTTTTTGACCCATTTAATTAAGTTTATATTTTTTTATTTTATAATAAATTATGAGTGTGTCTTACAACTGAAGAATACTTATAAAATTATATATTTGCCAAAAAAATTATATTTTATAAAAGAATATATATGCAAAAAATACCTGTCAAATCTGTCACCTCGCAATAAATGTCTGTCAAATTGTGACAGCTGTAGATTTTTTGAACACTTTAGATGAACAAATCCTAAAAAAATCCAAACTCCTTGTCAAACATTATGGATGACATTCAACATCTATCTCAACACATATATCACATGTCAATGATCAAGATGCTTGATAACAAAGACGAAGTACATGCCATGATTCCAATTCCTTGGAACCCACTTTGCAATTCTTGGAGTGAATGTTCCAAGACGTTCGAAGACAAAAATCAAGCATTCAGGTAAGAAGAAGATAAAGAGGCCACTCAACTCAATCCCAACAATAGTAACGAAGAGAGTAGTGCAGAAAAATAAAAATCAATTAGGATAGAAGTATCAAAATTTTAAATTTGCTATGCGCTAATGAACAATCTTCAATATGTGTACTTTGATGCATATCATGTCGTAGTTTGAATGCATTTTTTTATAGTTGAGTTATTTTCTTGCTTATATTCTCTTGATTATGATTCTCAATTTATATATATGCTCCTTGATTATAATATTCTTGAAATTGCAAATTGAATTATACTTGATACTTGTGCCTTAATTGTAAAATCTATATCATTTAGGGACAGCTTGTTTATCTTGACTTGATTTGAAAATACATGCTATTATTTGGAGGGAGTAAATGTTTTGAATTGAGCATTTTTGCCAAATTTCGCAAAGAAAAGAGAGAAATATGGTGTTGTGCATGAATTATATGCACACACTTAAGATTTTGCAAATTGTCAAAACGGAGAGTTTGTTAGATTAAACTCTTCTTTGGTTTGACAATTTGCAAAATAAATTAGTACTAACCTTGCACAATTGAATTTGGGTGAGTTGTAGGTTTATGAAGGTACACTTTGATGATGCAAATGCTCAAACATGCATGTACAAGTCAAGACGATTACATTGATATCAAGAGCAAGCAATTTGGGCAAAAATAAAGGCTTGGTAGAGCCATGCGTTATGGTAATGCAAGGAGATTGCATCACAACGGGTTCCCAACCCGTCATAATGGATTGCCCACGTGTCACAACGGGTTATCAATCGGATGTAACAGATTGAAGAGGAGAAGAGCTGGAAGACAAGGGATTATGGCAGATTGGCAAAGCCATGTGTTATAACGCAACCCAGACTCGTCACAATGGGCTTCCCACCCGTCATAACAAATTCCTCACCCGTCACAACAGGTTCCTGTCTAGGAGTGCCTAGAAGTCAACCAAAGATGCATTGAAAGACATTTTGGAAAAGGAGCCAACCCGTTACAACAGATTATGTAACTGATTAGGCAATTGATATAACAGAAGCAATGCAGACCAAGATTTCATGACTTCAAGATGTGTCCAGCCTATATATACCATGGGGATTCAAACCAGACAAAACAACGCGCTCTCCAAGTTTACAAATATACAATTGAGCACCAGAAAGATCACAAGAGCCTTCTCTTTCAGCATCCCAGCTTGAGAGTAGCTGTACTTTTGTGTTTTGTAATAATTGTATCTTTTTGTATAAACTAGTAATCGTACCCGTGCCAAGCAACATGAGATATTATGAACGAAAAAGAATCATTTAAATTATGTGTTGATCAAATACTATGTTTGCATGTATCACATTTTGGTGAATTATTCGACGCATATTAAAAATGCATCCTGACGCATGCGGCATGCGTCATGCGTCATGCGTAATGCTTCTTGGTTCATGCTTCATTCGTCGTACATCATGAGACATGCGTAATGAGCAATGCGGCATTCGTAATGCGACATGCGTCATGCGTCATGCAGCACGGGTAATTTTTCATGTGTTATGTGTAATACGTCATGCGTCAAGCGTCATGCGTAATGTGTCATCATGCGGCAAGCGTCATGCGTCATGTGGCATGCGTGATGCGGCACACGTCATGGGTCGTCATGCTTCTTGGTTCATGCGTCATCTGTCGTACGTTGTCCGTCACCATTGGTCATGCCGCATGCGTCGTGCGGCAAGCGTCATGTGCATTATGTCATGCGTCATGCGTCATGCGTCGCGCGGCATGAGTCATGAGTCATGCGTCACGCGTCATGCCGCAGGCGTCGTGCGGCATGCGTCATGCTTCATGCGGCATGCGTAACACGTCTTGCGTCATGCGTCATGCGTCACGCGTCTTGTGTTGCGTCATACGTCATGCGTTATGCGGCATGCGTCAAGAGTCATCTGTCATCTGTCGTCATGGGTCATGCGGCAAGCGTCACAGGGCACATGTCATGCGTCAAGCGGCACGCGTCATGCGTCATACGTTGTGCGTCATGCGTCATCGTTGTGCGTCATGCGGCATGCGTCATGCATCATGGATAATTTTTCATGTGTTGTGTGTAATACGTCATGTGTCAACATGCGTCAAGTGTCATGCATAATGCGTCATCATGCACCAAGCGCCATGTGTCATGCGACATGCGTCATGCGTCATGCGGCATGCGTCATGCGGCATGCGTCAATCGGCATGCGTCATGCGTCATGCGGCATGCGGCATGCGTCATGCGGCATGCGTCATGCGTCATGCGTCATGCGGCATGCGGCATCCGTCATGCGGCATGCATCATGCGTCATGCGACATGCTTCATGGGTCGTCATGCGTCTTGGTTCATGTGTGTTCTGTCGTACGTCGTCTATCGCCATTAGTCATGCGGCAAGCTCATGCGTCATGCGGAAAGCGTCATGCGGCATGCATCATGCGTCACGCGTCATGCGGCATGCGGCATGCGGCATGCGGCATGCGTCACGCGTCACGCGTCTTGCGTCATGCATCATGTGTCATGCGCCTATTTTTGCGTCATGCGTCATGCGTCATGCATTATGCGACATGGGTCATGCATCATGTGACATGAGACATGCATCATGCGGCATGCGTCACGCGTCTTGAGTCATGCGTCATGCGTCACGCGTCTTGTGTTGCGTCATGCGTCATGCATTATGCGGCATGGGTCATGCGTCACGTGGCATGGGTCACGCGGCAAGCGTCATGCGTCACGCGTCATGCGTCATACGTCATGCGTCATACGTTGTGCACCATGCGACATGCGACATGCTTCACAGCGGGTTAACCCGGAGAAGCGCACGAACATAGCTTCCTAATAACTAACACTGGGTATTTAGCCAAATTTGAGAAGGTAAACACATATTTTCTGGTTGTTAAATTTGCATGAGATTATTTCTTATTTCTTTGAGCGGATTTTCCGAAATTTGATCTCGCGTGATAAGGTTGTTGAAGCTCTCTCTAACGATTGCTTGCGCCTCTTATGCAACACTGCGGTTTAGCCTGGATGAACGCACAAACATAGCTACCTGATACATGATACTGGGTACTTAGCCAAATTTGAGAAGGTAAATACATATATTTTCTGGTAGCATCAAATTATTTTCGAATATGTCTTATTGCTTCTACTCGGCTGTTGAGTCGACGTAACGACGTCATGGAGGGTTTTTTTCAATACAGCAATAGAGAGGAGAGTAAAATACCTACAATTGAATGAAAGAATTAACACATTCAATCTAGAGATTCAAACAAATATTTAAAATTTTTGGATATTAATCCAAATTTATACATACATTACATAATTTCCAATGCTATATTGACAGAGCCATGCGTTACAGTAACTCATCCCAGACTCGTCACAACCGGTTGCCAACCCGTCATAACGGGTTTCTCATCCGTCACAACGGGTTCCTGTCCAAGAGGGCCCATAAGTCAACCAAAGATGCATTGAAGGATATTTTGAGAAATGAGCCAATCCATTACAATAGATTCTGTAACGAGTTAGGCAATTACTATAATAGAAGCAGTGCATACCAAGATTTCAAGACTTCAAGATTTGACTAGCCTATATAAACCTTGGAAATTCGAACCAGACATAAAAAATCCTCCCCAAGCTTACAAGCATACAATTGAGCACCAGAAAGAGCACAAGAATCTTCTCCTTTAAGATAGCTAATTCTCTAATTGTCAATCTGAGAGATCAATTTGTTGTTGTTCTAGTTTTGTGAACTACATTGTGTTGTCAAGTAGTTCATCAATGTGCTTGATTGTGTTGTCAATCGGACATGTTTGTCTTGTAGAGCGATGTAGTCTCTTGCATAGGTTTAGGAACCTAAGATATATTTTATTGTTGAGAAAAAATCTAACTTAGGTTCTGTAATTGTAAGAACACTTGTAATTTAGTGGAAACGATCCCGAAAGGTATTTTTGGATCCATGTGTCATGTGAATGTAAGACTAGTTTGTTTGTAGGTCGAACCACGTTAAATAGCGTGTTCTCTTGCTCTTTACTCTATCTTTTTACTATCTTTGTACTTTATTGCTTGAATTGCTCAATTGCTATTAGTACTTGTTTGATTGTGATTTTAACTAGATGATTAAGATTCAAAAATTTAAATTGTAATTGATAAAATACTTTCGCACTCATAATTGAGCTTAGAATCTCATTCTAACAAGCGTCTTCTATTCTAAAATGAGTTGCGAAAGCATCTGAATGAATGAGTAAACCTGTGAAAGCATTCGAAAACTTCCGTAAGTCGGGAAGTATTCACGAAAGTTGAAAAAAAAACCCAGAGTTTAAATTAAACAACCGTTACTGCCAAGTTGTCATATTACAAGTTAACTAGAAGTCAAGGTTATTTTTCCAAAAAAAAAAACTAGAGGTCATGGTTAAACCACAGTCAAGTTGTCATATTAAAAGATAACGGGTCATGTGCCTCGGTGCCAATTGTTCATGATTTGAATTCGAGCACATGTAAATATGTATTCTACTCTTGGAATATCTATTTTTATATACATATAGACTATATATAATTGTACGTAACGTACGTATTATGTGAAAGTGAGCCGACTGACGAAATCGAGGTGCACGAAGTACGAAGTACGAAGTCCTTAATCTCTCTTTATAGCAGTCCTTAATCACTATGCTGCCGTAGTGAATTACAGACGGGCCGGATTGGGTATTCGTGGACGTGACTCTTCCGGATTCACGGATTTACGGATCTACGGATACGAATGGTCTACGGATCTAACGGGGCGGGTCTTCACGGGTTCGAACCCAAAACCTTCAACCCGATCCGTGATAAAGCCGAGCGGGTAGGGTTTAGACGCGTCGGGCACGGGTGAGGGTGGGTCGGGTTCGAATCCGTCAATTTTTCAATTTTTTTGAATTATTCGAATTTTAAAAAAATCTGCACATTATATTAATATATATATATTTTTCGAATTTTTCAGAATTTTTTATTTTTTTAATTTATGCATTGTTCCACGGGTCGGATTCACGGATCGGACACCAGTCTGGAGATTTTGGGCCTACCCGACCAGTGCTAGATCCGTGGATCCGCCAACCACGAGTCGAATCAGATCAGGACCACGGGGCGAGTCGTGCACGGGGCGGGTCGGGTCGGATCCACGGTCGGGTATACCCGTGGGGTTCTCAGCACAACTCTATGCTGCCGAGTGGAAATTTCCATTCCAGCGCTAGCTAGCTACCAGGTCAACATACCAAGACTAGAAAATAATAATAATAGTGATGGAATATTATAATATTAATAAATAATAATCATCAACATATATAAAATAATAATAATAATAATAATGTTGAAATATTATAATACTTATAAAAAAAAATAATAAATAAGAATAATAATAACTAATAAGAATAACAATAAATAATAATAATAAAAAATACTAAAATAATAATAATAATCATAAATAATAATAAAAATAAATAATAATGATAAATAATAATAATATTCATAAATAATAAAATAATAATAATGATGAAATATTATAATACTAATAAAATAATAATAATAAGAAATAATAATATTCATAAATAATAAAATAGTAATGAAATAATAATAATAAAAATAATAATAATAAACTGATAATAATGATGAAATATTAAAATACTAAAAAAAATAATAATGATAAATAAAACTAATAATAAATAATAATATTAAATTATAAAAAAATAATAATCATACAAAAAATAATCATAAATTATAGTACTTAAAAAAATAATAATAACATAATAAATAACAATAGTAATAAATAATAATAATGAACAATAATAATAAATAATAATTAAATAGTATGTGTTATTTTCAGAAATAATAAAATTAAATAATAAACATGATGACATAATATAATAAAATTTGTTAATTACTAAATATAATGCAACGCATTAAAATACTAATTGATATTCTACAACTTCTAAATCGTTATATCACATATTGGTTGGTTTAGTGGAATAACAACTTTTTGCATTATTTCGAAAACTAAAGCAATGTTTGGCACTTGCTTGGATTATAATAGCACTCTATTTCACTAAACCTGTGAAAGCATTCAGAAACTTCCGTTAAGTCGGGAAGTATTCACGAAAGTTGAGAAATGCCCACAACCCTAAGAGTTTAAAATAGAGGCGGATCTATAGTGGCTCAGAAATAGACAAATGTCTATGCTTAAAATTTGAAACTCAACAAAAATCTATTGATCAACTAATAGAGTGTCTACTCTTGAAAATAAAAAATGCCTACCCTTGAACATTTACCCCATCCATCCAACTTACATCCCAGCTTAGTAAAAAAGAACCTTAAAAGCCCAATGTACTCTGAAAGTCTGACTACTCTTCGCAACTTAACAAAACAAAAAATATTGTTGTGGCCTTCCACATGTGTTATGCGCATCAACGTCCAAGAAAAAAAAGAAAAGGAATTAACAAAGTGGCACAACCGCGCGTGTCTACATATCAGCCCACAGTATTTGAATTGTGCTCAAAATCAGATACGTCGTCCTTACTTTGTAATTAAGAGTGGCGCTATTTTCAGGGGCGGAACTAGAAACTTTGTATGGAAGGGACTAAGTAAAAATTTTCGTACAATATTAGTATTATGAGGGAGGCTATTAGTTTAGTAATTAAAAAATATGAGGTTTAAATGAAAATTTTACAACTTTTTAAATAATGAGGGTGGCTAGCCCCCTTTCAGTGGCTTTAAATCCGCCACTGGCTATTTTGAGGGCTACATTTTCAATATGGCAAAAACTTAGGTACATCATTCTAGGTGCTCTCTAGGTACTCCAATCAATTCGTACCATTCAAATGCATCAAGATTCGCACCATACATTCCAATCAAATGGTACGAATTGATTGGTGTATCTAGGAAGCACCTAGAATGGTGTACCTAAGTTTTTGTCTTTCAATATTGAGAGCTAAGAGAAACTTTTAGTTTCTTATACCATATTTTCCCTTAATTAATGCTGCTAATAGGAAGTGAATCAATCAGAAAGCAGTTCTTTCTCACACAATATAGTTAATGAAAAGTTTAAACGCATTCGATTGGTTGGCCTCCATATGTTGATTGTTCTAAATATATGCGGCGATACAATATGATATGATGATAGTATGGTTCTAGTCAAGCTTATTAATTTGATTATTGTATGACCTGCGCTGTAGAATCATTTTATGAAAACAAAAGAAATTGCAGCTGAAGAAAATTAATTATACCAAAATTGTTTTTATTTCTATGAATAACATGACTATTAATATATTGTTATATCTGAGTCTTATTGAGATTGCTAAAATTACATTTTTTTATTTTTGTCAAAACTAAATTACCATAACACTTATTTGGTGAAGGTTTTGCAATGGTTGAAAGGGCATTTTCAGCGAAGAATGTGCTGAAAGAAGCATCAATAAATATAATGAAAGATCAATGGTTGAATGATTTCTTTGTGACTTATATTGAGAGAGATTTGTTCAAGTGTGTTGATAATGAAAGAAATTATTCAAAGATTTCAAAATATAAAGACTCGTAGAGACAGATTCGACTTACCATCGATATTTTGATTTTATTTTGTTTTTGTGCTACTATATTTTATCTATATTTGCATATTTTTTAAAATATATATTTTTTTCTTTTTTATAATTTTATATATAACTATATCTATCTCTGAATGAAATTCTAGATCCGCCACTGATTACAACAACAATTACTGCCAAGTTGTCATATTACAAGTTAACTACAAGTCAAGGTTATTTTTCCAAAAAAAAAAAAAAACTAGAAGTCAAGGTTAAACCACAGTCAAGTTGTCATATTAAAAGTAACGGGTCATGTGCCTCGGTGCCAATTGTTCATGATTTGAATTCGAGCATATGTAAATATGTATTCTACTCTTGGAATCTCTCTTTTAATTATTATATTATTATATACATCAGTTTGCAAGAAGCATACGCCATAACCCAACACAGAAGCATACGCCATGCACACGGATCTAGAATTTTCGTCAGAAGAAGACAATATTTACAATTTTTTTTTAGGAAAGCCAAAATAACACAGATTTTCAAATATACATGATTATTTTTCAAAAAATTTAAAAAAATCGCACAAATACACTAAATTATTTTGCAATTTTTTTCCAGAGGAGGCACTTGCCCTCCCTGGGACCAGTGGCGGACCCATGTTTAACCAGAGGTGCAGCTGAACCGTCCTGAAAACTTTTTTCATAAATGAACATAAATATTACGATTTTTTCAGAAATGATCATGTATTTGAAATTTTTTTGCATAAATTAATGATCATGTAAGATAAATTTTTTCTATGCATAACCATCATTTCGAATTTCTGAAAAAAACCGAACCCCGTGACGAGAATTCTGAATCCGCCCCTTCCTGGAACTACCTACATCCGCCCCTGCAGAGAAGCATACACCATAACCCAACGCCTTGGGTTCCAATGAAGCAACACAAGAGTATGTATTTCTTCCAAATTTGTAGTTCATTAACTGTTTCTTAACTTTCTTAATTGCGTAATCAGTTTTAATTCTGAACATCTAGTAGAACGTAGAACTGGTAATTAGCGCTGACCTAGCTAGTTAACTCGCATAATAATGATAGGTGTAGATTGGGAACAAGAAGCTGAGATCATGGAACGGCAGCTTGCTGAAGTGCCGACAGTCCGACAGAGTTCTTTGATTCTAAGCTTGTGACCATCTTTCGTCTCACCGCTTTCTATCGTGAAACCAACAAGCATTTCTATGAGCCGAAGATGGTTGCTATCGGCGCCCCTTACCATCACCATAACAAGAGTCTCCAAGCTATGGAAGAGCACAAATGGCGTTCTCTCCATAACATTCGCGCGAATGTTCCCGTGAGTGTTTACATTGACAAAGTGAAAGCTCTTGAACACAGAGCACGCTATTGTTACCGTGAAAATGTGCAAATGGAAAGTCGCGACTTTGTTAGGATGTTGTTACTTGATGCATGCTTTATAATAGACAATTTTCAGAAGTTGTGTGATGGAGAAGTTGCATCCCATTTGCAATGTAGGTTGGGCCGAAAATCATTTGTACTCTGATCTGTTCCTGTTGAAAAATCAAATACCGTTTTGTGTAATTCATGATTTGATTACCATGAGATCAGAGGCGGATTCAGGATTCTCGCCAGGTGGTTCAAGATTTACGGTATTTTTCAGGAGATCGAAATGATGGTTATTCTTAGAAACAAAATTATTTTACATGGTCATTTATGCAAAAAAATTTCAAATATATGATCATTTTTGAAAAATATTTCTCAGGAGTGCAGCTGCATCCCTGAAGCAACGTGGCTCCGCCACTGCATGAGATGTTGGTCACAATTGCCAAAATCCCCAAACCCCATTCAAAATTCTTAATCCACCTTGAATAATTGAAAAATAAGCAAAGAAAAGGGTTTGTAAATAGAATTCCACTGTAATCTAAAATTATGTTAAATGAAATCTCGTCATTTTAATTTCAGTTCGTAAATATGCAAAAGAGTACTTCATCATATGAATTTCTATCTAGTATCTAGTATCGTCTTTTTTTTATGACTCCACTGATATGACATTATGATTCAGCCACCGGCCAGAAATATATCAATATAAAGAAATTTTTCTATTGAAGAAAACCTACTATTCACTAGTTCCTTTTCAAAAGCTCCAGCATTGTCCGTGAGACCGTGACCCACAATGAAGGCCGCCATTGCTTGGCTAATTAAGGTTGAACGTTTGCAATTAATCTTATTCTATTTGCTCGGCTAAGGATTTCAAGTTTTCACTTGCTTTTGCAAATATTTTGAAGAAAAATACAAGAAATAACAAGGAATAGAAGTGGACAATTTGTAAACTGCAGATTTTAGCGTACCTTTTTTTACTGTTCTAGACTGATTCTTTACACAACTACACAAGTAACCATTACAACTTATTATACACTAACAAAACAGCCAAAATCGTTCTATTAACAATTTATGGTGCACTATCCATCCTATATATTAAAATGACATTGGGTTTCCTTACAAATCCCCAATTAATTATATACACACGTAATAAGGTAACATGAAAAATCTTTTTTTTTTTTTATCTTCCAGCGCTCATCTATGGTAATTGCACCTCTAAAATATCAAATTAATTTGTACAGTCGCAATAGATAGAGAAAAAGAATAACACTAAAGTTCCTTTTGTTTAGATCCACTACTTGGCTTTATCCATTGGTGCACCTTGATCCATGAATAAAGAACCCGGTCTAGTGGCAAAATCATGAGAAACTACAGCCAAATTTTCATCATTGCTCTGTTTGGTGCCTAAAGCCAAATGCTCTCCCCATTTCAATTCATGACCCAAGCTTAAATTATTTCTTGGTGCCTGAAATTTTGCGTCGCCGCTTTCGACATAACTCATAATCGCAGCTGCCAAGACTGACTTAAAATTCGGGTTTGTTGTGATTGCCTTAGCTAATGTGTCAGTTAACATACTTTGTTCGGGTTGAAAAGATGAAACACCACTAGAACCACCTGGCAAATAAAATTGTCCCAGTAACCCTAAATTAGGGTTAAATGTCTTTGCATTATATGAACTGAATGTTGGTATAGCTGCGGCATGAGATTGTGTCAATTTGGTTAGGTCTAGGGTTATGGTGGGGTATGCAGGAGATGAATACAGAGCATGTGATGGGTACATACTTGTTGTGTACTGCAGTTGGTTTGTTGAGAAGGGGGCGTTAAAAGGAGGTGTAGAGGATGTGGAGCCAGAGAGGAGCATTGAGGCAGCAGCAGAGGTGGTGGAGACCATGGCGGTGGCGGCCGCTGGTAAAGGATGGTTGTGGGTCCCTTCATATGTAGTTATCAGAATTGCTGGGTCTTCTGCACATCTTTGTACCTGGTATATGGTAGATAATTAAATATTTTAGTGAGACTTTCCATCTTTCTACCTAAAAGAGTCTGCTTGGTATCTTTGTATTTAGAAAAAAAAATATTCACTGTTAGAGTTTTGAGGGGAAAAAAACAATTACGTAAATTTATAGTACATCTTATGATGATATATATTAGCTAAGGTTTAAGCCTGCAGGGGCACCTGGTGCTTTTGTGTACAAATGTGCACCCATAACGTAGGGATGTAACTGTATGCAGATAATTAATTAGTTGAACGGATTCAAAACCTAATATACAATGACATACTTTTGTTCTTTCTATCTATTGAGGAAAAAATTAAAAAAATTCAAAACCTAATATAAATAGCTCATTTTGACATTTCAAGCCTACAAGTCATAAGTGGGACCTCCAGAATCCCAGCTAAAAACATGATTTGCAGCAAAAAACAACACTGGCCACCAGAAAGTATGTAGACCTTGAATTACCTGTATGTTTATATTCTTTTTACATTAATATATAGTTGAGATCTTGCATATAAATATTAATTAGCTAAACCAAATTATAGAATGTATCAAGATGTGACTTTATTGCGCGGCATATACTCACGCGTTACGTACCTGTTTCCTTACTGGACACCCCGCCATGACTGTGCAACGGTAGTAACCTCGCGGGCATGGATTTCCTTTGGCAATCTTCTGTCCATACTTCCTCCACTGGCAACCATCGCTCATCTAAATTAGATCATTAAAGAGCTATGGTTAACACGTATTAATTAACTTTCCTGAAATCAAACGTTATAAATTATGATAAATTTTATGATGTGTATATTAATTATTAGTTTTGCACATTTGGTAAATGTAAGGTTGTACACTTGTACGAAGGATGGTAGAAAATCACAATTGTTCTCCCTCTGCGTGCATTTATAAAGCAAGAATTTATAAAGCAAGAACCCTTAATTAGTGGATCAAAGGACCAGCACAGGAAAAAACATATAAAAGTTGTATGTAGTCAATTTAAAAAGAACAAGAACTCACCGTTGGTGTGTCACATCTTGCTCTAACAGAAACCCTAGCTCGCTTAACAGTCGGTTTTGGTGTCTCTTCGTCGCCATCTTCACCAATAAATTTCTTTGGCATCTTGCTCGAAGGCCAGGTTTCTCCCTCTTTATCCTTAGGCTCCTCTAAGCTATCTTCTGAGCTAGGATTTGTCAAATTAGCGCTCGTTGCGTTGCTAGAACCATTGTACTTGCAGTCCAAACTAAGAGCCAAATCCTCATGATTTGCGCGCTTCTCTTTTGAATTTGGAAATAGTTCTGTGAAAGTTCCATGCTTGGTTCCACCTGAATCCTCTCCTATGCTCACAGATGTGAACTTGGAATGTTCTCTAGATTCTTCATCATCATGAACTTTTGAGGCCTCATAATGCTTGTTTGTTTCTTTTTGTTGACTAATGCTATGATAATGTACTTCAAGCGACTTGTAATCATTCATTAATTGTCCCAGAGTAGCTTTCAATTTTTTATTTTCCTGTCTGATCTTTGCAAATTCTACTTCCATGGATTGAAGAAGACCGTCCTGCAAGAGAAAGGAGATGGTATAATTAAGCTACATATGTTATATATATAGGATTATAATGTTAGAATTGTACTAGCTACTATAAATTGAAAGGAGAAAATTTGCACAACAAATTCTGAAGTTCATGTAAGAATGTACTAAACTTGATTAAGGTTACTTACAGTACTAGCCACCAAACTGCGGGTGGAAATTATAAGACTTCTTCAAAGGATTCAAACATTTTTAGAAATTATTTTGGCCACAATTTTTTTAATTTAAGGACACAAAATTCAA
Organism: Eleocharis quinqueflora; assembly: GCA_964058865.1. NCBI lineage: Eukaryota > Viridiplantae > Streptophyta > Magnoliopsida > Poales > Cyperaceae > Eleocharis > Eleocharis quinqueflora. The sequence continues at coordinate 83,743 of CAXKVX010000211.1, read as the reverse complement.
ATAGAGAGATCTTCTCCAAGCATTACAAGGTCAATTCTCTATTGCGTAAAAGTCTTATTTTTTTTCTCATAAACTCAATATTCTTAATTTACTTCTAAATGCATGAAATATTTTTTTCTTAAAAATCTAAGAAATGTCAATTCTAATTTCTAATTTCTAATTTCTAATAAAGAACGGTCAACAACATAGTTCTAGCTATTTAAAGTAAATTATGAACAATAAGAATTAACTTTCTCTTAAAATAAACATAGAGGCTTTCATGATCTATTTTCATTTTCCATTCCAGATTATTTGCAGACTAACAAAGCATGTTTTTGTATAACAGTAAAGGTTTTAATTAAAAACTGAATATTTTTTTCTCTAGATCTAAATTAATAGATCTTGAGAAAAAGTAAAGCAGATATAAATATCTCCAGACCTAATCAGTTGATTATCTTCATTAGAAAGAATACACACTATTTTAAGTTTAAAAAGTTAACACTAATTGCTTCCAAATTAACAAAAAGTACTCCGAAAGAAAAGGCCAAATTATGTAAAAGAAAAATAATTTCTTATTGTAAAAATTGAGTTCTTGGTGTTATCAAATTGAATCACTGCAGAAGAATGCAAAAGTCTAATAGACTGAAATAAAACTAAATATAAGTATAATTAATTACCTTCTTGATACTTGCATCTTCTTCAGCATAAGCTTCCTTCACCTCCATCTAATTAATAAGCAAAATCAGGAGCCTTTCTATTTAGAATAATAACAGTTACAACCTCTCTTTTTCTTCCCTTCGTTTCCTCTTCGAATAAGAACAGTATAGAATCTAGTTATTGCTACCTTTTCGGATTTAAACTCGCTTCTCTTATTTCTTTTGTGTACTACAGTTACAACCTCTCTCTCTCTCTCTCTTTCCCTTCCACCTAAAGGGAATTGGATGTGTGGAATTCAACTGTTAGACGTGTATTTTTTTTCTTCAAAGCCGCAAACATTAATGTCAACTAATGACGCTTGACCCCTTCTACAGTTCTACCCTTGCACTACACTTACATAGAAAGAGCTGAAATTGAATTTTCTTTTCATGCATGCAACTTGCAAGGACTAATTTGTACATGGAAAGATATATCACGCCTTGTAATTTGTCTCTTTCAATGTCTCCATCTATCTATGACAAAAAGAAACCACCTACAGTTAAGTTCCAAAGAAAAGTTGCTACTATTTCAAACTTGTGATCAAATTCAAACAATTATAGTTAGAAGAGAGGTGCAATTGACAAAAAAATATAGTAACAAAAAAAGGGTCTGATTACTCACTCTTATTCTTCTAACTAATTTTTTTTCAAAAAGAAAAAAATCAATGAGTCAAAAGCGAATAAAAATAAAAAGTTGGACCGCGTACATTCTTCCGAACGTTTTCTTCATGCACACTATTATGAAAGTTTTCATACCTTGTATCTCATACGTAAAATAAAATATGAGTTCAAATCAGTTGAAATATGTGTTTATACTAGTTGTTTCAAATATGTTGTGCACTTGAAAGTATGTATGGTATATAAAATACTTTCACTAATAATGTTAATTACTGGATGCGTGTAAACGAAATAAAACATGAGTTCAAATTAGTTGAAACATGTGTTTATATTAGTTGTTTCAAGAAATAACCTATGGATTGTCTTGATGGATTAATTGATACCGTTGAGACGAGTTTGCATCGGATCTTTGCCACAAAGTTGTGGCGGACAAAGGAGTTGAGAAAGGATATAGCGGGTCATAGCCGAATCTTCAACATGAAATATATTTATGATCGGTGGATAGACGGTCTGACACTCTCGCTGGTACAAGTCTCCGGAGTTTCAACAAGTTTGGGTGATCAAGACAATGTATTTTTACCTTTATTTGTAGAATTTAGCTCTGTGTGTTTGTAGCTCATGTTTTTTTTTTCTTTTTTTCTATTTCTCATCCTATGTACTCATTTTCTTGGTTAATAAAAATTATTGTAGGCGAAGCCTACTAAAAGTACTTTAATTTGTGTTCTTTAAAATATTTATGATATGCAAAATACTTTCATTAATAATATTCATCATAAAATGAAGTGTAAACAAACTAATCTCCATATATATTTTGTAGATGGGTTTATATATATATATATATATTGGTGTTCATGTCACCGTATTTCTATGATTTTTGTCAAATGGTGTACCTTCTCGAGTCAAAACTGTCGATGTCATCAGGTCTGATTCTACAAAATCAATTCTAATTTTAATCTCTAGATGGGTTTATATATATTGGTGTTCATATCACCGTATTTCTATGATTTTTCTCACTTGATGTACCTTCTCGAGTCAAAACAGTCGATGTCATCAGGTCTGATCGACTTGGTTGTACTACTTGAAAGGAACTTGATTTGTCAGAAACCGGATTTGTCCAACCTTCATTTTCTCAGTTTGGAATGCACCATTTGTTTTATTGTTTATGTAGAATTATCATAAATTAAGGTTACAACATTGGTCTCAATAAAATCATTTTTTTTTTAAATAAGTGGAGAGCGTCACCACTTTATTTTTTTAAGAAAAACGAAGCATACAAAATTCAAACAACAAAATCAAAATCTCATACTCACTATCACTATCTATATCCCTATATTTAATCTACACACCCTCATTGATATTCATCTAAAACCGAACAAACGCTTAACAAAATTTATACTAAAGACACAAAACCTTTGAGAAAATCTAATCCTAAAAAGCAAAACTAGAGTAATCTCTCTGGTTCCTTGAAATCATCTTCCATCACTGCCAAATCTTATCTAAGTGTATGACCTTTGGGCATCGACATAGCCCGCATTTTCCAACAAGACATCTTGAATTTCTACCAACTGTCGTCTCCATTGCTCAACCAGCCCTTGCATCCGAGTCAAAGTGGAATTTGGCCCAAGATCGCTCAATTATATCTTTACCTCACAACCCCAAATCACACCTCAATCAGAGCTTAGGCTCACACACGTCTACGAACAAATCGCCAATCGTCCTCAGCCTTCCCAGCAATTGCAATCAATCTCGAACACCCAAGAGAATCAAAGTCCCTCGACAACCATCGACACTTGTCAAGCTAGCTCAGTCTCAGCTCACATTCACTCAACTGATCAGTGCTCAGCACATCTCTCACACCCTATCTCGACACTTCTTGTCAGATTAAAGACATTGATCGCCTTATGTCAATTGTGAACTAGACTGCTAACTCGACAGTTCATCTTTTATCAACTTCATCATCTACACATCACAATCCCACAACAAAAGCCCACCACACAGCTCTCACCCTAATACCACCTCAAATTGACCATCTGATATAGAACATCAAGATCACTCGATTGTCAAAACCAGCACTCGAATGTTAGTCTCAGCACACGATCACAAATTCAGACTCGTCATCGTCAGAACATGTAATTTGTGCGCACCTTAGATCTATCAGTATCTGACTCGACGTTGAAACTCAACCATGCACCATCTGTCAGAACTCGTCTCAACATCATCATCTTGCAATATGATCCTCATCATCTCAGCATCTCAGCAGCGGCACATTGATCCTTGCTCGCACCTGATCTGAGCTTGTCTCTCTGCTTATCTGATCATTGCATCATCTTAACAGCAGCACAATGATCCCAATCCCATTTATCAGCCTCTGATTAGACTGTTAATCATAGCTCCAAACTTTTGTTACTATCACCATAGCATCATTGCCCATTTTCAGCACCATCACCTTAATCTGGTCACATCAACTCAAGCTTGTAGAGCTTCTTCACCAACACACTGTCATCTGATCTCGCTAGTCTTCTCTCTGAAGCTTTTCCTCAAACAGCAACAGCTTACTGGCATAGATCATTGCTTCTATCTTAGTGTCAGCCTCGATCACCTCATCGGTCAGTCAAGTCAGCACATCAGTCGGCACCTTCCCTTTATCAGTACATCAGCCTCCAAGTAGCAGCCTCAGATCCTGATATCAGCACCTCACCTCAGATCATCAGCCTCTGAGATCGCCTCTCACCTCAATCACGATTTGTTATATCTTCACGATCTTCATGACCTCCAAAAAATCTCATCTCAACAATACACGATTCTGAGCGGTCTGACCTCAATCGTCTCAGACACTCATCTCGATCGACTCAGACAACTCGATCTCGGACAAAGCTCGTTCTTGGACAACTCAAACTCTATCTTTTCTGACAAGGCTCGATCTCGGACAAAAAACTGACCGTCTTTGCAAACTCAACCGAAACCAGGAGAGGAGGAGAATATGGAGGAGAGGAGGAGACGAGGGGGAGACGAGGCGAGGCCGGAGGCGACCTCCCTTGCCTAGAGTTCTCTCTTTGCCTTTCTCTCTTTCTCTTTTAGAGGAGAAGTTTAAGTCTCACTTGAGTTGCTTAAACCAACATGCTCAATATAATCATGAAGGTTGGCGATCATAGATTAAGATTTCTCGAGTCTTTATATATTAACTTTTTTCTTTCTTAATCTTAATATTGGCCACAAATACAATTGATTTTCATTGAATTAAGTTTGATCTCCTTAATGTTGGCTCTACTTAATTATATTGGTGCAATTCAATTTAGGGTATGAGCTGATTTCCAAAACTCCTAAACTACGACAAAAACAAATGCAACAATTTTGATTCTTTGTGCTATGTGTTCGGAATAAATAAAAGAAGTGCGAAAGCGGTACTTACCTTCCACCCTTACGGTCTCCCTTGTACGCTTGTGCTTTTCAACGGAGTCCCTCTAACGGCGAAAGTGTGATGTGGTGGGCTAGCGATCCAATCACGTTTATCTCGGTGCCTTTCCTTTGTCCAAAGCCACGAACGCACCAATGAAGTAATTCTTTTAATGGATTAGAATAGATGCTATGCACAACACATGTGTCCTACGTCGATAACCGGGAAGTTCTGTTCAACGAACGTTTCATTATTTCATCGTCGTGAATAAATGTACACCCAGTGCTATTTATAGAGGCGTTTGTGTATCTTGGAAAGATGCCAAATTAATGATCAAATATTCATCAAATATTTGAAATTATATTATCTCAAATTCTTTTCCAAATTCTAATATTCACTTATGTAAATATTTCCACGAATTTAGTATGATAGCTATAATATCCAATAAAAAAAGATAACGATAAATCTAGGCAGTCAAAACCTGCCTTGGAATAGGTCTCTTATGGCCGCAATGGATCTCATTGCGGTCGCAATAGACTTGACTTTCCTACTTGGCAGGAAATCTGCCAAGTCTCTTGCAGCCGCAATGAAGGCTATTGCAGTCGCAATAGATCTTATAAAAATTCAAAATATTATTGCCAAATCTTTCTACTTCATTGCGGCCGCAATAGACTTGCGTTTGTGTTGTTTTGCTTGGGCTTTGATCCAATTTGAGTTGGATTTAGTCCAAACAATATTTTTGACTTTACACTAACACCAATATATGGTATAATTAATCATAATTGGTCCATTAACAACTATAATTAATTTACTTAAGTTCTATATGCATTCGTGTCCAAAATCTTAGTGAAATACATATAATGCCATTGTACATCAGTTAATCACACTATTTGGCATATCAATATATTACTCCTCGTAATATGTGACATGCAGTAATCATATAATACGTGGTCTAAACTTAATTTATTGGGATTGATGTCGGGATTCGGTCGGATCACTTTAACTTTTTTGTCTTTCTTTTCATATTTTTTAAACAATTTGGTCCACCAGTTATACCAACACAGGACTTAAACGATGGTCACCATATTTCCTTCGTGGCTTTATCGATGAAAATTACAATACCAAATACTTCTAGATGACATGAATTAGATTTTGGTCATATAGTTAAGAAATTACACGATAATGTGATTATACATGCATATTTCTGAATGGATCATCGCTACTTTAGTGAGGTCAAAACTTTAAAGGAGGTGTGACTTGCATATAAATCACAACTTGTCGCCAATCACATAGAACATGTGTTTCCTCAAAATCAGACTCCCACATTTTTCGCAAACCTTGTGAATACGAAGTATGTACTATCATATGTTATATCTTTGAACATTTCTTTTAGATTACTAGATAACTTATTTAATTCCCAGTATTATTGAGAGATGTAACCTGCATATATATTATGACTTGTTGCAAATTAAACAGAACATACATTTTCTCAAAATCAGGCTTCCACATTTTCCACAAACCTTGTGGATACGAAGCCCGTATTGTTGTATGTTCTGTCTTTTAATCTCTCTTTTAGGAAATTTATATGAAAACATTTTAACCTTATTAAGTTTCTAGTGTTATTATGCATAGCTTCTTTATTGTCATAATATAACCTGAATGATCTCAACACTGAGTTCATTAGAGTGACATATTTATGCATTTAATTCTGGAATCATATTTGGTATGACCTAAAAAACTTTTCCAATATCTGATACTTGAATATTATTCTTTCATTTTCTATAAGTCCCTTTAAGATCTCGTAAGAGATCTTATATATATCTTTATACTAAGTATTTTTCTTGAATATGTTGTTATATAACACAATAACTTTACGGCTATATATCAATATATTTAATGCTTATGAGGCATATACAAATACTTAGACTTTGTTGCTTTTGATTTCGATCAGGGGCATTAATCCTTGTTCTTTAAGACATTTTTGTATTTCTGTTTTACTCTCATAGAACTCGAATAGTCTGGTTTATCAACATTTAATTAGATCATAATTTGATAATACTTTATTGAGACCATTTAATTGCATAGATATTATTTTCTTTGTGCACCTATAACCTTATGGAAAAAATTCTTAAGTTACATCATTAATATCTATTCAAAACTTTTAAACATAGTGCCATTAATCCTTTTAAAGAATCTTTAAGGAAAAATTCTTTATAACTTATATATGAAGCATTTTACCGACAAATTTAACTTTATATTTTTGAACATTACCATTTTTAATTTTGTATTATTCCAAATTTTTATTTGTACTAAAACGGATTTAATACTTTAAGGTAATGAATACAATATTCAATATCGTGAGTAAGTAGTTTCATTTATGTATAAGATAACTTATTCACTTTCTAGAGTATATAACTATTTCTTTAGTCATGTTTTATAGAAGAACTTAAAAAACACGACTTTATAGTTGTAAATGTTTACTCTAGTAAATTTTGGCAGTTGCATATCAATTCTTTGAGTATTTTCTCAACAGGAAAGTTATCATTGAATAACACAAAAATATCTTATTCCAAAATACCCACCCGGCATACAACCAATATTATTGCAATAAGCAATATGTCTATTTGGATCAATTTTGAGTCACATTTGTTATTTAATGTACTACTGAGTATTTAACTGAATCATCATCTAACAACACAAGTTTTCTTATTCCAAAACACCCATGGACTTATAGCCAATATCATTTCTTTTAGCAATGCATCTATTTGGACTTGTTTTGGATCTATGTGTCATTAATTGAGTCTCTTATTTGAGGTGCAGTTTACCTATTGATAAAAGATTTATTTTTCGATATACAACCTTGATTAGATCGTGAACATGATCAGTACGAAGGTCCTAAATCTTGTCCTGACTAATCTTGACCCTAATTAGAATAAAAAACGAGCGAAGGCCCAAGATTTTATTCTAATTCTTGTCTCCTTTTTCGAAAAACGATTAATAGACCCAAGATTTTATTTTTCGATATATAACCTTGACCAGATTGTGAACATGGTTCGAACGAAGGTCCTGAAAACGATGTCCTCACTGATCTTGACTTGAATTAGAACAAAAAAGAGCGAAGGTCCAAGATTTTATTCTAATTCTATCTCTTTTTCGGAAAGACCATTAACAGACTTTAATAAAATTCCAAGATTTAATTTTCCGATATATGTGTCCTTGACCAGATTGTAAACATGATCAGAACGAAGGTCCAAGATCATATCCTTATCGATCATGACCCGAATTAGAATAAAAAGTCGAGCAAAGACTCAGGATCTATCCTAATTCATGTTAGTGATTGGTGTCCTAGATCCAAATCATATGTTTGATTATTTAGTTTATTAGTGAATGATTATATCATTTTGTTCCTTGAGTTATTATATTTTGTGGATTATCTGGGTTGATGACCTGGATTGTAGAATTCCACTAATGAAATAAATATAATTACTCTTAAAAGTCTTTGATCTTGATAATTAGCAAGGAACACTAATTGACCAATATAAGATCAGTGTGTCGGATTAGATGATGATCACATTCTACAGATCATATGACAAAGAGTTGTCAATGCTAATCACACAGGTGTATACATCGGGATGTATAGCACTAGGCAGACCCAAAAATGAAATATCACGTGGATTGTGTTACGTGTCATTGATATTTCATTTGTGTCATGAATTCTAGGGTTGAGATGTTTATATTTCCTACATGAGAAATATACATCGTTGGTACTGTCCAACGCTCACTTTAACTATGAGTTATATAGACAATTACTGCAATGTGTATAACTTGTGCGGAGGAACTATATGCATCAAGATACCATTGTCCTCTATACATGATATAGATGATGGTATCTCTGGGCCCCTTGATAAAGTTTGTATTATGTGCATGCAATATGATTATATGTTAATCATATCATAATTAAACTTTAGAAAATCAAGAAAGAATAAATAGCAAGGATGACACATTCCTACCTTGCAATTATTTTGATATCATGAGACAAGGAATTGACACAATAATATTTTAATATTACAGGATCATGATTTTGCATTGTGCTTTTTCGTCTACATCATTTGGGTAATCAATATACCATGGCTAGTTGTATCATTGATTTATGAAATTAAAATGTTTAGTTTCATTGCCATAATGATGGGATCCCATAGGGTCACACCATATGAAAGATTAAAAGAAAATATTATAAAATAATCCTAGTAATATTTAAAGTATGTGTGACATATTTTAAATGACTTTTGACACATGAGAGATGCATATAAATTAACATTGGATATTAATTTATATGTTGGCCTTTTAATATATGGGATTGTGGACTTAATTAAATATTAATATGATTAATGTATTTAAGCCCAAAGCCCAAATATAGGCCATAAAATTTCTGGGGAGAATTGATTAGTAATGATATAATTAAAAGAATATTGAAGTATATCATTAAACCTAATCAATTTCCATTAAAGAGGAGAGAAAATTTTGGACAGTTTTTTGAGGTAAGTTTAAACAGGATTTTGAAAGGGCAAACCTCAACCATTCTGAACGTATGACATATGAAAATTGAAGCCCTTTGAGTCTAGAATCCAATGGTTCAAGTTTCAAATCGTTTGGAGTTACCTACAAAGAGTTATGACATATTTAGTACCCAAAGGTCAGAAATTTAGCATTGAACTTCTTGGCTGAAATTTGTGTCTCTCTCTCTCCCAATTTTTCTCTCATGTGTTGAGACAAAAACTCCATTAAAATTTCTGAAATTTTGAAGAAGGTTTTGAAACTAGGATTAAGGTATCACTTGTTGTTCTCTTACTAGCCTTAGAGATACAAGTGTTTATTTAATCTTTCGGTGGATACCTAAGGAGGCTCAATGGTTGACGAGCTAAGCACAACCATTGAAACAAGACATAGGGAATAAGAAGATGCTAAACTAGACAACCCTACTTGATTTGATTTGGAGATCAAATCATAAGGTATAATATTATTCCCTAATTATTTAGACAAATAAATATTGTCTTTACACTTATAATAGCTAGATCATTTGTTTTGAAATGAATAAAATTTTGTTTTATTCCTTGCTTACGAAGCATCAAAACTTTCAATTGGTATCAGAGCTAGTGCTGTTATAAGTGTTTTAGAACAATAATTGTGTCTAATTAGTTGATTAATTAATTACTTAAGTCATAATATCTTGTGAATGCTTCTCTGAAATTTTCTGTGCTGAAACTTTTGGACAAAATAATTTTTTTTATGAATTCTTTTGAAGAAATCATAGTGAAAAATATTTTTAGTTATTACTTTAGTATGTCTAATAACCAGAAAATTTCATTTTAAGGGTTAAAATAAAATATATCTGGTTGAACAAAAATTAACCAAAACGTGGGTCTCCAGTTTTTGGTTTGCTGGAACTGTGACCTCTATGCAATGTTTTTGTGATTACTCATAATCTCTTATGATTTTTGTCACGAAATTTTTTCTGGAGTTATAATACTGTATTATGAAGCTAAAAACAAAATTTCGTAATTTTTGGATAATTTTAGATATACTTAATTAATGATCCAAAATAGGGACAGCAAGAAAATAGATTTCTGGATATGCTTTAGAAAATTATTTGAAAAATTATTTATGTGATAAATATTTATACCTCATATATATTCTTCATAGGGTTCTTGTTGATGACCTTATGGAAGATATTTGAGGGTCAAATAATTTTAAAAGGGATCCTTGAAAATCTAGATTAATTAATGACATTCGTAAATTGTGTTTTTCATGAGATTAATGAATCTATATGTAATCATGTTGGAATTATGTGATAATCTAATTTTAAATGTCATAATTAATTTTGGAGAAGCATAAGATTCAGAGATAATGAGTAAGTAATTTAGAATTAATTGACAAGTTTTTGATGCATACAAGAGTTGTATGTATTTGTGCTAACTCTATTTTGTAGGAGAGTGGGTTTTGTATGGTTATGATTCAATGCCTTGTGTGTTGTAATTTGTGAATGAATGTGATTGATTGTAAGCGGCCTTTGGTGCCCCATAATTATTTAATTTGATTAATATAATTAAAAGGCAATAATGTTAATTTGCCTATCATGTATTCATTTGTGGCTTGCATGCCAACTATTGGATAGTGGAATTATTTTATGTAATTTATATTAATTTCTTTTAGAAAGGTTCTAATTAGGAATCAGGGTAATTTAAATTACATTTAATGGAGGCACATCAACCATGGAGATGGAAGATGAAGCAAGTAAAAGCGAAAGGAGTTTTTGCAAGATCATACAAAACTCACAGCCAATATTGTGAATTTAATTATGTGATATTTATTTGTGATAATTGAGTCATAGGTTAAGTATGGGTGTATGCTTACATGACCACCAAATAAAAGTCACATTAAAGTCCCAAAAGAATATTAAGCAATTTTTCCGCCCGACTTTATCCACAACAAACTATTGATCGTTAAGTGGCAAGCTTCACCCAAGTGAGCGTCATTTTCAATCTTTAGGAATTGTGGGGCATGACCGTCATGTCGAACCAAATAAAGTGCGGTTGGCTTAACAAGAGACCTAAACCGTTTAGGATCTTGAGAAAGGATTACTAGCGTATGAGGATACACTAGTGAACCGAAAGTTACATGTGGATGTAATTAGCAAAGAGTTGCTTACCTAAAATAACTAAGTCTTAAGTTTCATGCCGACGCTGGCTTGAGGCTTGGCAAAATATGGATTTTGGTCCTACTACAAATAGGGACTAATTTATTTTGTAGTGGGAGTTTTATTAAAATGTTTAGTAAAACTAATACATAAACTAAAATCAAACCTTTAATATCATAGAACATGACTTCTTCAAATCCACAAAACTCTTTTCTCTGTTCTCTCCTTGAAAAAGGAACGTCTCTGCGATGATGGGACAAATTTTATTGATTGGGACCACAACTTGAGAATCGTTCTCAAGCATGAGCGTAGAGAATACGTTTTGGACCTTCTTATTTCTAAAATGAGACTGATATGAAGAATTGTTCTTCATTAATCTTAAGGGTGTCTCAAGGATAGGCAAAGGCTAGAGGAAATAACAAGAAAAAGACACAAGGCCAATAAGGCAAAAGGCAAGGAGAAGACTCGAGTGGTGACTCAGAGTCAACCCCAGGCAAAGAAGGCAAATGTTGCCACTGATGCGGAATATTATTTTTTTTGTCATGGCAAAAGCCATTGGAAGAGGAAATGTTCCAAATTCCATGAGGACAAGAAAGATGGAAGTGTTCCAACCACATTAGATATATTTGTTATTGAAATTAATTAAGCAACCTCTCTTATCGATTGGGTATTGGATACCAGATCGTGTGCTCACATTTGTGGAAATGTGCAGGCACTAAATGAGAGGAGAATGCTAAATTAGGGCGAAGTACAACTACGCGTAGGCAATGGAGCAAGTGTTGCAGCTATAGCCATAGGATGTGTTAAGTTGTATTTGCCAAGTGGGTTAGTACTAAAATTAGATAACGTTTATTTCCTACCTTCTATTTCAAGAAACATTATCTCTATTTCCTGTTTAGACATTGTTGGTTATGATTTCATAATAAAGAACAAATGTTGTTCTATTTATAGAGATGGTTTGTTTTATGAATCTTCCATTTTATGGAATGGTCTATACTTGCTTGATTTAGAAAAACCCATGTATAACATAAATAACAAACGACTCAAGTCCTCACATGAGAGTATGACTCAAATGTGGCATCATCGCTTAGGTCATATAAATGAGAGTCGCATTAAGAAATTACAAGAAGCGGGACTTCTTGGTGACCTCGACCTTGAGTCATTGGACACGTGCGAATCTTGTTTAGTTGGCAAGATGACCAAGGCGCCTTTCACTAATCAAGGTGAGAGGGCAAGTGACTTGTTAGGTCTTATACATAGTGATGTATGTGGACCTATGAGCACTTGTGCAAGAGGAGGTTTTAGATACTTCATCACATTTACTGATGATTTAAGTAGATATGGGTATATCTATTTAATGAGGCAAAAGTCTGAGTCTTTTGAAAGGTTCAAAGAATTCAAAAATGAAGTTGAGAATCAGCTCAATAAAAAAACCAAAGTCCTTCGACCTGATCGAGGAGGCGAGTACTTAAGTCAGCACTTCCAAGCTTATCTTAGAGAGTGTGGAATTGTTTCACAACTCACACCTCCAGGAACGCCACAATGGAATGGCGTATCCAAAATGAGGAACATAACTTTGCTAGATATGGTTCATTCCATGATGAATCGAACTAATATGTCATTAAAACTTTGGGACTATGCGCTTGAAACCGTCGCTTTTATTATAAACAGGTTTCCATCAAAGTCTATTGAGAAGACACCATATGAGATATGAGGTTGGAAAGATTCCAAATTTGTCTTTTCTTAAAATTTGGAGATGTCAGTCATATGTCAAGAGGTTGATATCTGACAAGCTTGAAACAAAATCAGACAAGTGTTACTTTATAGGTAATCCTAAAGAAACTCGAGGATATTACTTCTATTATCCATCAGAGAACAAAGTTGTTGTTGCTCGGCATGCGGTATTCTTAGAGAAAGAGTTTCTCTCAAGAAGTAATAATGAGAATGAGATATCTCTTGAAGAAATTCAAGAGAGCGACCATAAACCTTTAGTGGTAGATACTGATGCTAGTGGGAGCAGGGCAGAACTCATACCTCAATTAGTTGAGGAAGAAGTTCAACCTTTACCTCAAACTTCAGAGGCGCAGCCTGTAGAAGAGATCGTTCTACAAGAGCATGTGGAAGAACCTCGTTAAAGAGGCTACGGAGCCCGTCCTACAAAGATCCTCAAGGATAGTCCATGCACCTGTGAGGTACATGGGTCTTCATGAGATGACGGTATTGGATACCGAAGATCCCATGACCTATAATGAAGCGATGGATAGGCCCGACTCCAATGAATGGCTACAAGCCATGAAAACTGAGATAAAATCCATGTATGACAACCATGTATGGGACTTGGTTGATCCACCTCAAGGGGTCAAACCTATTGAGAACAAGTGGGTCTTTAAGAGAAAGACTGACATGGATGGAAACTTGACTGTATACAAAGCACGATTGGTTGCGAAAAATTATCGTCAAATTCATGGAGTTGATTATGACGAGACTTTCTCACCTGTTGCTATGTTTAAGTCTATCAGGATTCTTTTAGCATTGGCCACATTTTATGACAATGAAATATGGCAAATGGATGTCAAAACCGCTTTTCTAAATGGTGATCTAGAAGAGCTTGTGTGTATGACACAACCTATGGGTTTTGTAGATCCAAACAATGATGAAAATGTACGCAAGCTTCAACGATCCATATATGGATTGAAGCAAGCATCAAGGAGTTGGAATATTCGCTTTGACAAAGAGATCAAAGAGTTTGATTTTGTCAAGTGCAATGAATAGCCTTGTGTATATAAGAAAGTGAGTGGGAGCTAAATTATATTTCTAGTCTTGTATGTAGATGACATACTTATCATTGAGAATGACATCTCCCTTATGAGATCTGTCAAGTCTTTATTGATGAAGGTGTTCTCAATGAAAGATTTGGGCGAGGCTGCTTATGTGCTTGGAATTAGAATCTATAGAGATAGATCCAAGAAACTTATTGGACTAAGCCAAAGCACATATATTGATAAGGTGCTAAAGAGGTTTAGCATGAAGAACTCCAAGCGTGGTTTCTTGCCTATGTCACATGACGTTCACCTTAGCAAGACCCAGTGTCCTTCAACACCTGGTGAGCTAGAGGGCATGAGTAGGATACCGTATGCTTCCGCCATAGGTTCCATCATGTATGCTATGATATGCACTCGTCCTGACATTTCTTATGCTTTAAGCATATACAAGTAGATATCAGGCAAATCCCGGCATGGCTCATTGGGGAGCAGTGAAGAGTATCCTTAAATATCTGAGAAGGACAAAAGAGAGCTTCCTTGTGTACGGAGGGGAAACTGAGCTAGTTGTAAAGGGTTACACTGATGCTAGTTTCCAATCTGATTCTGATGATTCTCGATCACAATCAGGATATGTATTTATCCTTAATGGTGGTGCTGTAAGCTGGAAAAGTTCCAAGCAGGAAACCACAGCTGATTCAACCACTAAGGCTGAATACATTGCTGCCTCAAAAGCAGCAAAAGAAGTATGTTGGATTAAGAAATTTATCTCCGAGCTTGGTGTGGTGTCCAATGCCGAATGTCCGATTGAGCTCTATTGTGACAATAATGGAGCAATTGCACAGGAAAAGGAGCCAAGATCACACCAAATGTCAAAGCATATTCTACGACGATATCATCTCATCCGCGAGATTATCAATCGTGGAGATATTAAGGTTTGTAGGGTGGACACAGAAGCGAACACAGCTAATCCACTAACAAGGCCTCTAGGCCAGGCTAACACTTCATACATGCCTCTTCAATGGGTATTAGGCATATGAGTGACTGGTTTTGAGTTTACATTCATGTGATGATTTGTACTCTTTACTTGTTTAGAGTTAATATGATTGGCTCTAGTTCAAGTGGGAGATTGTTAGTGATTGTTGTCCTAGATCCGAATCATATGTTTGATTATTTAGTTTATTAATGAATGATTATATCATTTTGTTCCTTGAGTTATTATATTTTGTGGATTATCTGGGTTGATGACCTGGATTGTAGAATTCCACTAATGAAATAAATATAATTACTCTTAAAAGTCTTTGATCTTGATAATTAGCAAAGAACACTAATTGACCAATATAAGATCAGTGTGTCGGATTAGATGATGATCACATTCTACAGATCATATGACAAAGAGTTGTCAATGCTAATCACACAGGTGTATACATCGGGATGTATAGCACTAGGCAGACCCAAAAATGAAATATCACGTGGATTGTGTTACGTGTCATTGATATTTCATTTGTGTCATGAATTCTAGGGTTGAGATGTTTATATTTCCTACATGAGAAATATACATTGTTGGTACTGTCCAACGCTCACTTTAACTATGAGTTATATAGACAGTTACTGCAATGTGTATAATTTGTGCGGAGGAACTATACGCATCAAGATACCATTGTCCTCTATACATGATATAGATGATGATATCTCTGGGCCCCTTGATAAAGTTTGTATTATGTGCATGCAATATGATTATATGTTAATCATATCATAATTAAACTTTAGAAAATCAAGAAAGAATAAATAGCAAGGATGACACATTCCTACCTTGCAATTATTTTGATATCATGAGACAAGGAATTGACACAATAATATTTTAATATTACAGGATCATGATTTTGCATTGTGCTTTTTCGTCTACATCATTTGGGTAATCAATATACCATGGCTAGTTGTATCATTGATTTATGAAATTAAAATGTTTAGTTTCATTGCCATAATGATGGGATCCCATAGGGTCACACCATATGAAAGATTAAAAGAAAATATTGTAAAATAATCCTAGTAATATTTAAAGTATGTGTGACATATTTTAAATGACTTTTGACACATGAGAGATGCATATAAATTAACATTGGATATTAATTTATATGTTGGCCTTTTAATATATGGGATTGTGGACTTAATTAAATATTAATATGATTAATGTATTTAAGCCCAAAGCCCAAATATAGGCCATAAAATTTCTGGGGAGAATTGATTAGTAATGATATAATTAAAAGAATATTGAAGTATATCATTAAACCTAATCAATTTCCATTAAAGAGGAGAGAAAATTTTGGACAGTTTTTTGAGGTAAGTTTAAACAGGATTTTGAAAGGGCAAACCTCAACCATTCTGAACGTATGACATATGAAAATTGAAGCCCTTTGAGTCTAGAATCCAATGGTTCAAGTTTCAAATCGTTTGGAGTTACCTACAAAGAGTTATGACATATTTAGTACCCAAAGGTCAGAAATTTAGCATTGAACTTCTTGGCTGAAATTTGTGTCTCTCTCTCTCCCAATTTTTCTCTCATGTGTTGAGACAAAAACTCCATTAAAATTTCTGAAATTTTGAAGAAGGTTTTGAAACTAGGATTAAGGTACCACTTGTTGTTCTCTTACTAGCTTTAGAGATACAAGTGTTTATTTAATCTTTCGGTGGATACCTAAGGAGGCTCGACGGTTGACGAGCTAAGCACAACCATTGAAACAAGACATAGGGAATAAGAAGATGCTAAACTAGACAACCCTACTTGATTTGATTTGGAGATCAAATCATAAGGTATAATATTATTCCCTAATTATTTAGACAAATAAATATTGTCTTTACACTTATAATAGCTAGATCATTTGTTTTGAAATGAATAAAATTTTGTTTTATTCCTTGCTTACGAAGCATCAAAACTTTCAATTCAGTCTTCTTTTTCAGAAAAGTAATTTACGGGCTTTATTAAAATCTTCAATATTCAAAATCTTATCTTTTAAGTCTAAAATCTTATCTTTTATCATATCTCCCCCAACAAACTCTATATCCTCAAAGAATATAATGTCTCAAATGTTTGTGTTTTGTAGATTTATAATAATGTCTTTAGAGAAACGTACTCAAATGACAACTTATTTTCCTTATGTTCAATTTGAACATCTATAATAATTTATCATTATTAAAGAGTCTAACTTTATTCGAACATACCCATATTCCTTAAAGATTCAAATATACATTCAAATAATTTATGGTTTAAGCAAGTTGTATTTAGTAAGTACTTAAAATATATTTCGCCTTATGCTACAGTACTTTAGACTTATTATCATAGATTTTAACAATAATGCATCACTAAATTTCCTTTTATTGCGAATAAAATTCGACAATACAAATGACATAAATTTATTTAAAAGCTATTATTCCTGAAGTCTTAACATAGATGATGATAGTAATATGTATCCATATCTATATCAGATGTTAAAATAATAATCTTGTCCTTTTCTATTATTCCTATTAGATGGATTCTAGATATTTTGTATTATTTGACATCTGTCACTCTTGTTGGATTCATATTTCATCATTCTTGTTGATTTTGACAAAGCTCCTTTTGACCCAAAAACTTGGTCATATGTGTAACAACTTTGATGGTTAATTTTATTCAAAAAACCTTTTGTATTACATTTTGCAAAATATTTATAAATGATAAATTACTCAAAAAGGTGCTTAGATGAAAATCGAAAGATGACTTATTTTGAATAATGATGTTTAAATTTCTATTTCAAAATTAAGTAAATCTTAATACTTATCTTAATTTGAAACAGAAATATCATTGTGATATATATATGTATATATATATTTTTCTATATTTTTCATCCTTACTTAAATATCATGTATTTCAAAAATTATTTTAGCTTAGGCAGTTCAAAGTTTGGGACATTTAACTTTCTTAAAGGATGATATTTTTAACCTTTTATATCACAAATATTCAAATATTTTAATTTTCCAAAACAACATTTATGCCTTCATTTTAGTTCTTTTCGTTACAAAACAACGTACTAAATTTTGAAATGATAAGCATAAAAAATAATCTTTTAATTGTCAAACCAACCTTTAAACTTTTCTAGCAGCATAGTTGTTATTTTACTAATCAGGTCATTTTGCTTTATTGTTTTATACAAACTAGTTTTGTTAAGAATATATTTTAATGTATCTTGTTATTCTTAATCAAAATAAGTTTATATAAATATTACCTTTAGCAATTTTGACTTTATCTTTAACGTTGCCCCTTGATCTTTTGATTTTGGATTCAAAATTTTAATGACATGATCGTCTATTTTCCAATTACTTGATTTTATTCTGAATAAAATGTATTACTTTACTCAAAAATTTCATGATCATATGTCATTTTTTTATCCATTCAGCAATATTCTTTAAAACTTAGCAAACAAAAGAAGAATAAACTCCACATCATTTTTAATTAAGAATTTATTCATGTTATCCAACAAGATATTTGATTCCTTTAATGAACCATCTTTTGATGATATCATTTAATATATATATATCTTGTAGTAGCAAAATAAGTGTTGACGATAAATGATCATAGTTACACTTTCGTTAGGCCAGGTAACTGATCATATGAAATCATATTCATCACCACACTTATTATATGCCTTATGCTTGACAATTGACTGTTATGACAATCTCTCATGATGATCATTATCTTTCTTTTGGGTCGATTCATGATTACATGAAACTTAAGGATTATCACATTTGTCATGCAAGATAAATGACAACTCAAAGCCTTATTCATAAATATGTGTTTAATCATGTAATTTACTGTCATGATTTAATCCTTAGTCACAATTTTTATAGTCTATTCAAAAGACCTTGACAAAAAGAACTCTAAAATGACTCCATTAATTTTATTTTAACCAACAATACTATTCAATATGAGGCCCCGAAAGGAGCACTCAATACTCTTAGGTATTTTGGTGTTATGCACAAGTACAAATGAGCCATTTTACCGCTTTGTCGATAGGTCCAAGCGACATACCTACGTACTAGTGACCAGGTCAGCCAAGTGAGGGAGGTGAGTCACAAGCAGACTACTTAAGTATCAAGCCTCAAATGCCTTTATAAACATCACTAGCACGTAGTTTCTCATTACTTTTCTTTATGCACCTTACTTTATGTGTATTAACAACTACTTAATGTATTAATTCTCCGAAGAGAGAAATTAATAATTTGTTGTTAACGCACGTCCTTTTACTTTTCATGAGTCATCTTGCTTGCAATTTTAGCGATAGTGTTCGAGCGAACATTATCGTTTAACAATGAGGCATGTATTTCTAATTGCCTTTAAATAGATTAAAATCGTGTAAAAGTCTACATTAGGACGTATCCTAAAAGGGAACTACTCGTCCTTAATTATATATATAATTTTATCAACTAATAGGGGCTTTAAATTAAAATTAACCAATTTTTCTATTTGTTAATAAAATACATATATTTTACAAGATATAGACTTTAAACATATTTAGCATTTACTAAAACCTTTAGGAGATTACTAAATATTCACCAATACCATATTTTAACCTTAAATGGAATTCTTTTAGAATTTAACAATTTTATCTTCTCTTTTATTAGTATTTACACTAATTATAGATATTAGCTAAATTCTATATTAAGATAAAATAGTATTAATTTTGTAGCTAAAATTAATTGTAATCATATATAATACAATTATATATATCCTAATTTACAATTAATTTACAGCTACACCTAATTAACATAAAATCAAATTTCTAGAAAAATGGCACAATAAATCTGTCAATTCAATGTTTGTACCATTTTCCAGAGTCATCACAGCCATAATACAGGCTTCTACGGCCATAGTATATCCTGTCAATTCCAAATTGTTCTTTGGATTTCCAGAAAACTAGTTCTATTGTGGGCGCAATACCCTAGGTTGCGGCCGCAATATTACCTATCAGTTCAATTTTGAGCAGCCAACAACCCAGAATCAATTTTTGTCAGTTCAATCAATTTATGCCCACAATAGAACTATTTTTCCATTGTCTTGCGGTCGCAATGGTCTTGCTTGCAGCCGCAAGACACCTATCAATTCAATTTCTAAATTTCCAAAACAGAGAACCTTTTCCTAATTTCATTGCGACCGCAATGGAATTCGTTGTTTTTTTTTATGAATAGCTTCCCTAAGATAGGGTGCCGGCTTCCATTAAACAAGAAAGCATTACAAATATAGTTTTGAATGGTTGTTTGGTACATGAGAATGTACCTAGTACATGAGAATGTACCATGACCATTCGGAATAACGAAAGCAAAAATAAGGTCCTAACTATACATAGTATCTGAAACAATTCTCATCACTTTTTATAAAGACAATGGAATTCGTTGTTGTCGCAATAGATTTGATTTTAGTACAAATTGGTTCTATTTTGGAAATAAACTTTTCTGGAATTTTCTGTTTCGAATTTATAACTTAAATTGTTGCATTTCTTTCTTAAAATCAACTTTATTTGTCCAAATAATTATTCTAAATATAAATAAACATAAAATTTGAATAATATCATTTTAAATTCGCATAAAAAGCAAAGAATTCGACAAAATTCAAATTTTAGTTTAAAAATACCCAAAAATAATTAATTAACAAATTTAAGAAAGCCGAAAAACAATATGCAACAAATTAAATTCAATATTCCAGTAAATCACAAAAAAATTCTAAAACACGAGCAACGTAGTTGGCTTTGATACCACTTGTTGGCTCTTCTTAATTATATTAGGGCAATTCAATTTAGGGTATGAGTTGATTACCAAAACCCCTAAACTACGATAAGAACAATTGCAACAATTCGATTCTTCGTGCTACGTGTTCAGAATAAATAAAAGAAGTGCAGAAGTGGTACTTACCTTCCACCCCTACGGTCTCCCTTGTTCGCTTGTGATTTTCAACGGAGTCCCTCTAGCGGCGGAAGTGTGACGTGGTGGGCTAGCGACCCATTCACGTTTATCTGGGTGCCTTTCCTTTCTCCAAAGCCACGAATGCAACAATGGAGTAATTCTTTTAATGGATTAGAATAGAGGTTATGCACAACACATGTGCCTTATGTCGATGGAATTTTTGTTCAACGAACGTTTCATTATTTCATCGTCGTGAATAAATGTAGACCTAGTGCTATTTATAGAGGCGTTAGTGTATCTTGGAAAGATGTCAAGTTAATTATCAAATATTTGAAATTATATTCTCGCCAATTCTTTTCAAAATTCTAATATTCACTTCTGTAAATATTTCCACAAATTTGGTATGATAGCTATAATATCCAATAAAAAAAGATAATGGTAAATCTAGGCAGTCAAAATCTGCCTTGGAATAGGTCTTTTGCGGCCGCGATGGATCTCATTGCGACCGCAATAGACTTGGCTTCCATACATGGCAGAAAATCTGCCAAGTCTCTTGCGGCCGCAATGTGGGCTATTGCGATCGCAATAGATCTTCTAAAAATTCAGAAGATTGTTGCCAAATCTTTCTACTCCATTGCGGCCGCAAAGGATTTTATGACAGCCGCAATAGACTTGTGTTTGTGCTGGTTTGCTTGAGCTTTGATCCAATTTGAGTTGGATTTAGCCCAAACAATATTTCTGACTTTACACTAACACAAATATATAGTATAATTAATCATAATTGATCTATTAACAATTATAGTTACTTAAGTTCTATAAGCATTCGTGTCCAAATCTTAGTGAAATACGTACAATGTCATTGTACATCAGTTAATCACATTATTTGACATATTCATATATTACTCCTCGTAATATTAGATGACAGTATGTGACATGCAGTAATCATATACCACGTAGTCCAAACTTAATTTATTAGAATAAAAGTCTCAATTCCAATACTTAAGCCTTCTAAACTGACCATAAGTTTAGAAATATGGATTCCTTATATATATTTTTTTTAGTAGTCGTCTTAATCTATATATCACACTGTACACTAATGAAATCCTAGAAGTCTCGCCAAACAACCTTTGAGTGAACGAGGAACGATCGAGATTCCTTTTCTTAATTTAGCTAATTATATTTAGGTCAAAAAATGAGTATTGATACTTTGTTCAATACAACAGAAAGGAGATTTGCAACACTCATAAAGCAACAATCAAAGGAAATTTTATAAAATATCATTGATAAAAGTGGGAAAAATCGAAAAGTAAAGACAATGGTTATTTTAAATAACCGTTGTGTTATGGTGTGATAAGGCAACATTGATTTACAGACAACTGTTGCCCACACTTTTCAGAATTATTTTTTTTTGTCAAAATTCAAAGGTAACGATTATTTAAAATAACAGTTGTCCCTCTGTAGACTTTATGTATAAAAGGCAACATTAATATTTAATAACTATCGACGCCCTATCCCAGCCATATGTATAAAAAACATCTTTTATGTCTTCTCACTTCTCGTCTTCTCTTCTTCTTCCTCCAGAAATCATCTTCCACACCTTCTAAACACGTCTTCTCATTTCTATTATGCCTCTTCTTCCTCATCTTGCCACCCCCACACCTCTAACAGATCTGTCTCTTCTAGAGGTGTGGAGGTGATTCGATTTGATGGATTTTTTTCTCTCTCTTTCCTGCATGACCGCTAGTTTCACCTCTCTTGTTGTTCTCCTATTGCCACCTTAAGGTAATTGCTTTGATTTTTGCCTTTCTTTTATGTGTGAGGTGCCACTGTCACAGTCTTATGTTAAACAAAATAAGTTAGAAGTTGTTTGCATGGTTGTGCCACTGTCACAACTTTTGGCTTTCCTTTATGTGCGAGGTGTCACTATCACGACCTTGTGTAAAACTAAATAAGTTTGAACTTGTTTGCATGGTTGTGCCACTGTCACGGCTTTTGGCTTCCTTTTCTTTGTTGCATTATTTAGGATTGAAAGTAGTATTGCATGCAGTCCCTTCTAGCAATTTGTAGTTTGCATGCAACCCCTTTTATTTTTATTTTATTCTTCAATAGTAGGTATGTCGTACTTTGTTGGTTACAGAGAGGTTGTGGGCATGAGAATGAACGACTCTGCCATATCATCCACGTCTCCGCTAATCTCGTGTTTTTTCTCCTCTGATCGTTGTCGTATTTTTCTCCTCTTGTCGCGTCGTTTGTCCTCTCTTCTTTTAGGAAGTATTTTTTTATTTATTTTGTTAGCTCCTATAATAGTTTAATAATTAATTGTGCAAGCAAATAGCAATAATTTTTGTATATAGAAAAGTAGTAGAATGTGAGCGGAATATCATTAGGATTTCAAAATTTTAAGATCATTTATCTTTTGATAAGGAATATGAAGATGCAATATGCAAGAGGAGTGAAAATAAGTAACAAAATAATTGCATAGAATTGCTCACATGTGTTTGTAAAGTTTTTCAAACGAATTGTGCATTCCTCTTTAGAGTTGATTTTATTTGCACTCATTTTTTGATCAGTTGGAGATAAAACACTAGTGGCCCATATGTTTTATGTACTTTAAATGATCCTTAAACTACAAAACACATAGAAAAAATAAGTTGGTACAATACTTGATGTAGTGAAATATGGTGAAAATGCAATGATAGAAATTAAAAAGTTTGATTTCGCCCTAAGGAGATCATGTGTTTCCCAAAAGAGTAACTAATTAACCTAGTTTTCACTTGGATAGTAGATATGTCTTCATAGGAGGAGACTTTTGTTCATTTAAGACTTTTAATTAGTACATATTTACTTCGACAAGATCGTCCTCTCATGTTAGGTTCTTTCTCTTGAAATACCCACTCTATTTGGTGGCACTATGTGTCTCGCTAGAAGAGTGAAATATATTTTTGTGAAACACTCTAATAGGGGATCACGCTTTTTGTATCGTTGCAAATATTTTGTTACTAAGAACCTTACAGGAACAAAAGCTTCTACGTATGAAGAGAAATCTATTATCTAAAGAAAAGATAGATTAAATAACTTCTTCTTTGTGGTGAAATGATGTAGTTTTAATAATACCCTAATTCTAAACTCATGTTGCAAGTATACAACCGTCAATTATAGCACTTAGGGATCGAATTCTCAAGTACAAGCCGGTTTTAATTTCAGGTTATAGTAATTTTTAATCTAAGAATATATTTCAGATTTGAATTATTTGTTTGGTTTGTGATTTAAACTAACTAAACCAATGTTCCTAAGCAAATTCTTGAGTTTTTAAGCAAGTATGACGAGTTAGGGTTGTTAAGATTGAGACTTGGAAGAAAGACTAGGGTCAAGTACTAGTGCGGAAGTGTTTTTAACAACAATTATAATTCAAGTTTTTAGACCTTAATCACCTAGCTAAAATTTCAGCAAGCAAGTACTAAGAGCAATTGAGCAATTCAAAAAATAACAAAGTGCAAGAATAGTAAAGAGAGAGAGTAAAAAGCAAGAGCAATCAAGAGAATACAAGAACACGCGATATAACATGGTTCGGCCTACAAACAAACTAGGCCTACATCCACGGGACTCCCGAAACAAAAACTTCCTTCCGGAACCGATTCCACTAAGCAACAAGTGTTCTTTACAAATGCGAAACCTATCTTTGGTTTCTTCTTAATAAGCAAAATAATCTAAGATTCCTAAACATATGCAAGGGGATACACCACTCTATAAGGTAAAAGGTTTGATTGACTACACAATCAAGGACAGTGATGCACTACTTGACAACACAAATGTAGTGCAACAAAGTCTAAAAACTAGCAAGAAAAAAAGTGTTCTCGGATTGACAATTAGACAATATAAGCTATCTTAAATCTCTTAGATTAGACAGTTGTAGGAGAAGGCTCTAATACTCTTTCTATTACTCAATTGAATGCTTGAAAGTTTGTGGGAGTTTCAAATGTCTTTCAGATTTGTATTCCCAGTGTATATATAGGCTGAGCACTTCCTCGAGTCTTGAAAATGGCCTCATGCGTTACAGATCTCTGTGACCCGTTACATAACCCGTTATAACGGGTTGGCACCATTCTAGACATATCCTTATGTGCTTCTCTGACTGACTTTTGGGCCACCTTGAGCAGGAACCTATTACAACGGGTTGGGAACCCGTTATAACGGATGGGGAAGGCGTTATAACGAGTGGGGAAGGCGTTACAACGCTTCTGTGATGCGTTACAGTAACGCATGGCTCTGAAAATTCCTTCTTTGCTCAACTCTTCTCCTTATAACTCATTGTGACGGGTTGGGCACTCGTTATGACGGGTTGTACACCCGTTGTGATGGGTTTGGGAAGCGTTACCATAACGCATGGCTCTGTGAATGTCATCTAAGCTTGCTCTTGATGTCTTTGAGTATGTCTTGACTTGTGTTAAGCATGTTTGAGCCTTTGCAGCATTTTGTTGTACCTGTGTTAACTTGCATCTCAACAAAACTCAATTGTGCAAGGTTGGTATTGATTTATTTTACAAATTGTCAAACAAGAGATGAGTTTAATCCAATAAGGGTCTCTTAGGATTCCTATCAACTTATATTATGATTTAATTGGATTGATAAATTTATTCTTGTTTATGAAGGTTCAGAATGCAATTATGGTACCAATGGATATTTATATATTGGTACCGTATTTAAACTAGTAGTAGCTTCACCTCTCGATACTTGGTTATACTAATCTAAACCCTTTAAGATCAAACCGTCCTAATTATTTCAAGTCATCATAATTTACCTCTCGGTACTTGGTACAATTCATCAAAATAATTAGGTAAAACATGTATAAGACAAGAGTCTCCTCTCGGTATTTAGCCTATCTAATACCCTATACTTTATGTTTATAACTCATATTTTCTTTTTTCAATAAGACAAGTGTCTCCTTTCGGTACTTATCCTATCCGATACCCTTGAGTTAGTAATTCTCGAACTCTTCGCCCAAATTTCACATCAACCAATTTCAGATAATCCTTTGAAAAGAAAATTAAATTTTAGTTAATGGTGTAAAATATGCCTGATGCTTTGACTTTTTCTTTGTGCATCTGTCTGTTTTTTACTCGCTCATTTTTTTATTCGCACATTTTTATTTTGTTATTGTTTTTTTTTTCTTTTTATTATTATATGCGGATGCATTTGT
The DNA here is from genome assembly GCA_964058865.1 of Eleocharis quinqueflora. Taxonomy (NCBI): domain Eukaryota; kingdom Viridiplantae; phylum Streptophyta; class Magnoliopsida; order Poales; family Cyperaceae; genus Eleocharis; species Eleocharis quinqueflora. The sequence continues at coordinate 57,477 of CAXKVX010000211.1, read as the reverse complement.
CCTAAGAACTTCAATCCTACATATAGCTCATTTTTTCAATTTACACTTTTGTTCAATTAAGTACGATTAAGAAAGGATTCATGAGTCTCACGTGAAGCTTCCTACGGACACCAAGCCTTTCGGAAACTCTTGTCCTAGCATGTCAGAGACTTGATTACTATATTGTGAAATTGGATTCTAAATTCAACGTCACAGGTACAATGGATCATAACTCAAATCAATTTGGGAATCTATTTTGAACTACTTATGTGCAGTACAAGTAAACTAAACAATTTTCGACCATATATCTTGTAAAGCTAGATAAATCTAACAATTAGAGGTTGCTTCGTCTAAAATGCAAATATTTTTTCCTGATTTTTTTCTATTTTTTTCATTTGTACAAAGTTGAAAGTAAATATGCAACTAATCTAAATGTTAATAACATTTTCTTGTTTGTATTGTGAGGTTATATCGCTAAAATCACGGAATGTATAAGAATTTTTTTAGTATGTCTAAAAATTGTATTGTTTAACTCTGAATTGCACCGAACTATGATTTTTATTTCCTAACCTAAAAAGCAAGTAAAGATACAATAAAATTTCTTATCTATCCTCCAAACCTATCTAAAACATCGTCTCGGTGCGGTTTGAGATTGTTTGGGTCATCGTTGAATATTTGAGGTTGCAACAGGTGTTTTGAGGATGACGAGAGATGACAGGGATCATGGACTTGGTTGGGTGTTATCGGGTCGCGTTAGGAGTAATGGAGGAGGAACGGATGGAGGAAGGAGATGATGGATGGAGAAAATAAAGAAGATGAAGAAGGAAAGGGGGAAGGAGGGTGGTAATGGTGATGTTGGCTTGATCTCAAGTGTGAAGAGAGGGAGGAGACTGTTGGAAAGAGGAGGTTCATAGAAGGAGGAGGAAGAATAATGGTTCAGGTCAGCAAGCTTTATAGATGAAATTATGTCTCTTGCGGTCGCAAAGGATGTCAGTTACGGCCGCAGGTGAATAGAAATTTATTGCTAACCTATTTTTCTGTGCTAAAACATTCTTCTTTGCGACTGCAAGGGTCGTTCTTTGTGGTCGCAAGTGATCTGGAATTAATGATGCCAAGATTTTTTGTGTTAAATGTTCTTTCTTGCAGTCGCGAATTGCATGTGTTTGCGGCCACACATGATCTGGGAGTTCGGGAGTATCTATGTGCATGCTCAACCCCTCTCGCTTGCGGTCGCAAGTGGAGCATGTTGCGACTGCAAGGGCCCTGAAAATGAGAAAATTTCACCTAAGTCAGAAAAGAATCCTAATTCGGGGCTTGCGGCCGCAATTGACCTTGAAAATATATCTTTTATTTTTAGATATTTATTTATTTAACCTAAATCTAATTATGCACCAATGCAAACTATATTTACAGAATATAAATATGCTAAAAATATTATTGTTACTTTTAGGTTTTCTATATTTTTTGGGACTTCTATTACTGTGCATCCTAAAAATACAAAACTAAATGTGGCAATTCGTAAATTAAAACTTATCTAACTTTTTTGAGAATTTTCAATTTCGATTTTTTTTATTTTGATTTTTGTGAAGAAAATTAACACTAATTATTCAAAATGCATGCAAATTAAATTGCAAAAAAATTAAATGTGCAAAAAAAGGTAAATTGCTTGGGTTGCCTCCCAAGAAGCGCTTGTTTAACGTCGCGAGCTCGACCATGCCACGACGTTAGTGCATTTATTTGGTGAGAGAAGTGGGTGTCTTCCCTCCAACCGACTCGTCTTTCTTGTCGAGGATGATCATCTCCTTGATTGATTCGTAAGTTTCGACAAGTTCTACGATCTTGTAGAAATTTGAGTCGCCCTCTGCTAGGTCTTGACCACTAATGTATATTGGAGTGCATTGGTAAATATTTCAGGAAGTCTGAACAGTATTTCAGGAAGTCTGGACAGTATTTCATTGAATTTTATAGGGTCAAGTACATCTGGTGAGGTTTTAGCAGAGGTGGGAAGAGTTTCATATGATGAAATCTGACAAATTGGGTTATGGAAGGGTATTTTGCGACCGCAGGAAGAGTGGTTTGTGATCGCAAGGGAGTAGGCAGGCACTTGACTGAACTACAAAGTTTCTGACGTGAAGTGTTTCGGCCACCAAAGGTAGGGTCTGCAGTCGCAATGCAGTGTATCTGAGTAGGGTAGTGTTTGAAGCTCCTTTGTTCGAATAAGTTGCGGTCGCTAAGGGCTATGGTTGCGACCGCAATTGATCAGGTCTGAGCAGGTCTGGTTCTTGGATCTCTCGGGTTTCGGCTCTTGCGATCGCAATGAGTGAGGATTGCGGTAGCAATTAATCTGATTTGAACATACTCGGGGATCTCCTTTACAGCTTCAGTATGTTGCCGCCACAAAGGCTCATGGTTGCGGCCAAAGTTGGCCTCAACAGAGGCATTGTTTTCTATTTCTTTTGCTCTTTTGCATGACTGATTCATCCATTGCTTTGTGGACCATTCTCTGATGCTTTTCTTGAGATCTTCATATACTAACTTGTCAATAATATCAACACTAAAAGCACCTTCATCATATATAACATGAATATTTCATTGATTTTCTGACATCAAAGTTCAATTTCTCTTCCCCGTAATATGAAAGAAAGAAATATCATTTTTGACGTTACAACTTGCACCAAAAATTATCATATTTTAAGGATAAATTTCTGACTGATTCGCCATATGGCAGAAATTTTGTCTTTAAAGTGTCTTCCTTAACTACTTCACAGCTTATAAACCAACCACATATATATCTCTTTATTTTCTAATCAAAACATTTAAGGTATGCCAAATTCACAATCCAGAGGTTTGACTAGATGTTGCTATTAATTTCTCTATTCACTGCCACACAAAAAAGAGATTTAACAACTCCAATAAAACAACAGTTATTAAAGAAATTGTTAAATATCATTGGTAAGAGGATAATGCAATTGTTTTTTTTAAATAATCGTTAATGTGGGTGGAGCTACGATAATGGTTATTAAAATAACCGTTTACTTTGCTTCTCAGTATTTTTAAATTCTCGAGCAACGATTTTTTAGATAACAATTACCTTATCTTCAAAGAATTTTTTATTTCAAGCACACACGATGCATGGTTGTTCAAACGGACAAATAGCAAATTCTAATAATTTTAAATGTTATTTTCGATCACAAAAACAAGCACGAAATAACGTTCAATCTTCAAACGGACGTAATTTTTTACTTGTAGCTCTGATTCGCTATTATGAACACTTTTCGAAAACGACAAGACACGACCCACACACATTGAGGAACTAAAGCCTGTAATGATGTTGTTTCGACCCAAAGAACCCTTTTGAAGCCTCTAAATTCAAGTTTTATTTTCTTATGTTATATTTTTTGTCAAATTTTCTAAAAAAATTCCAACACATACGACAATGGTTTTTGATAACTAATTGTTGTCATGGGTTCAGACCAATAGGATTAAGAAACAAGCACCGTTCATTCAAATATCTAACACTCCAAATTTGTTTATATTTCTTCTTCAATATTCAAATACCCATAGTCTCTCTCTATACATGTATGTTTTATCCAGCGATACAAGTAACAATGAGAACACAAGACATTTTCAACAACAATCAAACAAACAAACAAACCATGTTATTTTTATCTCCACATGATATATACAATTTAATTGATCAGTCTAATCTCAACTGTATTTCTTTCTACTTTTTGCGTAATAGAAAAGTCTCCTTGTTCAGACCCAGCACCGCACATAGAGATATATTTTAAAAGAAACAATTTTAGAAGAAAATTTAACCTGTTTGTGATCCGTTGGATTTTTTATTCTTTTTTAATTATAGCTGGATCAAGGATGAAGTTTTGACATATCTTTAAAGGACGTTGATACAGTGTTCCGTATTTTGCCTTCTCAATTTCTCCGTTGTCACTGACACACCGAACTCATGCTTTGACTTTAGAAAACTCTCTTTTTTGAGACATTTCAAAAACAAAACACGAAACACCAGCTTTTTCCATCTTCAAAAAATCAAGTGAAAAGTCCAAACTAATTAAGAGTACAGTTGATATTAAGCTGGCCCACTTTTTTCTTCTTCTTTTAATTATTATTAATAAAATCAATGATTACTAGTTCATCGCACGTGGCTGCATTGTTTTCTCCTACGAAAATTTCTCTTTCACAAAATGGTCAAAACTTGAGATTATGACAAACCATCATGACTATTCTTGTTAAGTATGTCAATGTAGCCGCACTGAAATGTAATAGCGTATATATCTTTGCTTAATAATTGTAAAAGATAACTTAAAGAGTACAGACTGTAATAGTCAAACTTTAATTAGCTAATAAAAGTAAATATATATAAATAAATAGATCAACACATCGAAACCTAAAACATTAAAAGAAATCAGCTGGCTGAAAGTGTTTGAGGTTTTAATTGTTTTTTTAAGAAGAAAAATGTTATGTCGATCTGTTATCGATTCTTTCATCGATATGCATGTCACTCTACATGTTAAAAAATTATTATGCATATTATTTAAATTATTATACATATTGTTTTGAGGTATTATATATATTATTTTGTTACGCAATAAATCTACAATATCAGAGCTATGCTGTCATGACATATAATTGTAAGAGGAAAAATGGATAGAATTGTGTTTGAATTTGTACCTGGTTGTCCTCAAGAACATGTGCTTTTATTCGACAAGTCAACGACTCGTCGGTTTCAAACATTATTTTTTATCAACTGCTACAGAAACTATATTATAACCCTATTTTATATTTGTTCTTCAAAATATTTATTATTAAAAGAATTCAGTAACAACTTCAAAATTTAGTTTAAATATTTACTATCGGATCTTAACAAAAGTGGAATATAAAAAATGCACAAGAACCCGAAAAAAAACAACGGGAGATTTTAATAGCGGCTCTTTGGTGTAACAGATATAAAAGCTTCCCTTTTAATAGCGGTTGGTGCGATGGTTTCGATATAAAAAGACTTTTAATAGCGACTTCTAGGAAGGATCCAGTATAAAAACTTTTAATATTCGTTGCTCCAAAACAACTACTATAAAATGTTCTAAACCGGCCAATAAACTCTCTTCCCACGGATCACTATTTCTTCTCAATCCAACGCTATAAAAAAACACAGATTTCCACGAATCAAACTTACCTTTAGCAGCCTCGTTTTTCTTTCTCTATGAAAGACATTATCTCTCTCTCATTTTTCTTTCTTTCCACAGATATCTTTCTTCTCTCATTTTGCTCCTTCAAATATTTTTTTGCTACATTTATTTATTCCTTTAAGTATTATGTTGCTCCTTCAAATTATTTCTTTATGAGATTTAATTTTTTTTCCTTGATATGTCTCTTTAAGTGTCATTTTTACAACTCCTTTAAATTTTTGCTGTAAAAATAAAATTAGGCTATTGGTAAGAATTTTTCTAACATCATGGCATATTTGCAAAAAAAATTACAGCAGCGAGATAAAACATGAGCAGCCAAAGATACTACTCCTACGAATTTTCCTCAAATCGTATTAACTATGAATAGCAAAAATTAAATTTTATTTTATAAAATGACATATTTGCAAAAAAAATACATTTTATAAAAGAACATATTTGCAAAAAAACATGTCAAATCTGTCAGCCTCGCAATTAATGTTTGTCAAATCTGCCTTTTTTGTTTTTCTACACTTCTAATATTGGGTCTTATGTAACAGGAGCAATAAAAGCTCATCTTTAATATCGGCTTTCTGATAAAGACCGCTATAAAAGCTCACATTTAATATCAACTTTCTGATAAAGATCATTATAAAAGATTTGTCTTAATACCAACTATTTGCTAACACTCGCTATAAAAAATTTATCCTTTAACAGCGGTTGGTTCAAACCTTTAGCGGCGGCTCTGGATAACAGCCTCTCTATGTCCGCTATTATAAACTTTATTTTATTGATATAGTAGCTCAAAATTGTAGTAGTGATCATAAAAAAACTTTCGTATATATCCCCTTTAATACCTCATATAAAATTGGAGTGTCATTCAAAACATTTAGTATGCATATATATATATAGAGAGAGAGAGAGAAAGACTATTGTACTTTACAAATCACATGCTTTGTGATTTGAGGTCATAGAATTTCTTATCAATATTATTCTTATACAAATAATTTAAAATTCAATGATCCAAAATCACAAAGCATGTGTTTTGTAAAGTATAATAGCCTTGCTTTATATATATATACATTCATATGAGAATGAAATGAAATATTGAGGACCTTGCTATAGAAAAGATTTATATAAATAATAACACAATATAAATAACAAGCAGTAAAGCTCGGGACACTAGCAAATGAATGTAATCCCAAGCTATCTACTTCTCGTCAATTGTGGATCCCTCAAAAGTGATAAATGATTAAAGAAAATTCTAGTGACCAATTATCCTTCTCCTTACTCCTGTTAAAATAATTTCCGGCTGATGATCCCATGAAAATCAATGCTTTAAAACAATGACAAAAGTAACTCAAGACTGTATTCCACATCTCAGTTTTGAGAAGGAAGGAGAGGTTCAAACGAAAGGAAGAAAAGTGTCCAAAAGATTAAATTTTTCGGACGAAGCCACTGTTTTGTTATCCTCCAAAATTGGAGGGTAAGATCTTCCTTTCCTTCGCTTCATTTTCTTCCCTTGCCTTCCTCTATTTCCACCTGGAGTAGATTTTAACATTGTGTTGGAATAATTCAAAATGAATGAAAAGAAAATAAAATAATAGAAGGAAATGGAATGAAATGATAAAGAAGTTTAAAATTCTTAACTTCTTCTTGTTTGAATGACAAATCAGAGAAAATGATATTAACTTTTCTTTTTTTCTTTATTTTTTCTTAGATAACCTTCATTACACTCCGATTTGATGCTTAACTCATTTCATGCTTTATCCTTCACCTTCATTTAAAATTTTCAATCAAACAAAATTAATTATCTATTTTTTCTTTTCATTACATTCCCCCATCTCATTAAACTCCATTCAAACACAGTGTAAAAGAGATAAATGAAAAAATTAAGTGTAACTTGCTCAGCAGTGTCAACGAAAGAAAGAAAAGAGATCTGAAAGTTAAATTATCTCATCTAAATAATAAATTTTTTTATCTAATTTGAAGCGTAACAACTTTTTTTTCGCTCTATTCTCTTCTTTTTCTTTCCTTTCTTATTTTTCCGCCTGAGATCCTAACAATACCCTTAGAATGTTGTCATAATAAGTAATATCCTTTTTTATTGAAAATTCTGATCCAAAAGAACCACTCAAAATTAATTGGTTGATTACCAAAGTTGCCCTTTGGATATAGAGATATCCGCTTCCCCTCCACAATTATTAGATCCATATTGGGTGACGAATAAAGGGATAAATTATACAAAAATAATAATTTCTAAACCGTTGCAAACAAATAGTAATCCAAACGTAAAATATAATAGTGCATATATCATGTTCATAGTTGTAGTGCTTCACTTTTGTCTTTTGGATCAAATTTTGATGTAATATCAAAACAAACCAGTCATGGAATGGTAGCTCTCGTTGGTCTACTTTTATAAATATAATAATAATAATGTTATAACATGATGGATTAGTTTATCATTAATAGGTCACGTTGATGCGTACCAAAAGCTGTTTCATAACATAGATAGTTGATACTTGATAATTCACATTTTTCTAATCTACTGCTAAAAATGTACCTCAGATTGGATAAAATCACAACGAAAATCTTTAGGAACAAAACGTATATGGTTTCAGTCAATGATAGCTTCCTGGACATCTTAAAATACAGAAAAAAAAAACAATTTGAAGGTATTAAGTTTCAAGTAAATAATACTTTTCCATACATTTTAAAGTAAAGCAAAAAAAAATGAAAAAAAATAATTTGCTGCAGTAGTGATGAACAAACATATTAGTCTAATTATCATGATTAATCAGTACTTAGGAGCTAACAAATAAATTCATCAAAATTATCCATGCAGCAACCATCTTCACCACCAATTTTTCAGTATAGCATCAGTTTAACATCTATGAAGAAAAGAACGTAAAAGAAAAAGAATGTTCTAAGGGGGAAAAATCGCTGTAACACCTTTTTGCCAGTCTCACTACACAACACCCATGAAAAAAAAATGCCCATTTCCTAAATTACCCACCATAGCCTTTTTACTGTTTCTTTCACTGGTATATATCTACATTGACAAAACCAGATCTGTTTCCTTCTTGAATAAGAGTTCTATTGCGGTATCATGATTTATTGGAATCAACTCTCAGTTATTGTGGGGCCCTCATACTCGTCCACCACAAGCTTCAAGCTGCTTGGTATCTCACCCCTTGCTCTTAGCCATGCATACTCTCCGTCCTCACTAGGCACGCTCAAACCACCTTACAATAAAAGAAAGTAACATGCAGCAAAAATATTAAATATGAATGCAAAATAGTTTATTCATCATCATATTTTGGTACCAATCTGTCAACTTAGCACAATATATTATTTTTTCATTACCTCTTTCCTTTTTCAGTTCTCAAAACTTCAATAAATTTATAAAGGGAATGCATATGCAAAAAGCATACGCCCATTTTTTCTTTTTTGAAGGTTGGTTGGCAATTTGCCAACCACCAATGTTCAATAGAATGGAAAAGGATGTCTACATAGTCTGTTAGTGCATATTACGTTACAATGTAAATAGTACAATATATCTCCAGATAAAGAATTCAATTTCAGATTGAACGACAGTATCCCTAACTGTAGCGCATAGTGCTTTAATGGTAAGCAACAAAGGAAGGAAAATCACACCTTTTATCATAAGACAGAAAGAAGTCTTGGGTAATCAAGGCTTGCTACAGCACAAATTTAGATTAGAAATTAAGCCAACAAGATACAGCTGGATTTAATAGTTTAATGAGACTTGATTGCATATTTATTGTAAGTAGTTGTCTTAAACCATACCAGTCAATCTTATGATGTATCAATGCAAGGGTGCATGAGAGAGAGGGAGAGGGAGAGGGGGAGGGGGAGAGCGTACCAGAAAAGGCAGAGAATGGAAATGCATCGTAGTAGGTGCAGTCCCTGTCTTCTTCAATGGAGTATGGTGGACCCAGCACATCCAAAACCGCACAAGCAGTGACTGCGGTAAAACAATGCATGTTGCCACCTGTCTCCGGATATAATATCGAGTTTGCACATGGCGCATCAAACACTGCATCAACATGTACCTTGGCCAATCTCTCTGCTGTTCAGAGCACAAGAAGATAAAAGGCATAAATAAAAGTTTGCACAACCCTGAGACCTAAAGCATCAAAGATATATCCTTGCAGGATGCTAAAAAAATTCAAGAGGAAAAATTTCATAGACCCTTCTATAAAACATATGAAAATCAAAACTCCAGGTAAACAATACCTATATCTGATATCGCTACAAGTGTTATTGACAAACATACCCTATGACTGGTGTTTGACTCATGAATAATCGATCAGTCCAACATTCTAGAAACAAGATCCATGAAATTTGTCCTTTCATTTCATCATAATGATCAACAATTTGTCCCTGGTAAATCCACTATTCAGTCTCATACTGGGCAGAAAGATATAGTAACATTTAAAATCATCTTCCACTCCCTTTATAGCCCCCTTCTAATTTTACTACATTTTTGTGATTTTATACATCTTATTGAGGCCTTTGGCAATAATTGATGAAAAAATGCCCTATTAAAACGGCTGGAGGTAAATAAATCCTACGTTAAAATAGTCATCTTAATTAAGGCAAAATATAAGAAACTGGGGGGACCATATCCAGATCGCATTCTGATAGATGTCAGTAGAAAACATAAAGCAAATAAGCAAGAGCAAAGAACTTCAAGATGTGACTCACATCAGCTTCTGAAATGACTCCCAACTTGGAGAAGTTTCCAGAAACACTTTAACTGTCATTTTTTCACAATTCGTCAAAACCCTAACATAGGATGAGGCCCGAGGAAAACATGTCATTAGACTACATATCAATTTCGTTGGATCTGTAATAGGGATCTTAGAAAAGAAATGGTTATAATTTTTCAATTAGGTGTTGCATAACACAGGTTCGTTTTGTGCCAGTAATGGATATCACCCCCACCTCTTGTGAGACAAATAAGAGGATTTGTGACGATCTAAAGGAGGTAGGAAATGAACTGAGCTTTTTCACCACTACAATCATGGACCATGGTAACACTTGTCAAAACCTAGAAGGGAAATGTTTGCAATGAAGATACTGGAAATTGGTACAGTTTTCTGGTTTTACAGGGAGAAGATAACAGAGAGCCATCTAAACCAATAAAAGGCCTAGCATGTTCTCTGTTTTTTTCTTTCTGGGAAAGTAATTGTCAGGGAACCACAACACCGCTGGTGAAGAGGAGATGACATCGTACGAAGTAAAACTGAAAATTCTGATAGACGGAATCACAACCTGAGGCTTTTGAAACAACTATTAGGGATATAACTGCAGTAATGGTATTAGGGACTTTGAATCAGCTAGTAGCTTAATTTGGACTAAAACGTATTCTTATTTACTGCTATTTATAGACATTTAGTTCGGAGCTAGAGACGTAGAGTGCTGGTTTAGACTCCTACTGTTTATAATTTAGTTTTATTATTGTTGTTATTATTACTATTATTACTATTATAATTGATACTATAATATTATTTGTTATATTATTATTATCTATGTTATTTTTCACTACTCCGATTGGATTTCATCTCTAGCCTACCCAACTATTTGGGACTAAAGACTTTGTTGTTGTTGTTGTTTTTTATTACTAAAACGAGTAGTACAATAACAACTTTCTCATAAAAGACTAGTGAAAAAGGGCAGCTCAGTGCACACAGCTCCCGCTTGCACGGGGCCCGAGGACGGGACGGACCACTTTGGGGTCTTTGTACGCAGCCTTCCCCTACATTCTACAAGAGACTTTCCACGACTCATATAGTGAGATGGTTAAATGTCAACCAATAACCCCAACCCACTCCAAAACAAGAATAGAAAAATGATGTTTCTTAATAAGGAGTGAGACCATATTAGCCCTTTTTTTTACACACAGATTCGGATAACTTTGTGTTATGCAGAGGCAAACCTGAAACTATCCCATTCCCACCAAACCTGGGTTCTCAATTCCACCACCAGTAAGTTTATGTTTGCTCAAGTAAAACTCTTTCAAAGGAAATTGAACAGCACACTACCTCCATTCGTAACAGCAGCTGACTGATCAGAAGGGAGGACCCAGTCATAAGACTTAATGTGCATGGAACCAAAGAGTATCTTGCTGAAGACAGTCATACCAGGGTGGTTGTGCAATGGTATCACAGCTGACTGGGGCAGGCAGAATATCCCAATCTGCACAAACACTTATTTTATTATGAGGTTATGTCATTTACATATTCCAGTGCATGCCGGTAAAATTCAGCATATAGCTACTAGTTTATTAGTTCATGGCAAAAAAGAGTTAGGCGGTGACTGATACCAGTACTTAATAGTTGTATACTAATAAGTATTTAACAGGACAACTGAACGAGAAGTGGTACTGAGATAATTATAACTCCTCTTCTGCCAAAATTTGAGATAATTGTAACTCTTTTCTGTCAAAATCCAAAACTGGCAGCAAGTAAATTTGTGTTTTTTTGTTTGTCTCAATTTCTGTAAAGAATATCAATAATAACCCTCTTTCTCAAATAATGAGTTCACCAAACACTTCTGAATGGATGTGCTTAGGTTTCAGGTATAAATTTGCTCAGCTGTTAAAACAGGGCAGCCTTTCATTTGTTTTATAAACTGAAACAGACAGGAGAATAATTCCAGGAAGTAGGGATGCGTGAGCCCCTTTTACTTTTAGAAGGAAAAGTTTCATATTGCAGTAAATTCACAGGTAAAAAATATATTAATTAATATAGTGGGACAGTATTTACCGAAAATTTGGGGCATTGATAAATGTGCAAATAGGTGACAGGTGGCTGCAAAGAATTGGAGTTCATGTGCCTGAAATATCGCATTTCTAGATTCAAACCCAGTTCCTCTGGCCTCATTCTTTCTACAACAAAATAAGTTTAGCAATTAGCAATAAAATTAGTAACAAACATGTATCTGAGACCCACAATGGCTGAAAATTGAAAGCAAACAAATTTTCTTTTGAAACATGTTATCTGAAGAGTACTGAAAGTCTTCTGACTGTTCAGTTTGTAAATAGTGTACTATGAAAGTTTGCACTAAAGTACACTAATGCAAAAAAAATGGAACAAACCAATACTCTGCAGATCAGCATTCCATATCTAATAGGAGACTACCTCTCTTTGTACTCGGACACAAACAAGAGTCCCAACCCCCAGACGGAACCAAGAAAAAAGAAAAGAGAAAATAACCAGGTAGTTCTGTTGCTACAAAATCAACCCCACTCATATCATCTAAATGGTGTTATAGGATATAATTGGGGTGTCACCGGCCGGCATGGGGCTTGGCACCGGCCTCTACAGCCCGGTGTGGGGTGGCCGGTCCCAATTATACCCTATAGGTGTCTTCACTGCCACAACATCTCTACCCAAAAAAAAAACCTACTGCAAAAAAAAGGTGGCAACAAAGTAGACGAACAAAAACAAATGCACCGGAACGTTTCATCTCAATATACTATATTGGATGAAAGTATCGAGTTTGAATATACCGCATTATCAGGACCTAAAGCCTAACCTACTTTCATTATTATTAAAGCGTCATTCACCTCTGTCTCTTGAATTCTTCGAACGAATTGTCTATTGGTGTCGTCAAAGAGTCATTTATCTCAACTATAGTGCTTTCATTCTCTTCATTGAACAATTTATCAAAGTATTTCTTGATCTCGTCGTTTTTCACCAAAAATCTATTTGTCTCGTCTGTGATGCATTTTACTTGGTTGAAATCTCTCTTCTTTCTCTCGCGCAAGTCTTATGCACGTCCTTTCACCTTCCTTCGTACCTATTATGATATAGATTCTCATAAGCTCGACCCATTGCTTCACTCACAGCTTTCTTTACATTCTTTTTTGTTGTTTTATACTTTTGTACGTTGTCTTCATTCTTGTCATGATGCAAACACTTATAGCAATTCTTCTTCTCTTTGATAGCTTTTTGCATGTTCTCGTTCCACCACCAAGTGTCTTTAGGTTCGCGTCTATTTCCCTTAGTCACTCCGAATACCTTTGTAGCTAGCGTTGGAATGTGAATTGTCATCTTCTTCCACATATTATTAGCGTGATAATCGTCTTCGTTCTAAACTTAAAAGTTCCTTTTTTGAAGAATGATGCACAAGAAAACCCTAAATCAATGCATCTCAGCAGTAAATACTAGTGCATTGAAAATATTAGTGAACAATGCTAGGACAAGAGATGGATTAAATAACCACAATGCTAACCAATAACAACTGACACATTGCCATTACTATTAAAAGTCACAATGGTTCATACAGATTTGATGATCATATCTACATATAAAGACAATAATAATGATATCAATACGTATTTCAACCTAAATTCCTCACCTTCACTAAATAGCACCATAAATCCTTAAAACCGAACAATCAGAGTTGTCGATATAAGGATGTCATAACATGATACAAACGCACAGAGTGTTGCATGATTATTGAGCATACAACAAACACTAATTGCAATCAAACTTGTAATTTGTTTACATGAATTAAAATTAAAATTACCAAGATAAGAAGATAGTCGACTGACATCCTCTTGTCTCGGCACGATGCCGGGCCCACACTCATCAAAGACCTCCTTACACATATCATACAAGCCTTGCACAGTAGATACAGCTCTCCTATTCCTCCTCCTATTCCTCCTACTATTCATCGAAGAAACTTCAAACCTCATAAGTGGAGAAGAGAAGGAGAAGGAGAAGGAGAAGGAGAGAACACTGGACTCTAGGTACGAATCCTAAAATCCAGGGAAGTTGGTACAGCACAGAAACAACAGAACTTGTTGCTACAGTGGTTTGGAGGTCTATGCTGCTAATAGGTTTATGTTACGAGTGGTTTTGTTGCACGAGACATACAATCAGGAACCGAACCGAACCGAAGTAGATTTGGATTTGGATTGCGATGGAGATCGGAGATTGATTTGGGAGTGATAAATGAGAAAATGAAAGGAAACAATGAGTATAAGAGGAAGGGGAAGAATGCGGGGGATATTTTTCGGGTGATTTATGAGGCGGTATACCGTATACCATTTGTCTGGGTCGAAGTGCAAAACCAGGGGCCATGAGAGATAAGACTATAAGAGAGAGAGAGATGAGGTGAAACAATAGAAACTAGCTTTCCTGTGGGCTTCCTATTCCATTCTGCCTAATACAGAGTAATACTGCGTTTGGGTTCTGGTTTATAACTTATGGGAACACATATTTCATGGAACGAGTTCTTCTAACGCGCAGCACCGACACTGTACGTGCTGTGCAGCAAATTTCAGTCTTTGATTTGCATCGAGTCGTGCAAGCTAAATTTTATAATATCATATTTTTTCTGAATCAAATCTGAACTGTCCGTAACTTACAGCGCAGAAAATCTGAGCCGGTCGTCAGTGCTGCACGGTAGAAGGTCAGCTTCCCATATTTCATACCTCCTAAATTGTTCCCACTTTGGTGTTATTGACTAGGACAAATTCTGTGGGGCCGATGTGCAGTGGAGGTAGGAGCACAGATGTGGGCACTGATGGAGCTCGATACCAAAGGTTGATTTATTTATTTTTAATGCAACCCCGAATCTTTTTGCTTGTTCCCGGTAATCGTAGCACGCTTGCGTTCCATTCGTCAAAATTCCGTTTTTTGTTTGTTATTAACTCGAATTGTTAATCTGACGAGTTCAAAATTGATTCAAGACATGTTACAATTCAATTTGTCGACTAGTTGATACGGACCATACGTTTAATATAGAATAAATCACAACAATCGATTCTAATTCACTAAAATGAGTTATGATTTCGAGTTGAACAAGCTGAAGACGAGTTGAAGGCAAGTTACAGTTCGAGTTACAGCTTGACAGCTTAAATTTTCGTTTGTTGAGATGTTTACGAGCTAAACGATACAAGCTGAGCCATCTCGAGTTATAAACGAGACGAATTTGAACTGGCTCTTTCAGCTCGCAACATGGTAGCGAAACGAGCTAGCTCGACTCGGTAGCATTTCGAGACGAGCTCATATTATGTTCAGATCGTTCGTGTTTGACTCGTTTGTACCCTTAGCAATTACTATTGAGAAAATATGTTCGTTTCTCTTGAAAATGATATCATATATCTTCTTTGCAAAAATCTAACAAAAAAAAGACTGCAGATGCACATAGTTCCTTCTTTTGAGAAGTTTGAAAAAAAAAAAAATCGGACAACTTTAATAAAAAATTTACTAGCAATAATAAAAAAAATCCTATATCATTTTAGTGAACGCATACAAGAATTGCAATATTATTATTATCATTATTATTATTATTATTATTATTATAAGTCCAAATTAGCAGCATGTGTTTACTAGTAAAGTAAATATAACAGTGATTAGAACAAAAGAAAAATTATTATATTCAATGCAAAATATTAAAAGTGACACGAAAGAGTATTCCATGTTACACAATAGAAAGGTGTAGCGCAGATGAACCTTTCAGATAGGAATCCACCTTCACCAAAAGAATCAGCATGAGTGGATCCCTCTGCATCCTCACGATTCAACAGCGAAATTCCTCTACAGCATAGGGATCCTCACGATTCAACAAGAAGCCCAACAAAAGAAGCTATTTCCAACAAACAAACAAAAAGAAAGGTCAGGATGCTTTTTTTTCAAATTATTTTCATTTTTCATATTTTAAGTTGGACTACTTTTTCTGTTTTTAATGTAATAGGTTTCTTCTTTTTGCAATTATAAATAGAATGAAGATTGCTGAGCTGAAGCAAATTTGTTGAACACTTGATGTTGTTGAGCATTGACTTCAATGCTTCATCAATTTTCCTTGAAGCAAGTTGGTTATTTTTGGGTCCTATGAATATCTACTAAATATTTGGAAAACTAAAGTTCATGTGTCATCAAACAATTCTTTTTGTATTTCAATAATATAATAGTAGAATTTCTACAATTTAGAATGTCTTCAATTTCTGCAATTTACGATGTCTGGATTAAAAATCTTAAAAATTCAATAACAACTTAAATTATGCGGAGCACCAATGCTTTACTCATCATTTTGATATTAGATCAAAGAATATTAAATTTAATCATTGCAAAATTTATATATTTTGACGATTTTTATTAGAATATCACACTTAGTTGAAACTTGAAAAAGAATCAATATACTAGTTTAATAATACATATTTATAATTTTAAATTACTTTTAAAAAATTTATGATTTATTTGAAAATTCGTTGTCAATAAATCCCCTCTTGATATCTAATGAGAAATAATGACTAGTATCTTTAATATGGAAAAAATCTAAAAGGGCATTCAGGTGCACGTAGCTCCCGTTTGTGGAGTTTGAGGCAAACTTTTCTGCATTAAAAAAAATCTAACTTTATAATTAAAAAATAAATTACTACAATTTAAAAAAGGTGAAATTTTGCGTATGTTCTCCGAACTTTAAAATTACGTATTTCTCCCGCTAAATTTGAATATTACGTATTTCCCATTTGAAACTTCAAAACTCACAAATTTAACCATTTTATTGTTTTTTATATTAGAACTCATTTTAAATGTGTAGAATACTCATTTTATCCTTCACTATAAGCATTAAAAAATATAGTTTGCAAGCTTTTAAAAAATATTTAACAGTCTTTAACGTTGAGGTGGTCGCTTAACAGTTTAACGTTAAAATAAAATTATATGAAAGTTCAATTAAATACGGCCAATCATTTTATATCTATTATTTATATATTTTAGACCAAATTATGATGCAAATATGCATACTTTTTGTCATATGTATAACTGTATGCAACTATATACTATATATTGTATTTAACAATATTATTAACATTGATGTTTTCTTTTCATCATTTAAAAATATGCATGATGTGATCTGATATGTTTAATAATTAGAATTTAGAATGTATTTTATTTTGAAAATGTGCTTCAATGTTTATTTGTATATGTTTCACTATCTAATTAAGGATGACAATGGGCCTGGCTTGCATGCATAGTGCCAGATCCAAGCCTGACCCATTAACCTCAAAATTAGCACATGTTTGCCTGGGCCCAATTAAACGGGCCTAGAATTCAAAACATGCATGCCAAGCAAGCTTTTTCCTTGCTTGTACATGTCTGCATGTGTCTGTGGGCCGCCTGACCTGCCTCGACCCATAAGGCATGACCATGTGAAACATGATAAATTTCAATTAACACATTAGATTCAATTAAGCAGATATTACAAGATTACAATACATTTTAAAATCAACTATGCAAAATAATTAATTAAAAGCAAATTCAACACATATTATCAACAACAAAATACATAAGTTATTTTAGGAAAAAATAGTTTTATTCACTATATTACAAAAAAACAAATTCACTCAACCCGCGTTCGGATACATCCCACGCGTGGGAATGGAAAGAGGAACTGAACTGAATATTATTGTGCTTGTGGGATAAAAAAAATTGCTCCGAGTGAATTTTTTTCCCACCTGCATGGGTTGTAGCCGGACAACCACTCGAAGTGATAACTTTTTTATTCATTGTCCGTAGACTTACAACACACACGTTCAGAAACAAACCAGAAAATAAACTTAAAAAATTCTCTTGAAAATAACTTCCATCGAAGCTTGAACCTCATATCTCCTCCATAAAAATCTCGTGCATTTATCACTACACTAGACATGACTCTAAACATGACTCAGACAAAGTGAATTATTTTTATCCCAGGCGTACAATACATTTTCAGAATAATTCCTAACTCATTCCCATACTTGGGATACATCGAACAGGGCCTTAGAGAATCTATGACTGAGCATTTAAATTCAACGAGAATAGATCCAACGAAGGGTTGCAATGTGGTCTTGTCTATCTCCATCAAACGACTCAAACTAGGAAGCATTTAAAGTTCTAAACTATTTTTATTGGTGGCGATTGAGTGGTGACAGCTCCACGAAACAGGGATTTTTAAATAGTTAACTAGATCTTCATTGGCCGACAACATAGTTCACAATTTGAAGCGATTTATCTAGGTTGTTGGTCTAATTGTCAGTAAGAATTGTGCACATTATGAAAAGGGTACATGAAACATGGAATCATAATCCTATACGATTAATGTTGCTTCCAAACGCCAAAGGACAGAAGTATTCTTCTTTTTTTCAGAAGTATTTTATTGCAAAAAAATATTTTGGAAGCATGATTCACGCCTTTGTATAAAAATCAACTAGGAAAAGAAATTATAATTGTTCAGTTTCTCTTATAAAAGATTGTGTCTTTGTCAAAGGCTATAGAAGAAAAGTTGAAACCAGTTGTTGAAGTTCGTTTTCTGTGGGTGGTTTGCTCCCACAAAGCAGAGTCGTGATTCTTTCATTTTATAATTAGCGAGACCTTTGTTTTTTCACAATTCAAAACTATGAAATACGTAATCTATAATTAAATTAAGAGGGTTCCTTGTTTCTTGAAATTAATGCCAACGACGTGTTTTTTATATTGTAATAAAGTAATAATAATAAGAGCTTAAGGAGCCTTAGGAGACTGTTTTTTATGTTATAACCATATTGAAGCTCTTTTTTTGGAGAAGAAGTGATAATTATATATTGAAGCTCAAGTAAGTGATTAGGTTACCAGTTAGGTATGTGCCAATGCAACCTTGTGCCAGTATCCCTTTTGAGGTTTGTATAATGGTCTTGTCCTTTAAATAATATGAGTCAACGAAGTCTTATAGAACAAATTCATCTTTGCTGGCATAAAAAAAATATGATATGTTGTATACTATGTGAAAAGGCCAATTGATAGGGAACTCATTGCAAAAATTACAATCTTCTGATAAAGCATTGAAATTTAAATTATACTGAATCAAATGGAATTAATTGATGCAGATATGTGCTGTGTTGACCTGTTCCATGAATGAGTTCAATTGCACCTTTCTCTCAAACTAAATCAGACCTGAAAAGAATTATGTTACGAAATGGTGTATTGACAAGGACCTAAATGTAAATTCACAACCTCTTTTTTAAGAAGAAATAGAGTCTTTGCTTCAAATCTGATTCAAATTTGAACCTAAAGTCTCCCAAAGCTATATTTCGAATATACAACCTTCATTTCAGAAAATATTACTCTTAATCACTAGACCAAAAGCCGGTTATTCTAAATTCACAACCTCCTTGAAATGGAATAAAGCTTGCTGACAAACCAAACCTATTTTCTAGGTCCGGTAAAGCAAAAATGTGAAATAAATTTGAGTTGTTCAAATAATGCCTGTCATGAACATCACCCATTTTATGTGCTATTCAAGTAATCTTTTTTCTTTTGATGAATATAAATTGCAAATGGGGGCTACTTGGATAATCACTGGCAAAGGAAGAAGGCAGAAAGAGCAAGGAGGAGCAAAATACCAATTCATACCTTATGTTCAAACGAATAAATTAAATGCAACAAAATTTTAAGTGACGAATGTATTTGTACATATGTGTGTATGCGTTGTATCTTTATTGTATTCTTTCGTTGTAATAGATGTATTATCCTATAATTCACATTTATTGATATATTGTTATGCAATTAGGTAAACCGAAATTTTAAGTCAGATGGTAATTCAATACAACTCCGTATATTTAAAAATCGATTCAATGGCAAGAAATTCGTTTATTTGAACTTTTATATTGTGAAGATCCAATAAAATAAAACTTATTTTCATGCATAGGTCATATCTAAACTAGTACAGTTGCTATTATTTTTTTTATATTGTGAAGACCAAAAAGTACAGTGCAAAAGATTAAAAGCTAGTGAAAGTGGCCATATCTAAACTTTTCACAAAATTAATATCTGAACTGATTACTTTGTGAAAAGAAGAGCAGAGCTCCTTGCTGTTTGGATAGATATGAAGAGTTTGGTGAGGCAAGAACAAATGACTTTAGCTGAAATATATGGTGGATAGCTATCAATATTAGCAACTATAATGATCATTTCAAAATATAAGCTTCAGAAAATAACTAAGAAATTTCCACGTGTCTTGCTTTATCATGATAATTGCGAAAAGCACCTGTACAAATTAAATGTTTAAGAAGCTTGTTGAGAAGGATAACTTTTTTTGGACATTTATTAGAAGGTTGGTGACGGATTAAAAAGTAATCTGATATGTAGTAGATAACTCTAAAAAGCTATAAACTTGTTCCCACGCATTCAGAATTTTCTGAAGAAATCTCACTGAAAAAGTAAGAACTGTGATGGCTGGAAGTGCAATTCCTATGACCTCAAGATGGTATAGAAATATTTGAGATGAGATCAATGTTCTATGCACTAATTAATTAATTAATACTACTCATTATTATCATTGCTTTACTACACATTAGTTGTGTTCCATTCAAATTGGCTCTTCAAATTCTCTATTAAGAGTAATCTTAGAAAGATTTCCAGGATTCACGTGAAATATATATATTTGTATTCTCTTTGTATTCAAAATTTGTTTAACACAAATAATTATTTCATAATTTAATTTTTTGGTTGCATATATAAGTTTTGTTCATATGTTCATTCTCTCCAGTTGCACTAACAGAAATAAGAAAAAAAAAACACGCAAATTAACTCTTCTCCAGGCTCCAGCGCCATTACGAAACAAAGTGAGGAAGGTCCAGCACATACTTTTCTCTCTAGCACCCCTTGTACAGCATATTAATGAAATGAAGATAGTTTTACAGGAAAGTTTACAAACCTGAAGGAGTCCATATCAAGTCAGACATCGACTCAGCTAATGGTCTTTGTGGTGTAGATGAAAAAAATGAATTTCCTTCACTTCTTCAACCTTTGTTTCTTTACATGACCCACCATCACTTCAATTCTTCTGCTTCAGCGCACAGGTACAACAAATTGTAGTTTTCTTTTCGAGGTTCGTATTTAGGAAGTCGGAAAGAATATTCTTTGTTTGAGAACAAAACGAGTCGAATGAAAAAAAACAAGTGCTTTGTTTGAGAACAAACGACTCAAATAAGAACCAACACCTGCTCTAGTGCACAAATGAAACGAATCGAATAAGAACCGGTGCTTGATCCAGTGACCAAAGACAATGATTTCTATGTGAGAGATATTGAGTTCAAAACCTAAATGAAAAAAATTCAAGTCATTTAAATTTGAATAACTTTGACTCTCATCTTTATCTAAAAAACAAGTTCAAATGATAATAAAACAGAAATGAATTAACTACATAAGAAAGTTAATTTTAGGACCACCGTGTTTATATACTTCACTACAAAGTAAAGAATAGGTAACTACACAAAACGACCAGCATATAATAATAAATCAATAACTTTAACTCGTATATATTTAGTATTAATATGAAGAACAATATATAATTAACAAAAAAAAATGAATGGGCCTTATTAGTTGTCCCTCAACAAGCAGTGTTCATTTATTCAAAAAGTGACAAACTGTGTACAAAATATCGCCGCCACAAGAAGGATAAAGTGAATACAAACAGGATCCAAGTTTGGACAAGAAACCTATAATACAAATAAAATAAATGTAGAAATAATTTAAAAGATGAAGACCACACTATCGTGAACACGGGATTTCTGGTTTTGTGCAACACATTCAGAGATCCACATCAGATTTCTAATCTCCTGCTCCCTTAGTCTCATATATGCAAAGAACACACCATAGTGGAACTGCATTTTATTTAGTTCAAAATGTGATTAAAAACCAGTTGTTAACCAAGGAAAATATATGCTTTGAAAGTGCAAATGTGATTGAAAATGCTGTAAAGTTACCTGCTGTTCAAAGGAAAGGCAGAGCCTCTTAACCTCTTCCTCATAGAAAGACTTGTCCAGCATCTGGCTTTCTCCATAAGAGAGCTTTGCAAAGATAGACTGGTATGGTGGATACTTCTCCATCACACCACGGACCTGTGAAATAATAAAATAAACTATCTTAACAAACTCCACTATGTGGAAACTAGACAGGAAAGAAAGAATGGCAACCTATATGAGAAGTAAAAAAATAAAGAAAGAAATAAGATGAGAGAAACAAAAAAAGTCTGTGTTAACAGTTGAAGAACAAGAAAGAAATATGTTGACCAAGTAAGTCGCTCTAGCTACTACTTGGTGAAGAGAGCGGACAAAACAATGGCCATGAAGAGATTAATGTATGCCCATCACACATAGAGTGCGCCACAATACCCTCTCTCTGTGGAATACCACGCCACCCCATCTCTTATGGGGTAAGCGCTCGGCCTAGGGCATTCTCACTGTATTACTTCAAAAATAAATGAAAAAGAGAAGGTATACTGGTTGTACAGACAAACGAAAAATCAGCTTAAATAATAAACACTGGTAAAATATATACCTGGTCAATATCCTCACATACAGCAAGTTCTTCATGACCATATGGATACCTAGCCGCAGAGGACAATATTACTTTACATGTAACCAAAATAATGCACAAATCAATAAACTAGTAGAGGGTTCAGCAAAGCACTTACAACAAACCAAAATTGGAATACAGCTTCTTTCTGTCATCCCTTGTCAGCTCTGTTCCAATACTATTCAAGATTAAACAAAAAATAACTTGAGAACAAAATCCAGCTTGCACCAAAAAGGTTTAAAGAAATCAATAGCAAACCTTTCAGGACTCACCTGTTTATTGTTATGTTGACAGCCCTCCTATCAGCCTCGAATGCAAGGAGGTCACACATTATCTCAGATGTTGCACCACCCAGTTTCTAATTAAGAAAATTAATAAGCAAAGGAAGAAAGTCACCAAATAGACAACGCTCTCAACCAATAAGGTTACCTGACAAAACTTATAGAAGTCCTCAAGGTATGCTTTGTACAGTGTATTCCGCATTATCTCAATGTTCATGTCATCCAAATCCTATTATCACACAGAAGAAATGTACATCAGAAAATTTGTAACCCAGCGAAGTGAAGAACATATCTAAACCATGTCCAAAAAGCACCTCTGAAGTAATGCACTCTGAGAAGTATGGGGCTAATGGAGTGTCTACAAGGACTAATCTGTAAAGTTCACGCATGTTCTGTGCAACTGCTAGTGATGCAATGCTGTAAAGAAAAAAGAAAGGAAAAAAGTTGCAATACATCATAAACGTAATTACTGATAATATAACTAATTGTTCAGGTTGACATGGGGAAAACATAAGTAATACCTGTCAAACATACCCAAAGGATGACATTTCTCTAGAAGCTCGTGCACATCTCTCTCATGCAACGTCCCAGTTACAATAAGCACAACATTATCAATCATGTGCCCATAACTGAACAAAAACATGCATGAAAATCAATGAACTTTAGTATAAATAGCAACCAATTGAGGGATAATTAAATGCATGTGAACTCAAAAGGGCTTACGTGATGTATTCCAAAAAGGTTGACAGTGGCTCGGTAGCCTGGCACATCATATGCTTGTAATCCTCCACCAGTTTAAGAGTGCATTTCTCCACAATGGTAGTTGTGTGCAAAGGAGAAGGCTCTGTGAAATAAAATATGATCACAAAAATAGATAAATATTTGTAGATCTAATACAAATCAGCTTTGACATGTTTGTTTCTCATCTAGAAAGAACCATCCTTAAAACAACTGACACAACACTCATGACGACCACAATTGACATCAAAGCAACCTCAGGATTTTCAGACCAAAACAAAGACAACAAATTACTAATATGTATAAATGTTAACATTCTTTTTTCCTAATAACTATTGTTATATATATATTGATCTATATTGATCAAGCAAGTTTGCCAAAAGTTACAAAAACTAAAGCCAGAGCAATTCAGCTAAGTTTGATACTGCCAACAAAATTTGGGCCATTATAGTGAATTGTAGTTGGATCCAGCTTCATATAATTCCAATAATCTGAAAACCAGACCAATATGTTCAAGTTCAACAGTATACAGAACTTTTAACCTAGTAAATATAACGAAAATGTCTAGTTAGATCAAATTTTGAAGGTCATTGTTCTTGATCCCTTATCACTCATTCAGACCAAATTAGAGGTGATCATCCTTCACAACCACAAATCTAAAACTGAGCGCCAGTAATTAAATAACAATCAAAATAGACCAAATCACAACTCAGATCAAAACCTAGATGCCCCAATATATCCTACATATCTCGAATTAAGCAAATTTTCCCCAAATTGAGCAACAATCCATACCATTTTGTAAATAGGGACCGTACTCGGTGGCGGAGAGGTGCATCTTGATATCGTCTAGGTTTTCGCACTGGCACAAGTTATTGTAATCAGCGGCGGTGAGCAAACCGGAGCGGTAACCCCTCACGATCGCCTCCAGATAACCATCGTTTATGTTGAAGGTCAAGGCCTCGAATCCGTACATCTTCGCGAGAAATCGGGATCGGATCCGGTCACGGCCCGTTGAATCTCAATCGGAACTGTTAGATCGTGTGAGAGATCGAGGAAGGGAGAAGAGAGAGATAACCCTCGAGACCAGAGAAATTGGAAAGGAGAGGATCGATAATGTTAGGTGTTATCTCCAGTTTATGAATAATTGGACCGATCCATCATTAATCATTTTCGATTCTGACCTGACCATCGTTCACCAGCCATTCGATTCTGACCTGACCGAAACTGCGCTGCACGTGACTACAGCCATTTGATTTTATCAAGATCCGTGCTATTCAATTAAAAGCTCTTGATCTAATGATTAAGAACAATGCTTTTTCGAAAAAATATTGCATTTCGAAATTCAACTCTAAAAAAATTAGATCAAAATTCGAATTAAATTTGAAACAAAGATTTCACTTCTTCTAAAAAATTCTCTGCACTTCATCAGCATGCGCTGCATTCATCATATGTGAAATCATTTCGACACTCGAAGTACGAGCCGAAAGCAGCATGACGCATGAGTCGACTGACGATTGTGAATGGAAAAGGAGAAAATAAAAGCAATATGAAAATATTCAACGAATAACACAAAAAATATATCTATCGGAGTACTATATCTTTAATAGGAATATTTACACAAATAATTTAAAGAGATTTCCATATAATATTTTGAAAAAATATTTGGTGAAGAAATTCTTACAAATTTGCATAAAAAAAAACATGAAGTATGACTTAATAGGCTAATGCCTACTAGTGACCAAAGAAAAATAATTCTTGCAAATGAAGGGTTTTCTAGGTTACTTTAGAGTTCTCACAACGAGTCGGAACGGGTACCCGCGGGTCCAATCCGCACGGATCCACGGGTTGGGCGAGGCGAATTAGCACGAGTTTGGTGGATTAGGGGGCAACCCGACCCATGGTAAACCCGCACGGGTTGGATAGGCACGGGTTTGGGTTGATCGGGTCACGAGTCGGGGCGGGGTGGAGCGGGTTCCAGTCGGTTTTTTTTTTTTAATTTTTTAATTGAAAAAATTGAAAAAAATGGTAGAACTTCCAAAAAAAATCCAAAAATGTATAAACTGTCGGGCTTGGCACGGGTTCGCATGGGTTTAGGCGGGTTAGCACGAGTTTGGCACGAGTCGGGTGGATTTCCGGCGGGTTTGCCACGAGTCGGGTCACGGGTTTGACGGGTCACGAGTTGGGACGAGTTTCCGAGAAAATGGGGCTTTTTGCCTCGCCGTAGATCTGCGGATTGGAACCTGGATTGGGTCGATCACGGGTCGGACCACGGGCGGGTCAACCCGTGTAGGTTTTTCACAACTCTAGGTTACTTATTGTACGTTTGATAGGTGACGTGGTGATAATTTAACGTACTTTTATAAGTGTATTATATTTTTTTACTCTGACCTTTTTATTATTAGTAGTTTATGTTTATGATTTGTAATTTATCGTTTTAGTTTTAAAATGAAGAAGTGAACGCTCTCCACTAATCCAAAAGAAAAAATAGTAGTAGTTTATTTACTAACGTGCTGCAAATAGATAATTTGATATTTTATTAAAATCACTTTATCTATCTATTTTACTGCTACCAAAATGCAACATTTTAATTAATTTACCATGTACTTCGCATTTCTATTTACTTGTTGACCGGATGTCTAGGTCTTGGTTCTTGCAAGATTCGAATCAAGAGAGTAGACTTTCAAGGTCTCAACATTACACAAGAAACATTACAAGAGAAACAATGAAAAGAAGAAAAGTTTAGTACATGATTGTTTATGGTACAATCTCATGTCATTCTTTTTTTAGGATCTTTTCTACATATATATTGTCTAAGACTAGTCAATACATAGTTGGACCACAGGCCAACGAAATGGAGGCCCAACGTAGAATTGTGTCGTATCATCAGCTCTCGAGCTTCTGTAGCTAGTATAAATGCATAAGTTAAATGTCTTCAAGTAAGCCCATGAGCAAGCATTCAAATGAGTTCCCATGCAAGTTTCCGAATGATCCCTCGAGCAAGTATCATTTTTTGTTGCCTCGTTAAAAACCTTACTAAGAAAACCCAATGAAAAAAACTTAGTGAAGAAAAAAAGAGTGCAACTATGTGATATTTCTCGGGCGAGCCTTTGAGCGAATTCTCAATCAAGCTTCTGAATGCGAGCCCTCGAGCGAGTCTTGGCGAGCCCTCGAGCGAGTCTTGGCAAGCCCTTGAGCAAGTCTTCAAGTGAGTATCCGAGCAAGCTTCCAAATCACATCTCAAGAGAATGCCAAGATGCCACCAAAGACATGAGAATACATTGAAGCACAAAGACATTTTAAAGTAGAAAGTTTTCTTTCACATCAAGACTAGAATGCAACATAATGTACATTTATATGATCAATTAGCTTTCTTAATGCGTAAAAGACCAAGATAAGATTGAAACTTTCCTTGACTATTATAATATACCATATGAAGTTGTTGAAGGAACCTATTTACACCATGTCGAGTCAAACTGAAAGCCGAAATGTACCAACTTGAAAACCGAGTTATGCTGAATCTAGTCCTACCATGCCTAACCGTGTTGTTTCGAGTTGGGGTGCCCTGAGCTTTGCAATAACCAAGCATTGAGATGTCAGGTCAGGTCGGGTCGTGTCGAGACAAGTCATATCATGTCAAGTTGAGTTAAGCTGTGTCGTGACAATCCTGCAAAAAAGATTACCACAATAGTCGAAACAAGAGAAGAAAAGACGTGCACCAAGTTTTGCCGAGCCTCCAAAATAGCAAAGTCGAGAGTCGAGCCTAGCCGAGTTGAGTTGTGTTGAGATGAGTTGTGATGAGATAAGCCGTGTTGTGCTAGTCCTGTAGAGATGATTATCATAGTAATCAAAACGAAAGAAGAGGAGAGTTGTACTAATTTTGTCAAGCCTAGCCATGTCGGGTCAGGCTGAGAATCGACTTGATTAGCTGAACTGTAGTACATAGATTTGAAGGTGTAGCGCACAGAGAAGAGCAGCCCGACAAACTTGAAAATGTAGCACACAGTAACGTGTGGCCTGACGAAAAAAAATATACTTACAATTTGAATTTTTTAAAAATGTGCTTCATTTCTTACATTGAAAAAAATTATACATCTTGTCCCACCCTTACATTTGATCCTGAAATTAGTTTACAAACTAAGTTTTGTTTAATATGTTATCAAATTTCATATAATTTTAATTGTAATGGTACCAATTTTGTCAAGCCTAGCCATGTCGGGTCAGGCTGAGAATCGACTCGACTAGCTAAACTGTAGTACATAGATTTGAAGATGTAGAACACAGAGAAGAGCAGCCTGACAAACTTGAAAATATAGCACACAGTGACGTGTAGCCTGACGAAAAAAATATACTTACAATTTGAATTTTTTTTAAAATGTGCTTCATTTCTTACATTGAAAAAAATTATAGATCTTGCCCCACCCTTACATTTGATCCTGAAATTAGTTTATAAAATGAGTTTTGTTTAATATGTTATCAAATTTCATATAATTTTAATTGTAATGGTACCAATTTTGTCAAGCCTAGCCATGTCGGGTCAGGCTGAGAATCGACTCAACTAGCTAAACTGTAGTATATAGATTTGAATATGTAGCACACAGAGAAGAGCAGCCCGACAAACTTGAAAATATATCACACAGTGACGTGTAGCCTGACGAAAAAAATGTACTTACAATTTGAATTTTTTTAAAATGTGCTTCATTTCTTACATTGAAAAAAATTATAGATCTTGCCCACCCTTACATTTGATCCTGAAATTATTTTATAAAATGAGTTTTGTTTAATATGTTATCAAATTTCATATAATTTAATTGTAATGGTCGACAAATATAAAACATAAAATCAAATTATTAATTGCGTGGTCAAGGCCGTTTACCAAAACCCCAACATTTCCGAAGGTCTATTCTGTAAACCTGTCCTATCCATAAACCAAAAACCCCTACATTTGACAAATTCTCCAGCCAACACAGTCCCTCCTGCTCACCGGCGCATGAGAGTAAGCCGCCGATTATGGCTCTGATCTCTTCTGCGCCTCCAACAACCTCCCAAACCGCACTTAAAGTTACTTCCTCTCACCGCCTGGTTACCACACCTCCATTTGCTCCTCGTTTTTCTCGCTTACACAGGAGAAATAGCTTGAGATGTCGTTGCTCTCGAAAGAACCTCGATTACATACCCAAGATGTTTCACGAGGAGAATCTCTTAGATGGATGTTAGTTTTATGCTAATGTTTTTTTTTTGTTCTTTCCTATTTTTGTGTATGTGCGATTGCATGTGTTCCATATGAACCCTTCCAAAGTTAATTTTGCAAGATGATGCATTTAAATTTTAAACCTAGTTGAACGAATCAATAGAGGTAGCTGGAGTGATAACCCAATTACCGACCAATTCCGGTTTGTCCTAGTGTTTAGATTTTGTTAAGTACTTAAAGTTGGTTAAAGTTGGTTTATCTGGCATGGTATAGTACTATTTTAATTTCTGTTTGCAGTGATGGATAATTATGAGGATGTTCCCGAGTATCTGTATAGCCGTCCGTATCAGCAGGTGAACATGTCCATGGCACAAGATACTACAACTACAGTAAGTAACATTTTACTTGCAAAGCCTTATAGAATTGGGGAAAAGAAAAAGAAAATATATTAAACCCTTTTCTACATCTGTTTCTGTTATCCCACATTCAACCCAATCAATCTTAAATAGGCCAAATAAGTAAGCCCTGATGCAAATCACAAATAGAAATATACTGATATCCATTGCCCCAAAAAAATGATATCTACAATTTACCTACTGGTTTTGTTTTGTACCACCTGTATGTACCATAATATCTCGGCATGTATGATGCATATTACTTTTTTCCTGAAACTTTTAAAGATTTGATGGGGTGCATTATTAGATATGTACCAGTCAGATTTAGTTTTCTCAGTACTTACCATTTAGGTTTATTGCTGGTTTTGGTTTTTGCATTTCTTCCTATGGATCTGTTTATTAGTGCAAACACACCTTCATTGGAGAAATCCAATTAATAAGTTGTCATCCTGCAACAGGAGAGTACAACTTCTGCTGGATTTTATGATGGGATTTTAGGAAGTCTACAGGAGAGAAAAGAGACTAGCAATGCTGGTATCAGAATGCAAGCAGCTGGCAGACGTCGTCACCGTCCACCACCTGACATGCCGTCTCATCTCCTAGATGCACGCGTTGTTTTTCTTGGCATGCCGGTTTGTACCAGCCCGTTCATTACTTCTCTGTGACCAATTGTTATGTACCGGTACAGTACTTGTAACATGCTCAGCGGATAGGGACCAGAAAATTTATCTTATCTAATTTATAATGTTGGAATCTAGTGGTACCTAACCTGGTTACAACCAGGTGCTAATGGATAACATGTACTCAACATGATTTCTTGCCTCAAGAAACAACAACAAAACTTGCATTACCTGTACTGTAATAGTAAGGTGATCAACTTGTACGAATATTGGAAATCTACCAGTACGTACTGTTGATGGCCTCCTTCGTACCTTCGTACCGAAGTTTTAGTCTCATATTTAACAGATATTTTTTACCCCATTGTGACAGTTGTATGAATCCGTGACAGAGCTTATAACACAACAACTGATATTTTTGGAGAATCATGACTCCTCTAAACCTATTTACCTCTACATAAAATCTACAGGAATAAAGGTACATTAAGTACTTACCATTTTACAGACTGAGTGTGAATTTTTTTATCGAGTATTTTACAAAAAAATGCCCTTATTTTGATCAGTGAGGTTTTAGAAGTACCATTCATTTACCACTTTGGTTCTTGGAAGTTTTGAAAGTATCATTTTTGTCTTTCAAGCTTTAATTTCTACCAACCTTGTCCATGCTTAACATTCATTTAAAAAATGGCACTTTCTTTTATCATAGCGTTTTTTCCTTTTAGCATTGTAGTTAGTGCAGATGTAGTAGCCAAACTATAAAAATAAAGCGGAAATTAATATAGTTTACCATTGGATCAAATATCAATTTAATTGATACCAGCATTACTGTTAGTGCCACGATGATATAGCATTATTTCATGGATGCGAAGGTGGATCTTCATCTCAGTTTTTGACCTGTGATAATAGTAAGGCTAATATGTTATAACTTGAAAAGTTGAATACCAAAATGATACTTTTGAAACTTCAGTAGTAGTTTGCCTGTACATCTTTAGTGTTCGTTTGGCTTCTGTCATGCTTTAAGCTACGTTAATTTAGCTGAACAAGGGCTGCTTTCGTAGGACTAACCAAACTCCTTTGCTGATGTTCTTAATTCCTGGATCTCTCTTCCTCAGCTAATCTGGCTCCTTAAAGAGTCCAAAACTGAATTTTCCACGACTAATTGCACTAAAAAATTCCTTCTTGTTGCTGGAAGGTTTTGTGATAGTTCCATTTTTCTCAAGTCCTGTACTGTGCACACTTCCCGAGAGAAGAAGAACAAGGTGGGTTAAAGTGGTAAATGAGCGGTACTTTATGGACCATTTGTGTAACTTACACTCTTTATTTACTTAAACTGTTAGCTATTCTTGTTCATGTATCTATATTTTTTATTAATTGCCATCAACCAGGATAAGAAGAGGCAGTTAATTGACAGTGAAAATGGGGCTTTTGGCATTGTTGATATTATGAATGTAAGTTCAACAATTTTCTTGAACCTGCTTTGTTTTGTTTTTGTCCACATTTATCCTTTTATTATTATATTGTTGGTCCTGCAGAGCTCACATGTAGGTTTGTAGCACAAAAGTCAAAACTTGATCATTGGTTGACATTTTTCTTTTAATTTTAATTATCTATAGAAGTAACTTTCTTTCTCATTTCTTAAACAATAGAATATGAAAGCTAAGGTTCATACAATTAACATGGGGAGGGCATATGGAGCGGCGGCCATGATTCTTTCAAGTGGTGATAAAGGAAATCGTGTTTTGCTCCCTCATTCATTGAGTATGTCAACCGAAATTATTCTACTATAAGAAATTTTCTAGTTTTCTCTGATTGAATATTTGTGTAACTGCACTTTCAGCGAGGTTGCACCTGCCAGAGACATTCAAAATTAATGGGCCCACCACTGACATGTGGATCCATGTATGTTCTCAACTTATATTTTGTGTTAGCTTAACTAAGGTAGCCATATTGATGTTGTCTTGCTCAGTTTGACGTTAACTGGTACTCACTTGTACAAGTTAGTTGGCAACCATCATAGTCTGTACCATTTGTATTATAGTAATATCCTCAACACCACCTATCAGAAGCTTGACATATTGTAATCTCTATTAGGCTCCAATTTACCTTGACCCAAGTGATTAAGCACCTATCGTTGACCCAGTTTACTGATATTTAGTGCCTGTTGAGCTGCAATGGAATCAATTAGGGTACAAAGAATGTCTTCAATTATCCAAACTCAAGTCTCAATTGACTGTTATCTGTGAGAGTGTTGTTTTCCTAATTGCTAATCCAAAAAATTCTCACTTTAATTATCTTATACACTGATTAACAGGTGAAAGATCTTGAGGTAACTGCAGATATGTTTCTGAGTGTGTTATCAGAGTCTGTTGGCAAACCGAAGGAGGAGATAGCAAAAGATATCAGGCATGGGAAATACTTCAAACCACAAGAAGCTATAGACTATGGCCTTGCTGATCGAATTGTCCACTCAGTGGCTAATACATCTTTTTATCCTGTAAGAGTCCTGAACTTTTCTTTGGTGGTTTTTGTGACAGGCTTCTGCATATTACAGAAGTCCATAGTGTAGAACTCTAGGGGGTGATTAAGGCCTAATTTAAATACTAGGGTCCTTTTTTGTAATTTTCCAATAATTGAATTTCGAATTCCAATACCTAGATTAAACTATACAATCAATTCGAACAATTCAATTAGTACACTTCTCAAATAGGAATTACTAACAATTAATTGAAGAAGTCTAAATACCAATTTTGGCTTAATTAATTTCTAGTTGCCGAAGCGTAATAATCATCAAATCAATTCTTTAATGGAGGTATTTTACTTTTTTCTGAGTGTATAGAATGATCATGGAGAAATGGAGAAGGATTTCCTTTAAATAGAGCTTGAAAAATCTTCTATTTTGATCAATTTCCTTTACATCATTGTACACTGTTTTATAACGTTATACAACTAAAATGGGAAAGTCATAAAGCAGGATCTGTCAGAAATATAGTCGTTGCACCGAATTTAATTTCTTACTTGCGTTCCACAACAAATCAATTCGTTACACAACAAAGGGATTGTGAAAAATGGATGTTAGAACAGGCTGGTTCCTACAACGTTGTACAACGAAGTAGGACTTTCTTAGCAGCTCTCTGAAAGTTGCTCTTCGTTACACAACTATTCTGCATTGCTCTTGGGTACTTAGTTGGATAACGAAGTATAATGTTGTACAACAATGTATTGTTTAGGTTTCAATCTTGCTTGTTTTGACTCAATTTTATTGATTCAAAATTGTTAGAAACTCAAGTAGAGATAACCTAGCATATGATATAACTTGATTGCTTCATCCCTTGATATCCTTGAGCTTCTTTCTTGAGTCTTATTTTTCTTTTTGCTTGAATTGAAATCTAAATAAAAACTTCAAAGAAATTGTTAAATATAAAACTTAGTTTTGCAAATCTACAAATCCGAGAAATAGTTTGGTACAACACAGTGCTATGCTAATATGAATATGATTGAGATGGAATTTTTTTTCTCTGGAAATTCAACCAGACTTCATACCAGAGCTTGGCTCAGTCCCGACTCCTGATTATAGGTATGGTTAGAAATCCCAACTAACTAAACCAAGCGAAAAAGTAGAAATTATTCCTGTATTAAATTATGTCTTTTTTTCGACATCGTCCAATTAGTGAGAGAGATTAGGCAGTTGCAAACACTGTGGTACAAACAAGATCAGAGTCCAGGACAGCATTAGTGCAGGAATGAAACTATTAGAGTTCACAACAGTTTCTTAATTGATTTCGTAGTTTTCTTTTCTTACCTTTAATTTTCACTTTGTATAATAAGGCACCTCTGTAAATATGCCATCTCCTTGGAGATTTAAATTTAATGAAATCAGGGGGCACAGACCCCCTCTTTCCATCAAAAAAAAAACTATGTCTTTTTTTCATGTTTCTTTGATCTAAACAATGCAACTTTGTGGGGACAGGTTGCACTCGACAAGCATGCAAAAAATGCAAAAATAAACACAGATTCCAAGGCGAAGTTTGGTCGTGCCCCATCTGCATTTGGGCTTGGCTAGACTGGTGCTTCTTATTTCTATAATGATGGAAATGCAGAAACAGTGTTCGAACCAACAAGATCTGATGCATTTATTTTTTATGGGGAAAATAGTGTCTTGGGTGATTATGACTATTTAGGATGTTGTTCCGACAATAATTTTTTTCTTAGTTTAAGTAAATTGGTTTTGTATTGTGTGCTGGAATCATATTTTTTTTTGTGATATCTACTTGTTTATCATGGATATTTGTGCTTCTACGTTTAAAAGCAGCTTTCCATTGGTTCTCACTTTTTCACATTCTTATGTCAACTTTACTTTCTGGTACCTGGCTTTGCAGTAAAATATCTGTGAACTTGAGAAATTTCTACACTTGTCAACGTTTAGGCTATCTACAGGTACCTAAATCTCCATACAGACAATAATTGATCTGTACCATGCCTACATACTACACTTGTCAAGCTCCATTATTTTAGCCAATACTCTACCATAGGTAACTACACCCATGATTCAAAATCGATTCAATTTGCTTCTTTGCATAGTATGCTTGTTCTTGTAGCATTGGCATGTAGCATGTACTTCACCATCTCTCGCACAAATGGTGTTTTAGATAGCTCTGAGCTATACCATCTGTCCCTGAGAACATACCCTGTTGTGTGACCATGATTGGTCTCACAAGTTCAGAACAATTTCCACATGAAGACTAACTTTCATATATGATCGGGCCCACGAAATTTATCTACACTAAT
This sequence comes from Eleocharis quinqueflora, assembly GCA_964058865.1. Lineage (NCBI taxonomy): Eukaryota > Viridiplantae > Streptophyta > Magnoliopsida > Poales > Cyperaceae > Eleocharis > Eleocharis quinqueflora. The sequence continues at coordinate 22,957 of CAXKVX010000211.1, read as the reverse complement.
TGTCTGCGACATTTATTTTTACTGGCGAATACTAAGGGTGAAAATATTATTCTCATCCTTAGAATGCGTTTAAAATGATGTGAATAGTGTTTCACTCTTTAAAACCACTATTTTATGTTTAGGAAATGACATTTATGACGAGCCTTAATAGTGTTTTTGCTCTTTACAAAATTTTGGAGATGGATTCTTTTCGGCATTTTCTAAATGACATGAACATTTGCAAGATCATAAAAAAGTATGTTTTTCCGTTGGTTATGAGAACGGGCAGCTCGTGAAAATGTCAAAAAGGATCCATGAAGAAACGGGCAGCTCGTGAAATGTCGAAAAGAATTCATCTGAGTGTTGTTCTTTCCTGTACCACGTACTTACTGTGATACCCTTTAGTGCAAATATTGCAACATAATGAACCAAATGTTTAGTTAGCTAATGCCAGATTTTGAGAACCAGCCTTGGTTTATTGGCCATGGTAATACTTTTGTGTGAAAAGTCAGAAATTTAATATCTGATGGAAGTACTGAAACTAGGGAAGTTCATCTCTAAGAAAAACAAGTTAATGTGAGTTTGTAGACGCAATAATCAAAGATTTACAATAATAAAGATCAGTGTATGATTCTTTCATAAAATATTATACATGATTCAATTTACATGCACAGCTTCAAACTATCTGTCATTAATTGAATATACTTACATCATACAGTAACATATACCAATCTTTCTTTGGTTGGTTTATTTCCTGGAACACAACTTTTGAGAAACTAGAACCCCTATGGAAAATGCTGCTACAGCAACTACTATTTCCTTTTTATTCCTGTTTATAACACCCATCATGTTATCATAAGTGGCATAATCAGACCAATCTTTTACTTCTTGGCTAATTTTCCCTTTCCAACTTACAATCTTGTTCCCTTCCCTCTTTTTCGTTGTGCTCTCTTTGTTCTCATCTGAATTGTTACTCTGTTTCCACTTAGTTATTGCATTATTGATTCTGGAAGTGGCTTCTTTTATGTCAGGCATGCTTGTTTCTTCCTTTTTCTTAGCTAATTCCTCTATCTTCTCACCGCCGGTTTTTGGTTGCTCCTGAAAATTCTAAAAGATTATAGATTTTAGTAATTTTCATAATCTTACCTTAAATCCAGAGCAGCTTCTTATCAAGGTGAAGATGACATATATATGTAATACTGCAGCTCAAAGAGTTTGGTTCAATTAGAATTATCAATTATAATAACATATTAAAACTCATTTCCTTTCACTGAATAACCTTCTGTGGCCTATTATAATTAAAACTTGTAATTAGTTGTACTTGGGCTTAGCTTCTATAATTTACACTTCAAATCTTCCTTCCCAGACTCTTTTTACTGATTGCATGAATAAGATCAATACTATCTGAAACTTGGCTAAAATAACAACTAAATCCTCATTATTCAACCAAACAATACGGATGTATCTCTTGGTATTTTTACACTACCTCAATTTTGTTGTCAGTCTTGGCCTCTTTCGGCTTAACTACTTCGTCTTTTTTATCACTAGTTTGCTTTGGGTCTTCCTGTGGTTTAGTTTCTTCCTCCTTTTTCTCACTATCCTTTGTCTCTTGGTTTGAAGGTTTTGCCTGTTAATTAAGTATGGAAAATAATTGTTTGGCAAGATAAGCAATCCAGTTCTCATACCTGTATGTTGTATAAATTTGTTACTTTTCAAAGGTTGATTGTATATTGCAAGCACAAAAACATTTCTAATTGCTGAATAAACATAATTGTTCTCTGCTTATATTATTTTTGCAAGAGAGACTCCTCTCTAAGCACTAACCTTCTCTCTCCTAGGCACGGTTAGAGTAAGAACATCCCCTTCAAATTTTCCTCTTATCTTTTCAATATCAAAGTCCGGTGGGAGCTGAAACGCCTTGTTGAATCGTTTGCACTTGTTATTATCAATTTGTTTTTGGCCTTTAACTGAGAGATTGCCTAAGGCATCAACTTGCACTCGGAAATCTTCCTTCCTGAAACCTGTATTTAATATACATAGAGATAAAAAAAGGGAATTGAAAAGAGAATTTCATGAATAATAGTGTATTAATTAATGAATAAGAGTAATACAAAAAGGAAGTATGGAAACTTCACATATTCAGTATAAACTTTCAAGGTCAATTGGCAGATTGCCATACAAAAAATTTCATTCTACGAAAATGTCTAACATTATGCATTAAATAACACATAAATATTATAGCCTACTCTTTTTCTGAAATAAAACTTATGTTAGGGTCCCATAAAGAAACCTGCACTTTGAAAAATTTACTGTGGTCCATCATAGAATGATAAAAACATACATATATACATATTACATTAGTGATGCTCAAGATTAAAATAATACTATGAGCTGCATATAAACAAATATAAATGAATGTATGTATGTATGTATAACTACACAAATTATGCCATATTGTAAAAAACATACATGACCTTACATTGTGGACATGCAATTGGATGTACTTGTTTACCTGGAATAGCAACAAGAAGGGTTAACTTTTCAGGTAATTCCTGCAGCTCAGATACTGGCTCAAAATTCTCAAATATGAGCTCATTCTTCTTCAAATGCTTTGTTGCCATAATTAAATAATACAGAATTTGGTTTAACTTGGGCTTGATAATTTCTAATGGCTAGTGTTTAGATAAAAACACTTGGTGGTGAATGGTGATATGAAGTGTACAATTGAATTCAATTCTATTTATAATCTTGCATTTGGAGGAGATATATTGCCGTCACAGGAGCTTATTCCAAACTTTTCTTCAATGTACTTTAACTCTTCTCCTGGTACAAAGGAAATCTGTTATTCCTTGCTTTTTCCCTCTTGGAAAGGTGTTGCGAGTAACATGCTTATTTATTTGATTATTTATTATTGTACGGTGCAAAGGCTTCCCTATTTTCTATTTCCTTCCTAATATATTATGACTGTGTGTAATAATTGGTTTGTTTTTTTATATATGATTACTTTAATTTGCGGTGTCTATTTGACTATTTCTTTTAAACTATCTCTTATATGAAATTGAATATATATATATATATATATTCATAAAAGGACGAGCTACATTTCGTTTATGTTAGATTTATGGATTGTAATAAAATGGTATCTCTTACACAGAGAAATTGGCAGACTTGAAGAATAAATCTCTATATTTCTCTTTTAACTTTTAAATGGGTTTATGTTCCGAAAGCAAAGCAGAATGATAACGCTAGGGCCCAGGCCCAGGCCCAAGTATTAGGCCTACCCCACCTAGTTCACATACAAAATAAAAAGCGTAATCGCTTCATATTTCCACTAAAATTTAATATATCTGTATCATAAATTCATAATCGTTGATTGAAAAATAATGTTTTATTTTTTAGTTCAATTAATTTATCAAGTAAAAATAAATTAATATAAAAATAAATAACAACAACAACAATAATAATAATAATAATAATAATAATAATAATAATAATAAGAAGAAGAAGAAGAAGAAGTGATGATGATGATGATGAGATATATATATATAGAGTCCGACTACGATACTTCTAACAGCACTTCAGCCAAGTGTTGCCAAGTCCGTCAGCCGTTTGATTTTCATCTAATTCGCTTCTGATCTCGTGATTGCAAGTGCGAAACGGAGAGCTAACGGATCGTTATTTCTTTTGCGAGTAAGAAAAAAAAATATCGTTTCGTCTCCCGTCGCTCCTCCTTTCTAGAACTTCTTTCCCTCTCGTCTCATCTCGATCGGTGCTCTCTTCCGCTCTCTATATCTTTTTCTGATTTGATCGGCCTCATTTCTCGATGGATCGTCTTCTCCCTCTTTCTTTATTAATCGGTTCCCTTTTCTTCCCTTTAGCTCAATCGAACCGCCTTCATTCCCAAGGCCCAAATTAGCTCATCGTTCTTGCAAAGAAAAATTGGAACAAAAGTTATTTGTCACCTTTGCGTAAGGTAAAGTCCTGACCCCACTTCCACCATTTCTTCTTTTTCAGATTTAATTACTACGACATATATAAACATTGATTTGGATTTCAAATCTGAAATACTAATACATGCATATTTGACTGATAATTAGGCCAAATTCGTTAAGATGTTGAACTGCACTTATGTTATAGCTAGTTTTTCTAATTTGCATATTTTTAAATTTGCTATTTCGCTTTTTTATAATTGTCATATTTCTAATTCACTATTTCTGATTTTTCACATGTACAAGTCTGCTTTTGGAATAATGGTAGGAATGTATTTTGTTTCATGGTACGAGATAGAGATGAATTATATTGTGTATTGTTAGGAAGGATACAACAGTAATTTAAATGCTTGTATGAATATAAGAATGCTTCAAACAATGTGATTTTTTTATTATAATTTGGTGCTGGTTTGTTCAAGTTATCAAATGTAGTACTTCATGTGACAATGAAATTAACTCTGGTTGAATTACTATTTTGAATTTATTACGAATGATTGTTTTCTATAAGGCTATTTTGAATTTCTTCCAAAGCACACTTGTAAAAGCCGGTACTCTTTTTTCTCAAATTAGCATTAGATGGTACAAGAAGTTATGACATTTTGTAAGAAGTTTTGGTTCAGAAATGAGACTATGCTATCAGAAAGTAAACTTACAAGCATGCAAACTTCAACTATGTAGTTAAATTTTGTTAACAGCAAGCAATGCTCTTTATTCTTTGTTAGCTGAACATGTTCTTGAACTCTAGAGATACAAATATCATTAAAATTGGAATACTATTTAAAAAAGAGATAATACTTGAAAAAACAAATACACCTCGAAATTACAATATGGTATTTTCTCTAGAATCCTCAACAGTGTACCCATTTAGAACTTATCTTAACAGTATGCCAACAATATACACCAAAGTCCTAACAGTATGCCAAAAATATTCATGTTAGATAGCTTTGTCCATGAAGCATCCTCACGACCTATGTATTCCTTCATTCATCTACCAACAAATGAATCCCTCTCATACATTTGAGGAATAATTAATAGTAGGAATGTTCTTATTACGATGATTGGAGATAGAGATTAATTATTTTGTAGTTATATTAGTACAACATAGCACTTGTGTAAATAAACAAATCTGTAAGTAGTTGGAGAGCTATCCCAGCAATGAAAACTACAAAGTACCAGCTGACCACTTAATCGAAATTGATCAGGTACCATGAACAAAATATATCTTACTAAATCAAAATATTCTTCTTGCTTAGAAAACTACAAAATACCAGCTGACCACTTAATCGAAATTGATCAAGTACCATGAACAAAATATATCTTACTATATCAAAATATATCTTCTATTACTATCCAAATGTACCTTCTATCACTATACCAAAATGTATTATTTTCACTAATTTTCTTCAGAAGCTCCCTGCAAAGGACAAAAAAAATAAAAATAGGTGAGATTTATTTACCCAAATTTTGCAGTAAATACCAAATAGTTAATCACACTATGTACCATTGTCACTCAAATTGAACATCTTCATCTTCAATGTCAATGTCTACATCATCATCATCTTCTTCTTCTCCACATGCTCGAACCTTTTGTGTTTTCCCATCCTTCAGTCTCTGCACGCAAGAATAAATAAAATTGAATAGATAAATATGAAAGAAAACAAAAATAAGTGTAGATTATAAGTGAATGATATTTATTTACCTTTGGGCAAGTAACCATATTGTGACCTTCCTTTTTATGGCAGTAACTACAAGTGCGCATTTTTTTAGCATCTTTTACTTCAGATGGACGCTTCAACCGCTGCGGGTTTCGCTTTCCCTTGCATTGTGAGACTGGTGGATCACTAAAATCGAGAGACTTTTGTGCTTCACATGGAGCAACCATTGTATCAGCAAGGTCGTCTTTACTTGATATCACACACTCAACGCATATCTCTCGATTGATTTCAGTTACTTCATCTTCAAGTTCAACCATTCTTGCACAAGCTTTATCAAATGCCAGTCGAGACTTGACAGCCTTCTTGGCAACTCTTTCCATGAGTTAATTTAAAGAACGAAGCATGACAGACTCCAACTCTTCACATTGTCTAGCCTCCATGGCCTTCTCACTTATTGCTCTCTTTATGTTTGCATTGGCATCACGAGTCCATCTTTTAAGAACGTAGTGTGCTGGAAGAAATGGCACCATCTCAACATGTCGCATCACCTCAAGAGCATGTGGACAAAGAAGTCCTTGGAACTCAAAACCTTTGCACTCACAATCTGCTCTACCATTTCCTTATATATGACAACAACGCGTGTTGGGTTATACCATTCGTACTTGGACATAATTCTTGCAGGACGTACCTCATAGCATTTATCCTTCTCCACCTCACGAACTCGGTATGACGTACATCGTTTTAATTTACTTTTAAAAATGGAGAAGACATTACGGGTGTACACTTTTCGTGCTTCAGCCTCAACTAGATCACAAGACCACATTTGTGGAATCTCATTCATCGTTTTAATGTCCTCATCACTTTCTTTTTCGTAAATACCTTCCACCATCTTTTCAAATCTTGTAGCAAAATTATAAAGAGAAGTGTTGGACGCCATCCAAATCTTCACTACTGCATTCATGCTTTCGCTTCTTTGTGTAGTAGACATTCCAGCACAAAAGACCCCACGAAAGTAGGCAGGGACCCATTCATCTCGAGTATCATACATATGGTTCAGATGAGGATTATCTTGCAGTTTGTATGTTTTAAGCATGCCTATCCAATTTTTCTCAAAATCTGAAACTATCAAGCTATGGTTGATGACAGCTTTCAATTCATCTCTAAAACCAAGAACCACCCTATATAATACTCCTAAATGGTCTCTAGCCTTTGTCATTACATGCCAAAGACAACATCTATGAACGGTATCAGGACCAAAAATCTTCTTAATTGCTACCCTCATTGATGGGTCTTGATCTGTAAGAAAAGTTTTTGGTTTCTTACCTCCCATTGCATCCAACCATGTTTGGAACAACCAAAAAAATGTCGTCTTCCTCTCGTTCCTGATTAGAGCGCAACCAAAGAATATCGTATGCTGGTGATGATTTGCACCAAGGAATGGTGCCATTGGCATGCTGTATTTGTTGGTATTGTAGGTAGTGTCAAATGTGATAGCATCACCAAACTCTTTATATGCCCTTCTCGATCTTCCATCAACCCAAAATATGTTTCTTGCAGCATTGTCTTCATCAGATTCTATAGCAAAGAAAAACTCAGGATCTTCTTGTTGCCTTCGCTTGAAGTAGTCTACCATTGCATTGACATCCACTCCAACCAACTTTCTGTTCAGACTTGCAATATGATTATTAACATTTTTCTTGCCATAATGGAGGTTTACTTTGCCGCCTGCCTTTTCTCCAAGAAAATCTCTTATTTTAGTAGCCCCAATATTTTGCTTGTATAACAACTCAATATTTTCCTTGTGTTCAGCTGGAATAAACTTGTGAGAACGAAAATGTCGTTTTTTTGAGGGAGTACTACGAACAAGCTCATGGTTATGTTCTTTGTGGAAGCCTGTTACTCTCCAAATTCCATTCTCATGCAACCTCACATGAAATGAAGCCTTACAATCACTTCTTTTTCTGAAACTTGCTTTTCAGGTGTTTTCATGTTTGACCCACCACATGACTGTAATGGCTCTTCCAATTGTTGTTTTTGTCGCTTACTTAACCCTTGTTTAGAATAAACCAATCTCATTGAAGTGATAATGCCTTGTTTGTTGGTGTAGGAGCTATTTTCACGGACACTAAATCCAATGACATATCCATATGCATTGTAGAAGTCATATGCTGCTTGTTTACTAGTGAACTCCAATCCTTCGTATGGCTCAAAACCCACACCTCCTGAAAGCTCCCCTCCAATATTCTCCTCCATATTATCTGTCAGAATATTGTTCATTTCATCTTCTAGGATATTTTCCATTTCATCTACAACCAATATGTCAATTTCATCTACCAAAGAGTCATCCATTTCATCTACTACAGGGCCAACCATTTCTTCAACTGTGAATCAACAATATATCTACTAAATGTATACCAAACAAAACAAAAATTATTTAAAGAATATTCACTTACTTTCTGGGCATTTCTCAGTTTCAATTGATATGATTTGTAATGCATTTCTCAATTAACTCCTAGGGTACACTATGTTTCAGATATTGTACTGATATTGATCAATAGTGATTCTTTGTTTTTCGTTTCATATACAAAGCAAGCAACTTGATAAAAAAAAAAAAAGACATGATTTTGCTAGATAAATATAAAAGAAGTGGTACCAATTACGTGCTTGTAATAAAAATTACCAAAAACTACCTATAACATAAGTGCGGTTCAATACCTTAACAAATTTGGCCTAATTATCAATTTAATATGCATGTATTAGTCATTTCAGACTTAAAATCCAAATCAATGTTTATGTCGTAGTAATTAATCTAAAAGAGAAGAAATTGTGGAAGTTGGGTAAGGACTTACCTTACGCAAAGATAAATAATTTTTGTTCCAATTTTTTTTCAAGATCGACGAGCTAATTTGGGGCTTGGGAATTCTCTGGAATTCTCTCTCATCTCAGGAAGCAGACTCTGAGTGTTTCAGGGGGACCTGTTCCGAGGCGGAGGGAAAGCTAGCAATAAAAAAGGGATCAGTGTTGACCCTCGTCAGTTCGTTACCTACAGAAGAAGGGTTGGGAGTCGGATTACATACCTACAACCATATTTGAAGGAGGAGCGACGGGAAGAGAGCACCGATCGAATCAGAAAAAGATATAGAGAGAGGAAGTGAGCACCGATCGAGATGAGACGAGAGGGAGAGAAGTTCTAAGAAGTTCTAGGAAGGAGGAGCGACGGGAGACGAAACGATATTTTTTTTTCTTACTCGCAAAAGAAATAACAATCCGTTAGCTCTCCGTTTCGCACTTGCAATCACGAGATCAGAAGCGAATTAGATGAAAATCAAACGGCTGACGAACTTGGCAGCACTTTGCTGAAGTGCTGTTGGAAGCACCGTAGCCGGACTCTCTCTCTCTCTATATATATATATATATATATATTAAATTTCACTTTAATTTGCAGAGTCGATTGATCGAAAAAAACATTACATCGCCGCAATTATAATGCAAGTCTTTCAACATGTTTAAACAAAAGGTAAAATATCGATTTGATCATAATTCATACATGTGTAATTTGTTTTTATCTTGCTGACAAGACAACTAGTCGCAACCAAAACAATAATTAGTGGAAAGTTCTCATTTAATTAGTTATAAAGATGATCCGTCTAATGAAAAAAAATTAAAATTTATCTTTTGTTCCTCATTTTTTTTGCAAAATCTAAATTAATACTTACACTTACATTTGTGCCAATTTGACCCTTAAATTTCTGAAAGAACAAATCGTCCTCCAACTTTACTAAAAACCCTAAATTTGACCCTAAAACTTCATTTGCATTGAATTAGTCTTTGATTTTTTTTTTGCAAAAATAAACTAATTAGTTCCTCAACATTTATAAAAAATTCAGATTAGCTGGTTTAGAGTTTAGAATTTAGACCAATAATAGTAATGCGTTATGGCAGTGGGCAGTTTTTTTTTAATTCATTGTCCGTAGGTTAACAATACACATCCACAATCAAAATAGAAAATAAACTTGAAATCTCCCCTAAAAATAGCTCCTGACGGAGCTTGAACTCCAGATCGTCAGTTAACCTCTTTCCTTCCGAAAAAACGGGAAATATACATATAACACCTTTCTGTTAAACAAATATAAAAATATGCTTCCGGACACAAGGAATTATACAAGTATGCTTAACTGTAATTTTTTAATAAAATAACCTATGAGTTATGTTCTCTTTATTTGTAATTAATATGCTTGCGATTGAAGATAATTCAAAAAACATGCATCATCCCTAACTTGTTCCACCATGTCGAATTTTCTGGCATCGCATGCACTTGGTCTTGCTAGATTTTCAATATGAGGCAAATAGAAGTTTAATAAATAAATTTGTCATATTTTCAAAACCAAAGGACCAAATAATTAGTTCTTTTTTAATTAAATGACTGATTTGGTGTGAACAAAAGTTTAGGGACTAACATGATTTGTTTTTAAGTTTGAGAACTAATTTAATATTTTCGTAAAATTCTATAATCAAAGTAACACAAATGACAGTTTAAGGACCAACTAGATTTTTTTTTTTAATTAAAGACGAAAAGGTGACCTCTTTCCAATAAGAACAAAATAATTCAAAATGCATAATGGGATAAGGTCTTTATCTATGGAAATGTAAGAGAAATTTGATCCAACCGGAACGTTTGGCATAATCGCATTTGGTGTTCGGCGAGACCTTTTCTGGTGCAAATAATTGATTTTTTTTAATCTTTTCCATCTCAGCCATAATTTTCAAAGGAAAATGAAGAGGTCAAAGCATAGATTCCATTCGTTTCTCATTGGCTCATCCATTCCATTAGAGCAAATATATATATAGAGAGAGAAAGGCTAGGGTGTTCTATGAAGCATCAAATCGCTAGTGCTTCACATTTATTATATTCAATTTGAAAATTTCAACAATCGATCTGAACCGTTGAAATGATCTACATATTGAAATCTACTTGGAGATTGAATTTTACATTTTTTGAAATTTTTTGCTATTTTTTTAAAGAGGTAGAAAAGTTGCTAATCAAACGGTTTCTGGACCAACAAAAGTTGCAATTTTCCTACCTCTCTAAAAAATAGAGCGGTTTCTGGATCCCTTCTCATATATATATATATATATATATATATATATATATATATATATGAGGAGGGATCCATAGCCGCTCGCAACCGCTCTATCATACCAAGTGTAAATGATTGATTTGGACCGTTGAAAACATTTTTCATACTAATGTAGAATTGAAGACTAAATTTTATATTTTTTGAAATATTTTTACTATTTTATCGGAAGTGTTGAAAATTGAATGTTTGTAAATCGTTAGATAAATAAATTTTCAATCCATCCGATAAAATAGTAAAAAAATTCAAAAAATTGTAAAATTTGGTTTCCAAGTCTATATTAATATAGAAAATGATTTCAACGGTTCGGATCGGTCATTTACATTTGCAACCATGGAGCGGTTGAAAGTTTGACGGCTACGAATCCCTTCTATATATATATATATATATATTTCAATGTTATTGTCATGGAGTGAGTTACCATATCGTTGATATGAATTTGAAGTGCAATCTAGTTGTAAGACAACATCTAAATTTATATTCATATATTTGTTCGTCTCTCTTTCATACCGGTTCATTTTGCTTCAGAAAAAAACGGGTGAGTTAATTTATTTGCACAAAGATCTTTTAATTTTTTTTTTCCTCAAGGGTTTCCCACATCCGAACAGGAGCAAATTGCTTTTTGTTTTTTTCTATTTCAGAAAATCGGACTTTTTACAGTCAATCATGAGTTAACTCTTCTTATAGATTTTTTTTCCCCTCCTGGTATGGGTTCTACGGCGCAAATAAATATTCTCTTTGTTAATATTACAAAGAAAATATGATGAATTCTGCAACATTAAAATTCATATTATATAAAAGACTTTCATGTTATATAAATTTACAGGGACATATTTTATCTAATTCTCTCTCGGAAGTATTATTATATGAGCATGGCTAAAATAATATGCATAGTACACCACATAACGTATTATGCGTCCATTTGTATTTAATTTGGTCATTAAATTGATATTTAAGTTGCTCAATAAATTCTTCATATCAAAATCTTGTAGGAAATAAAATTTCGTGATTTTTAGAGCTTTCTTGCTATTTTTTAAAAACAGCTAGAAATGACATTTTTGTAGTATTAAATCTGGACTGTTTTTAAAAAATATTTAAAAAATAGCTAGAAAGCTCTAAAAATCACGAAATTTGATTTTCTACAATATTTTTATATGAAGAATTTATTGAACAACTTAAATCTAAATTTAATGACATATATCTATATGCATAGTACAAAATGGGGTGTACTATGCATATTATTTTAGCTTATTGTATAATAATATAATAATACTTTATGACCCATCACAGGTTCACAGTCGTTGCCAACTCCATACGCAAGATAATTAATATAGAATTCCCTATTATAATATATGGATCAATTATTGCATTATGGACAGCGAGATACACTATTATTTTACAATTATGGTCTATATTCCTTTGTTCAATGTTATGGTCAATCAAATAAGTCGATGAATTTAAGATCTCTATTTTTTAATAATAGAAATTAAATAAATAAATGATAACTAAACATAAAGATGTTATTGAAAGCTCCAAAAATAAAAAGGTCGGGTTCCGAACTCTAGATATGGACGGTATTCTGAATCCTGGACAGAGAAGAGAAATGTTTATGTCGCATTTTTTAAGAAAATCTTTAAAGGTCAGGGTTTTCAATTCCGTCCTTTTCTATTTTTTCGAATTGAATTGTGTTCACAACTGCATCATTTTGCTTTTGTTTCTGTTTTGAATTTGAAATAGATAACAGTTATGAGATTAATGTTCAGAATTCGAAATACCGTTCATAGAAGAAATGTCAGGGTTCAGAACCATGTCCTTTTATTTCTGAAGCTTCTAATGCAATCTTTCTATCTAATTATTATTTATTTATTTTATTTCTATTAGTAAAAACGATTTAAGATCTGCTGTAAGCTTTCTTCGTTTTGTTATAAAAATAGTTAGGGGTGTCAAAGCAACGACGTGTCACGTTGTTACGTTTGTTTCGCTCGAACGAAACATGCAACGCAATGATTGTTTGTTACATTTCATAAACGAGTGCAACACAAATAAAATTTCTTTTGTTCCGTGTAATTTTCGCGAAATATTTCACGTTTTGTGCTAAACAAAACGTGCAACATAAATTTGTTTTTGTTACGTAAACCAAAGGACCGTTCAACGTGTCGGCACAGTTTCGAACACGTTTCGCACGTTTGACACTCCTAAAAACAGTGAGACGGGTTCCCACATTTATTTAAAATAATAATAATAATAATATAGCTCTTCTGCTATGAATTTGGTTTTTAACGATTCAGCGCCGTTTTATTTTAATCTTATGGTTCACTCAATTTTGCTGTAGAAAAAAAATATGAGACGCAAATTTAAAATTTATATTAACCATCAGATTTTGAAAATTGAACGATCAGTTTTATTTCTGATCCATAGCAAAATTTATCATAATAATAAGTCAATGAGCGGATCACGAATTTCCGGGGCACGCGCACGCTAATGGTATCTCCATCCGATATGGCGCCCCTTAATGAACTAGCTGTAGTGGTGCTATTTCTTGAAAACCCGGTCTACACACTAGAGATAGACCATGATTTTGATTAATTAATTATTTTTGAGCTTTTAACTATAATGATGTAATTTAGTATTTAAAACAATTTGAGATGGCCTAAAGTAACTAACTCCGGGATAGTATGAACTTAATTCTGAAATATTTCATCAAATCAATAAGAATTTGATCGAAATTTTGAAGAAATTATTATTGAAAAAATAAGAAATGATATATAATATTGTGATACTTGGATGTATAATTCTTTAATTTTGGTGCGTATAATAAAATATTTGAAAAACATTGGAGTATTTGTTGTCAAATTAAAGAAATGTGAAAGTATCATGTAATTATTCGTCATTATATAAGACAATTGATTGATTTTAATTTCTGATATTCTCTAATTCTAGCATTTTCTGATAGTTATTTTTATCTCTAAATCATTTGTCACTTGTCATGGACATCAAGCACCGTGCATTTATAACTCTATACTACTCACATTAAACATTTAATTCCGAAACCAATAAATAATTTCTGGAATTATTTACCAATATATTACCATGCTTTCAACGACTTGATGTGTAGAATTGAACGATAGACCAGGTCCAGCCATCCATTTTAATGGAGCAGCAACGGTACAATATTCCCTAGGTACAGTTTTTTAAGTTCTTATTGTGGATAAACATGAAGTCATAAAATAAACCTTTCCCTTACAACCCTTCCTTAGACTCTGTTCGTTACTCCAAGCTTCGTCTTTGCCAAGAAATATCTTCGAATTCTCTCTTAGGTACTATAATTCACTACTATTTGCGATTTTATTAACTTTTGCACAATGTGCATTTAATTTTTTTGCAATTTTGCCCTTGATCCCCGTAATATAATCAAATTATAGATCATAGTTTCTGAAATATCGACTCCAACCAGGTCTTTGGTGTGTCCCAGTCCTACCTTTAGTTTTGCGTAACATTTGTGCCTCTTTTACTTCACAATTCATAATTTTTTGTTTTGTTGAATATGTGTTTTTATATTTTCCTAATTGTCCCTTTCTTCTGAGGTCTCTTAAATCTGGTCAACACGTAGAAGCTTAATTTTATTTCATTATACGATCTTATCCAACTCTGTTGATTATACTTGGTGTACACACTGATATAACTTAGAAATTTTGTTAGTTATTGCTAAAGTTGATTATTATGCCCATTTTTTTATATTTTCTCTATTGCAAATATAATTTTCTTTATATGTCGACCTTTTGTTATATTATATGGAGTCATGGGGAAGATATTTTTCAGGTAAGATAGGTAAGTTTGTTGACTTCAATTTTAGGATATTTTTCCTGTGGTTGAGTCGTTGAGATGCTTTATTTGCAAATTGATGCCACAATGTATTTGGAAGCTATGTTCAGCAGTACCTTTTGCTTGTATGCCCTTGACTAATTTTTAATTCTGAATGCCTTTAAAGTACTCAATTTTACTTGCTTACATTTGATTTACTTTTTAAATGCCAAACCAAAAGGCTATTTATGTGTTCGCGTATACAATAAAAGATACTAATAATTGAGGAACATCTTTGTGGAAAAATTGTTCCTTCATAATGGAGTCAAAGTGTAGGTTTCATGCTTATCTGTATGACTATGCTATTTGGATTTTTTTTATATATATTACCACCATCACTATTCACCGTTGAAAAGGAATACAAATCTAAAACTTAGCTAAGGTATTGATGAAGTAATCTCTCTGCTTGTCCAATCCAAGTGTTAAATTGTCAACTGTCTAAAAAACCTATTGAATTTTGTAGAGTTCTGCCATTTAGAATTTACACTTGTACTTTTAGATGCTTATGGTTATGGAGCTTCATCTGAGTTGCTTAACCACTCCATCAATCCTGCATTTTCAATGTGTCATTTCTGCTTATGTTAGCTTTAGTTCCTAGAGAAGTTATATAGTCATCAATTAATCAATTTTATAATTTTTATAGTTATACGGCTTGTTCCTAATTAGTAAATTTGGTCAGGGAAAATAAGAAAGTTTATTTGAATCTTATTTTACCTGGTGCGAAGCACCACAATCTTCAGCTGATACATTCAGTGTAGTACTTACCTAGGCAGGGGAATTGCTCACTAACATTCAAAATTTAGTAGTATAATTGTTGGCTTGACTTTTCTTGATTAAAGATGTGGTCAAGAATGTAGTTCACATTTGATTTACTAGTTGTATATATATATTACACCTCATATTCCCCCAATGGCCGGTCCAGTATGCTTTAGTGTTCTTCATTTTTGCAATTAATTGCAGGTTCTTGCATTTAAAATGTCCTCTCTTTTTTCATCTCCAACTCTTGGATTTGTTTTTCTCATGAACTCTTTCCTTCCACTTAGAAAAACATCCTTGTTATTGTTCTTTTTATCATCACTTTGGCATGCAACAAAGACAAATTTTGGTTCAACGACAATCTTGCAAATACGTCCATATAATTAATCATATTTTGTATATAATGTTTCATTGTAGTTGATACAGTTTTGAGTTCTGACTAACCGAGGAACGCATGGGGAATTTGCTGTGCTGTGTGAAAGTTGACCAGTCAACTGTTGCCATAAGGGAAAGATTTGGCAAATTCGACAATGTGCTCGAGCCAGGATGCCATTGTTTGCCATGGTTTCTTGGTAGCCAGATTGCTGGCCACCTGACCCTTCGCTTACAACAACTGGATGTGCGCTGTGAAACCAAGACCAAGGTTTTTTTTTTCTTTCTCCATTCTAGTAGATAAAACGAAAGTATCTTACCACTGTCAATTTGATTTTTGTTATTTGACAGGATAATGTATTTGTGAATGTGGTGGCATCAATCCAATACCGGGCTCTGTCTAACAAGGCCGGTGATGCCTTTTATAAACTAAGCAACACACAATCGCAGATTAAAGCATATGTGTTTGATGGTACATCTTTTTAGCGTATATATTAACAAACTTATATGTTAAATGTTTCTCTCTTTGGTGAATAGTAACTTGGATTTCTACTGTTTGTGCATGTGTCTGATTGTGAAGTAATTAGAGCAAGTGTGCCAAAGTTGCTTTTGGATGATGTGTTTGAGCAGAAGAATGAAATTGCAAGAGCAGTAGAAGATGAACTGGAGAAGGCCATGTCAGCTTATGGGTATGAAATTGTTCAGACGCTTATTGTTGATATTGAACCTGACGAGCACGTGAAGCGTGCCATGAACGAAATTAATGCTGGTATTCTTTTTTGCTCAATTAAATGTTAGGTTATACAAATATTAAGATCCTTCTTCTCTTGTCTATCAAACTTCTCAAAGCAGTGGTTCATTTTCATGAATACCTTGCAAAACTTATGGATACTGCTGCAAAAACCAGGGAAATATCATATGCCATCAAGTACAGCTTTGTCTGTTGTATTGTGTCTCTGCTCAAGTTTGTATTCTTACTCATCCTCACTCCGTCTGCTTCAACAATATGATCGTCTCTTTTTTTGCTTCCTTCAAAGATTGAATCTCAAATTAAATTCGTGTTACTCAGTTGAAGCAGTATTAACAAGGGTTATGTTGACAGTTTGAAAATGATAGGTGGCAGGGTTAGTTGTTAAATTTTGCTAATTCGATAAATTACTATTACAAAGGGGTAATGATGAAATTTCTTCCAAGCATACATGTGTACTTTT
This sequence comes from Eleocharis quinqueflora, assembly GCA_964058865.1. Lineage (NCBI taxonomy): Eukaryota > Viridiplantae > Streptophyta > Magnoliopsida > Poales > Cyperaceae > Eleocharis > Eleocharis quinqueflora. The sequence goes on along the minus strand of CAXKVX010000211.1, from coordinate 5,999 downwards.
CAATGGATTGAATGCAAGGGTATAATGTATGCTTTTCAGTTTATTCACTAAGCATGAATCCTTAATTTTGATTTGCAGCTGCAAGACTGAGGGTAGCAGCCAATGAGAAAGCAGAAGCCGAGAAAATAGTGCAGATCAAGAGAGCAGAAGGAGAAGCTGAGGCCAAGTACCTCTCAGGCCTTGGTATTGCCAGGCAGAGGCAAGCTATAGTAGATGGTCTCCGTGACAGCGTCATTGGTTTCTCAGAAAATGTGCCCGGTACAAGTGCAAAGGATGTCATGGACATGGTGTTGATCACTCAATATTTTGATACCATGAAGGAGATCGGTGCCAGCTCCAAGTCTTCATCAGTTTTCATTCCGCATGGACCCGGTGCAGTGCGTGATATTGCAACTCAAATTAGGGATGGCCTGCTTCAGGCATCCCAGACCAGTTAGGCCTTAATTTGTAATTTGTTGAACTCCCAGTGTGGTAAACTTTGTGAAAAAGCTTTCTTATTGGAATTCAGTATAGCGTGAGATGAACTATATTCATCTGTTTGTCCCTTAATTTATGCGTGATGATATTGATATACCAATATATCAATATACCATATTTGAAGTGCTTTGTATGCTTTACTGAAACAAAAAAAATGATAATCGTTCGTATTGTGATCTATGGATTTCTTCAGTGAACTTTTATTGCTTGCTTGCAATTTCCATTAGAAAAAAGGACCAGATTGGAAATAAAAACTATACAGCGGCACTCGAGGTATTCTTCAAATGACCAGATTATATAATTTATTGAATTAGTGCAGGGAAAATGTTTGCAGAAAGCCAGAAGTAGATCAAGAATGAATTCATGACTGTAAAGACTAAAGTGGTAACAATAAAGAAGGCTTGTACAAGCGCTTTTATCTGGTGTGAAATGTGAACATCATGTGTTAATAAAAGGTTCTCTCGCTTTAAAAAAGAAGAAGGATGAATCATCTCAAAACTAATTTCCACCATGGTTGAATTACCTAAACCATCAACCCAAAGGAGCATGTCAATAACTGGTTTATCCAAGAAAAATTCAATTAAAAACAACTATATTGCCCACTGCACTAAACAAAATGTCAAAACAGCTAAAGAGAAGAAGAAAAAATATCCCTACCATTTTACAAGGTCCTTCAAACCAACATACAACTCGTAGCCCATTCTAACCCAAAACAGATACAAGATCTCAACTCAAGTCCTGAGACCCAGATCCAACCCGACTCTGCAGCTACCATCATTAGCCGAAATGAAATTCTCGACAGAACAAAAATGTTTCGCAGAGGGGAGAATTTTTGTCCTGAATCGTTAGATTGAAGCTCAATGAATCAGATTAATAATATTAAAAATCTCTTTGAATTATATCTTTAACGATCGAGCGTTGATCTTTAATCTGACGGTCCAGATTTAATTCTGCAGCAGAGAGAGGAGAAACAAAAATCCGCAGAGAATACAGTTCCATCATTAGTCAGGAGTTTGTTTCAGCTGAAAGAGAAATTATCATATGTGGGGGAAACCAAAATGCCCCAAAAATGCAGTTGCCATGCCATAAATGTTAACACGGGCTTTTACCATGGTAACAGAATCAACCCCATGCCGGACCCCAAAAGCCATGGTGTTTGTATAGTTTGAAGAAACAGTGAATAACTTCGGCTCCTACAGCAGTGTCAGGGTTAACCAAGTGAATAAGTGATAGTACGAGAGTACGAGACTACGAGCTACGAGGCACTCAAGCTGTCTCCTCAATTTGGAAACAATTAATGCCTCCATTTTACTCTCTCTCCCTCTTGGCTCTTTCCTTTATTTTGTTCGTCACGCCATTTTCCCACCATCTTCCCTGATCAGCGATCTGATCTGAGTTGCGATTAGACGGTCGACGCAATTTTCTCACCATTTTCTCTCTCCCTCCACCATTTGTTTTCTTCGGAAAGTTTGGTATTTAGAGATCTACTGTTTCACTTGGACTGTACGAACCGTCGATTCCAATATCTCAGATTAAATCAGGCGGTCTATAGTCCACAATCCAACAACTTTAGGAAGGAGAAGACTGCCTTTAATGTGGACCGTCCAATTTGAGACGATTTTTTATTTTTGTGGACCATCGGATTGCATTAAGATTTGAGAGAAGAAGAACAACAAATGGTGTTGACGCAAACTAGAAAGTATTCAATCCAAAATATGATTCAAATTGTGATTTCGAATTAATTTGATGAATCTTATCAAAATTTATATTGAAGACCACTTTACGTGCACTTCAAGTTATCTAGATTATGTTCTCTATTTTCTTCATTTTGTTTCCTTAGCACTTAATTACCGTATCTTTCAGTTATTATTTTCTTTGGGACCAATACACTTGTCGCCTATATAAGAAATCCTAGTAATATTTATAAATCATCTTCTCTTTTATGAAATTTCCAGTATGTTAAGAATTTCGAGAATTATGTTTTTGCTACTTAGCATGTTACTTGTTTCATCTTTGTTTCTATTCCGTTAAATCAGTTATTGCAACATGTTCTGGTGTACTTATCATTTGGGACGTGAGACGACGTCAAGTGGTATCAGAGCAAGTTCGATAACCACATTCGCGTTCACGTGAAGTTGTATCTCAGACAATTGCCAATATCATCCACCTCCTATCTTGTGCAAGTTGGATCACTGGAACCGCCCAGACACCATCATCGTTTTCACACCTTATGTAAAACCCCAGAAATGATAAACATGTCGGGAGTGACGACCCCGCCACGTGTGAACAAAGACATGCATACGAAAGGCTTTAAGAATAAATAAAATAACCATATCAGTAAACAAATCAATGACACAACACATATCAAAGAATAAATTTTATTGATCACAAACACTCGCAGATGTACACAGGTTCAGGAGTAGGCAAGTGCCTACCATGGATTTTAAATTTTGTTTTATAAAGCATAAAAAATAAAATAAAATTTTATCCAATGAAGTCTAGTACCTATCCCTGGAGAACTCCAGTGCCTGTTCTTGAGAAATCTCAGTCTTCGCTCTGCAAACTTCGGTTAGTTCTAATCCTACCTTCCTCTAATTTTGCCACGTTACACAGACTCTGACCATGCCTCCTTCTTTCCTTCTCACTCCGCTATCGACTATATCTATCTCCCGACTCTGCTTAAAATCAGTGGCGAATATGTGCCTACTTCCAATTGTGTCACTTACCTAACTGCTTTCAATAATCAAAGAATCTATGTAGGAGATTTTAGCATTTTGCATATTTCTTCTACTCGATTTCGTATCTGATTCTAGTTTAGAGAATTTTTCTATTATTTTCTTCCCTTTTTTTCTTTAATTTTACAGCTACATCTGGCAATACTTCCGTTTTGTTTTGTGCTTAGCCTGATTTCATGAGATTGCTAATTCCAGTTTTCTGTCTTTTTTTTCAATACTTGATTATTCATGTTAGTGATTAATTACTCAATAGTCAATTGTAAATTATGTGTAGATATTGTAAGTTTGCGACACAACAGCATACCACAACATAGGTTCTCATGAGAATATTTCTGGAGTTACCCTTAAAACAATATCTTGTCAAAAGATGAAAATAACACTTTCATAGATACATGACATCTCATAGTACTTTTAATTATTGGTTCTTTAGTTGTTTATTATTGTTCACATGTATTTAGAGTATGACAAGTTAGTGCAATTTGTTTTTCATTTTTTTTTTGAAATAAGAAGAGAGCGTTTGTCACTTCCATTTTCATAAAAAAAAGAAGTACAAATTTCAAACACCAAAAATCATCATTACAGACTCACTACCTATAACCCTATACTAATCTATACACTCCTGAATTAAATCTAAAATCCAATAAAATTGCAAATCTCTACTATCGATACAATATCCCACTAGTATAATCCTATTATATTCACTATCTCCTGACTCCACAGTTATCTATTTTCATCTTTATCCCATGTTTGTTCAATTTTGATAACCAAATCCTATAATTGCTTATAATCTCTCTTATTTTGCTTTTTATAAAGGCAATGTTTGAATGAAGCGTTAGATAAATTTTAGAAAGAGGGAGAGACAAACAAATTATGTAAAACATACAAATATATTCAATATTTTTGACAAAATTTAGATTATTATAGGTAAATTATGCCTACCTCTTGTTGAGATTTCATGTGTAAGTTCAAGAGGACGAAAATTAAAATTTTTGCCTCTATTTAACTCAATACACAAAGGATCTTATTTATATAACAATTGCAAGCAAGATTATACTATGACATTTCATCAAACACCTCTTGTGCATCAACAAAACAGAAAATAATACATTTATTTCTTGCACAAGAGTGGATAAAAGGTTATACCTAAAGAGATTGTCAAATCTCTTTGTAGAGAGGAGTCGATTCCTCTTCTAGGTCTCTTGAAAACCGTCGTCTTCCTTCTTCGACCATAGAAGCACCCTTGTCTCTTGGTTCACCTTGAACCTAAACAACAACCTAAAGCATCCTTAGATAGATGGATGTAGAGGTTAGAGCTTAGATCCAACCATCTAGATCTTCAATCTTCAATGAACAAGCTATTTCATTTGGTGGCTAAACCTTGCAAGAGAAGGGAAAGAAGAACAATGGAGTTTTTTTCTTTCTACACACAAGAGAGGGGAAATGAGGGTTACTATTCACGAATTACTATTCATCTCATTGTAGCAAGAGAGAGAAAAAAATCATTTTTCATCTCAAACATACTCATTTATATAGCCAAGCCCTAGGGCAACACTTGTGTTAATTATTTACACAAATGGCTATGACTACTCTCTTGTTATTCCCTAATCATATTTTACAATGATTTAATTTATGAGTAAATAATATTACTATATTATTCTAATATGAATTAATTTATTATTCTTATAATGCTCTCAAACATATACAAAATAATATTCATATATATTCTCATAAATTTATTTTATGATCTAAGCATGTCATTTTACATGACATATTACTTTAACATTTTATCACATGCATTTTAACTCATACATCGTGAGATTAAATACATCATTCAAAATGTAAAATACTTGTTGTTTCTGTTCAGTTGGTGTGACCTTACAGAGGATCTACGTCATCTTGGGATATAATATAAAATACTTTATATTATGGACTATAAGAGGTTCTATCACTACATTATAGTCTCCCAAACGACATAGTCGTTACGTGCTTGATCCACTTAATTTGTGTCTATCCTTGTCTCATGATATTTTAAATAATACGCAAAATAGGATCGTGTTATTTTTGCATTATATTCTTTTCTTGGTCTCTCAAGTGAATTATAAGTATAACTACATCAGTTATATTGCATGCAATACAATTTCACTTTACCAAGGGGCCCAATAATATCATAACTCAAATAATTGAGGGACAATAATAATGTTGACATATAAATTTCTCCCGCACAAGTTGTACATAACGAATTACTATATCATTACAATCATTTGAATGGACTTTAATAGTAATCACATTATATACTTCTCATGTGAAAAACCTACATATCTCATATATAAGATTCAAAGACACATTAGAAACATTAATGACACAAAACCAATCCATATAATGCTCCATCTAGTTAGGTCATGTTCAGTATATAAAGAATCACCATTTTATATACTCATGTCATTGAATGATAAGCACTTATCAACATTTATAGAACTACAATGTACTTTCAATTGACATGACAATCTTCATGGTAAATAATGTTCCCTTTAATTACCACGATTGTGAGCATATTTAGGATTATATGTTTTCATCTAAAGAGTTCTATGGTTCAAGACCATGAGCATCTTCTTGAACGCTTCTAAAGATATAACATATCAATCTCAAGGAACATAAATGTATAATAACATTTAAAATCATAAACAATTCATAAGTTCGTTATCAAAAAGATAACTTTCAAAACACACAACCTTCAGTCTCCCACTTGTTTTTAAAGTTTCTTATATTCATAAACTCTAAAAAGAGAGA